>CM059808.1:31907529-32402529 GCA_030435695.1 Brachymystax lenok tsinlingensis | reverse complement strand
TATCCCAGGTCAAGTAAGGTGCCCTGGTGTCCCACCTACTAGCGGAGAAGTGATTGTTCAGGATGATGTATTTTCTGTTTTCCAGATTCCTAGGAACTGCATCCCAGTGATCAACTAATGCCTCACTACAAGTGGTAACCCGTCGTTCAGGGCAGGTGGGGCAGCTGTTTTGAGCCCCACATTTTAAGCAAAAAATACATAAATACATTTTGCATGGTATTTTGGAGCTAGGTTTCAGCCTAACTCAGTGCTTTCTGTGGTGGTGGGGAAAGCCAGCAGAAAATACGGAGTGTTGAGCCGTGATTGGCTCAGTGTTCTGTCACTCATGGGGACACTACATCACCGCCAAGTCTAAGGGTAGACTTCGAAAGTTCTAGCCCCTTGGGTGCTGCCATAGAGTTACATTAGAAGTGCCCATCCAAGAAGTCTCAAGGTTATTGGCCACAGATAAAATTACGTCAAATCACGTTATATCTACAGTAGCTTTGATTGGACTGATCATGTCAACATCATACTTTCAAAATCTTAGCTAGCAGTCATGATCATGAATCAAGTCGACAATCTACTGGCAAATCCTTTTTAATCCTTGTCATATGAAGATAAATAATGAAGAGAAATTATAGATAAAACATATCGGTGCTCATCAGCCATTGGACATTAACATTACACAACAAGTTGGAAATCGCAAATTCAACAATGAGTGGTTTGGAACTGTGAATTCAAGAAAACTGGGAACTCGGGAAAAGTGAGCTATGACTAGGATATATTTTTTTTAAACTTTCATCCAACTCGGAATTGTAAATAGGGAACTCTTGCCTCTTTCTAGAGCTCCGACCTGAAGATCACTGATGTCATCATGATTCAACCTTTTTTTTTTTCAGAGTTCCCAGTTGTCTTGAAAGCACCATAAATCCAGAGAATGACAGACTTCGATGACAAAGTTCAATGATAACATTTTCCCACGAAGGACCGCCGCACTACCTTCCTGTTCAAGTGAGCACAGCACAACAAGGTGAGTCCAAAAATGTATTGTATGCTGCTGCATAAATTATGTAATACACCAGGGAGATATGTATACAGTCGTGGCCAAAGGTTTTGAGAATGACACAAATATAAATTTTCACAAAGTCTGCTGCCTCAGTTTGTATGATGTCAATTTGCATATACTCCAGAATGTCATGAAGATTGATCAGATGTATTTCAATGAATTGCAAAATCTGTCTTTGCAATGCAAATGAACTGAATCCCCCAAAAACGTTTCCACTGCATTTCAGCCCTGCCACAAGGACCAGCTGACATCATGTCAGTGATTCTCTCGTTAACACAGGTGTGAGTGTTGACGAGGACAATGCTGGAGATCACTCTGTCATGCTGATTGAGTTCAAATAACAGACTGGAAGCTTCATCAAGAACTTCAAGGAGAGCAGTTCAATTGTTGTGAAGAAGGCTTCAGGGTGCCCAAGAAAGTCCAGCAAGTGCCAGGACCGTCTCCTAAAGTTGATTCAGCTGCGGGGCATCACCAGTACAGAGCTTGCTCAGGAATGGCAGCAGGCAGGTGTGAGTGCATCTGCACGCACAGTGAGGTGAAGACTTTTGGAGGATGGCCTGGTGTCAAGAAGGGCAGCAACGAAGCCACTTCTCTCCAGGAAAAACATCAGGGACAGACTGATATTCTGCAAAAGGTACAGGGATTTGACTGCTGAGGACTGGGGTAAAGTCATTTTCTCTGATGAATCCTCTTTCCGAAGCTTGTCCGGAGAAGACAAGGTGAGCGCTACCATCAGTCCTGTGTCATGCCAACAGTAAAGCATCCTGAGACCATTCATGTGTGGGGTTGCTTCTCAGCCAAGGGAGTGGGCTCACTCACTATTTTGCCTAAGAACACAGCCATGAATAAAGAATGGTACCAACACATCCTCCGAGAGCAACTTCTCCCAACCATCCAGGAACAGTTTGGTGACGAACAATGCCTTTTCCAGCATGATGGAGCACCTTGCCATAAGGCAAAAGTGATAACTAAGTGGCCCAGGGAACAAAACATTGATAATTTGGTTCCATGGCCAGGAAACTCTCCAGACCTTAATCCCATTGAGAACTTGTGGTCAATCCTCAACAGGCGGGTGGACAAACAAAACCCCACAAATTCTGACAAACTCCAAGCATTGATTATGCAAGAATGGGCTGCCATCAGTCAGGATGTGGACCAGAAGTTAATTGACAGCATGCCAGGGCGGATTGCAGAGGTCTTGAAAAAGAAGGGTTAACACTGCAAATATTGACTCTTTGCATCAACCTCATGTAATTGTCAATAAAAGCCTTTGACACTTATGAAATGCTTGTAATTATACTTCAGTATTCCATAGTATCATCTGACAAAAATATCTAAAGACACTGAAGCAGCAAACTTTGTATTAATTAATATTTGTGTCATTCTCAAAACCTTTGGCCACGACTGTAGTGTAGCTAAGAAAGTAATACCACGTGTATGTTGTGTAGTAAGCTCTTAGGAGACCATGTGCTTCACCCTAATAATTTGGTCTATTTTCACCTCTTCATTTCACCGACTGTTCTGACTTGGTGGTGCACATGTAGCCTATAACCTGTTTTAGAGAAATGTAATCACAGAATATTGTAAGAGCTTTCATTGTCTGCTTATATGCCCCCTTTATTATCCTACGGTTCTGACTTGGTGTACAGGGAGAACACTGTAAAAACGACCTATGTTCTGAATTCTGTCGCTGTACATTTCAAACATGCTGAGCAAATAGTTATATTGACGACTTCCATCCTAGCTCGCTCATTAATGTCTTAATCAAAATTACGGATTGCCTCTTATCCGCTTGTCATCCCCTTATGCCATAGTTTGTACATCTCAATTAAAAGGCAGTAAATGAGGCTGAATGAACAGTTTCGCTGCCAGACAAGGCTCCGCTGATAGCCAGGTGTAGCAGTGGTAAGGTGTTGGGACTGCTATTGGGACTCTGCTGTTGGGACAGTTTTATGTAGGCCCTAACAGTTTGCAGGCACTGTTTGTCACCGTTATAGTGCAATTAATGTTTAGTGTTGTGTTGTGTTGTGTAGTGGCTTTGCTGGCATGCATCCCACATAAACAAACAATCCCCACCAAGATTTCCATGCTAAAATCGCCACTGCTCACTACCATAGATACGTGAAACGTATACTGACAAATTTCTCTTATGTGAAAAAGGTAATGGTTTTAACTTAGTTCTGGGGAGACGTGTTAGAAAAGATACTAGAATGAGGAGAGGAAGCAGGGCGGTAGCTCCACCCCCCTCTCTCTGCAAGTCTATGGGCCAAATGTCCCCTCCACCTCCTCCAAAACTGGAAAGATGCGAACACCTGCCAAGTCGTGATTTGTCCAAATAATCAGTGACGAAACAATCTGCGCACCGGAAACAAAATTCCTTGTTAGTCACTGCATTCCACAGACTGTTGACAGACGCTAAGATACCAGTTACGTTACACACATCTGTTATTGAGGATGAAATTAGAGCGTGACCTGGTTTGGCTGCTTTAATCAGCTCAGAGATGGATTTTGTTAATAAAGTCATTAATCAAAGATGAAACACACAAACTGTGTTGTCGAACCTCTGACCAACACGATTTCAACATAAAACAGGAAATAATCATTTTCAAAAACAGAGAACATTACGGACAGTGAGCGAAGTTAAAAGGCTATGGAGGGTTCTCTCCCTGCATTAACAAGGAAATAACCGTTTTTTAAATATGTTTCTACGCGTGACAATAGGAGTTCTTTGAGAATCTCTTTCGGATGTTGCATCTCCATGATAAACAAATGACTTTAAAGTGTAGTTGCCAAGCTGTGGAAAAGTCAATCTAGCCTTTACTGATTGTCCTCTTTTATGAATCAAACACAAACACAACCATTTTAATTGGTTTCTGTAAGAGCTGACATCAAACAGATACTTTAGAAATTGAGATCTCTTCTTCTCTGTCAGACAGAGTAACACACAGGGCCTCATTCGTCTTGTTCCGTCCTTCTATCTCTCCCTCTATATATTTCTCTTTTTATATCCCCCCTGCTAGGATCCCCACAGCTGCGTGGACCAGGTGCGTTCTGCCCAGACACACGCACACACACACTTCCACCCGCCAACGGACACAGCAGGAAATGCCTAATACCAGTTTCAGAATGCTGCCACTATGCCAGCATGACAGGGAGCCTGCAGGAGCTGCCACTCTTCCTCCCAGGGGGGGGGAGTTAATCATATACAGTTGAAGTCGGAAGTTTACATACACCTTAGCCAAATACATTTAAACTCAGTTTCACAATTCCTGACATTTAATCCTGTAAAAAATTCCCTGTCTTAAGTCAGTTAGGATCACCACTTTATTTTAAGAATGTGAAATGTAAAGACCCATCTGGACATCTGTACACAGTAGGGCCTATCTGAAGCTGGCTGTCCTGTCTCTCCCTGTGTCCAAACACCATCAGCCTGTATACTCCATCTAGTCAAAGAGGCTACGGTAACACAACACAAACACTCCCAGCTAGCTACATATCCTCGACCGAGATCAACCAAGGCCAACACACAACACAAACTGTAGCTGAGAATTCAAATATCCCTGCTAACAGTTGTAGCTATGTTGAGTTGAACCCACAACGCAAGTAGTAACACTCCACTAGATTACCTTGTATCTTTATTCACCTTTGATTTCAGTATTTTCCACTGCCTCTATGCACACTCACAAGGCCCTACACACGCACGCACACACACACACACACACACAATCACTCACAATTTGCTCACACACACATATGATATGCACATACATTTACACTGACTCCACACATCCACACACCCACTCACCCACACACCCACTCACATGCAAGCTGCTGCTACTCTGTTTATCTGACATCCTGTTGCCTAGTAAGCATACCCTTGTGCATACAGTTGAAGTCGGAAGTTTACATACACCTTAGGCAAATACATTTAAATCAAATCAAATTGTATTTTTCACATACAGAAGGTTAGTAGATGTTAATGCGAATGTAGCGAAATGCTTGTGCTTCTAGTTCCGACCATGCAGTAGTATCTAACAAGTGATCTAATAATTTGACAACAACTACCTTATACACACAGTGTAAAGGATTGAATACGAGTATGTGCATATAAATAAATGGATGAGCGATGGCTGACCGGCATAGACAAGATGCAGTAGATGGTATATAGTACAGTATATACATGTGAGATGAGTAGTGTAGGATATGTAAACATTATATAAATGGCATCGTTTAAAGTGGCTAGTGATACATTTATTACATCCACTTTTTAATTATTAAAGTGGCTAGAGATTTGAGTCGATGGCCGAACGGCATAGGCAAGATTCAGTAGATGGTATAGAGTACAGTGTATACATTTGATATGAGTAATGTCGGATATGTAAACATTACATACAAAATTGTTTAAAGTGGCTAGTGATACATTTGTTACATCCAATTTTCTATTATTTAAAGTGGCTAGAGATTTAAGTCAATATGTTGGCAGCAGCCACTCAATGTTAGTGGTGGCTGTTTAACAGTCTGATGGCCTTGAGATAGAAGCTGTTTTTCAGTCTCTCGGTCCCAGCTTTGATGCACCTGTACTGACCTTGCCTTCTGGATGATAGCTGGATGAACAGGCAGTGGCTCAGGTGGTTGTTGTCCTTGATGATCTTTTTGGCCTTCCTGTGACATCGGGTGGTGTATGTGTCCTGGAGGGCAGGTAGTTGGAGGGCAGGTAGCGCATTCTTCACAACACTGTCTGTGTGGGTGGACCATTTCAATTTGTCCATGATGTGTATGCTGAGGAACTTAAAACTTTCCACCTTCTCCACTACTGTCCCGTCGAGGTGGATAGAGGGGTGCTCCGTCTGCTGTTTCCTGAAATCCACAATCATCTCCTTAGTTTTGTTGACATTGAGTGAGAGGTTATTTTCCTGACACCACACTCTGAGGGCCCTCACCTCCTCCCTGGAGGCCGTCTCGTCGTTGTTGGTAATCAAGTCTACCACTGTAGTGTCGTCTGCAAACTTGATGATTGAGTTGGAGGCGTGCTTGGCCACGCAGTCATGGGTGAACAGGGAGTACAGGAGAGGGCTGAGAACGCACCCATGTGCCCCAGTGTTGAGGATCAGCGGAGTCGAGATGT
This sequence comes from Brachymystax lenok tsinlingensis, assembly GCA_030435695.1. Taxonomy (NCBI): domain Eukaryota; kingdom Metazoa; phylum Chordata; class Actinopteri; order Salmoniformes; family Salmonidae; genus Brachymystax; species Brachymystax lenok. The sequence goes on along the minus strand of CM059808.1, from coordinate 32,396,356 downwards.
TGTTTCCTACCCTCACCACCCGTCAGGTGGTCCAGGAGCCAGTTGCACAGGGCTGGGTCGAGACCTAGGGTCTCGAGCTTAATGACGAGTTTGGAGGGTACTATGGTGTTAAATGCTGAGCTGTAGTTGATGAACAGCATTCTTACATAGGTATTCCTCTTGTCCAGATGGGTTACTGCAGTGTGCAGTGTGATTGCGATTGCGTCGTCTGTGGACCTATTGGGACGGTAAGCAAATTGGAGTGGGTCTAGTGTGTCTGCTAGGATGGAGGTGATATGATCCTTGACTAGTCTCTTAAAGCACTTCATGATGGCAGAAGTGAGTGCTACGATAGTCATTTAGCTCAGTTACCTTAGCTTTCTTGGGAACAGGAACGATGGTGGCCCTCTTGAAGCATGTGGGAACAGCAGACTGGGATAAGGATTGATTAAATATGTCCGTAAACACACCAGCCAGCTGGTCTGCGCATGCTCTGAGGACACGGCCAGGGATGCCATCTGGGCCGGCAGCCTTGCGAGGGTTAACACGCTTAAATGTTTTACTCACATTGGCCCGCAGGTTTTGGTAGCGGGCCGTGTCGGTGGCACTGTATTGTCCTCAAAGCAAGCAAAGAAGTTGTTTAGTTTGTCTGGGAGCAGGACATCGTGGTCCATGACGGGGCTGGTTTTCTTATTATAGTCCGTGATTGACTGTAGACCCTGCCACATTCTTCTCGTGTCTGAGCCGTTGAATTGTGACTCTACTTTGTCTCTATACTGACGCTTAGCTTGTTTGATTGCCTTGCGGAGCGAATAGCTACACTGTTTGTATTCAGTCATGTTTCCGGTCGCCTTACCCTGGTTAAAAGCAGTGGTTCGCGCTTTCAGTTTTGCACGAATGCTGCCATCAATCCACGGTTTCTGGTTGGGGAAGGTTTTAATAGTTGCTATGGGTACAACATCACCGATGCACTTGCTAATAAACTCGCTCACCGAATCAGTGTATACATCGATGTTGTTGTCTGATGCTGTCCGGAACATATCCCAGTCCACGTGCTCGAAGCAATCTTGAAGCGTGGAATCAGATTGGTCGGACCAGCGTTGAACAGACCTGAGCACGGGTGTTTCCTGTTTTAGTTTCTGTCTATAGGCTGGGAGCAGCAAAATGGAGTCATGGTCAGATTTGCCGAAAGGAGGGCGGAGAATGGCTTTGTATGCATTGCGGAAGGTAGAATAACAATGATCCAGGATTTTCCCTGTCCGGGTTGCACATTCGATATGCTGATAGCTTCCTGAGAACGCTAAGCGAGGCTGCCATCTCTGTCGGCGCCGGATACCATGCTAACCACAGAGAGGAAGGGTTACTATAGGATACCATTTTAACCACAGAGAGGAGGAGTTGCTATAGGATACCATGCTAACCACAGAAAGGAAGAGTTACTATAGGATGCCATGCTAACCACAGAGAGGAAGGGTTGCTATAGGATACCATGCTAACCACAGAAAGGAAGGGTTGCTATAGGATACCATGCTAACCACAGAGAGGAAGGGTTGCTATAGGATGCCATGCTAACCACAGAGAGGAAGGGTTACTGTAGGATACCATGCTAACCACAGAGAGGAAGGGTTGCTATAGGATACCATGCTAACCACAGAGAGGAAGGGTTACTGTAGGATACCATGCTAACCACAGAAAGGACGGGTTGCTATAGGATACCATGCTAACCACAGAGAGGAAGGGTTACTGTAGGATACCATGCTAACCACAGAGAGGAAGGGTTACTGTAGGATACCATGCTAACTACAGAGAGGAAGGGTTACTGTAGGATACCATTTTAACCACAGAGAGGAAGGGTTACTGTAGGATACCATTTTAACCACAGAGAGGAAGGGTTACTATAGGATACCATGCTAATCACAGAGAGGAAGGGTTGCTATAGGATACCATGCTAACTACCATTAAACACAGTCTGTATTCCCCCACAACCAGTCACAGTGAAGGTGTAGCGCAGGATCCTGTTGTTACGGTGATACATGATGGTAGTCCACAGTAGGTAGAAAATAACAGATATTTGTGTCACAAACTAATGTAGATGTGCTAACTCCGCAGATTTACATCTCCCTGTTCCTCTCAACGCTGTGGTCGGGTTCTGCTTCTTGATAACCACTATGGAGTTGTAAAGATGGTTGGTGGAAATGATGTGTGTGTGTGTGTGTGTGTTTAATCTGTGTTTGTGTGAGCGAATGTGTGTGTTTTCATCATGGTGAACACTGCTGATTGTGCTATGGTGTAGATATGGAGTTTCTATCCAACTTCTTCTTCATTGTTTCAGCCAAAGAAGACACCTTCTTCCCTGGGGCCTGAGATGAGTGCCCTGTGTGCGTGTGTACGTGTGTGTGCACGTGCGAGTGTGTAACTGTGTGTATCTGTGTGTGGGTGGATGCACATGTGTTTAATAAAAAAATAGTTATTTTGGTCTGTGGCTCACCACTACTCACAAAGAAAGAAAGACCCCACGGACAACACACAAGCCCCTCACCGTCAGACGCTTCTCTTTTCCACTAAACACCATAGAACCCACTGAACTCCCATGGGATAAAACACCACAAGACACTATGAGACATTGGAAAGCTCAACAGTTATGTCTGAGTTCTATTTTAGTCAGTAATACGGGTCATTCGTGTGTAATTATGTTGCATTATTATACACACTGTGTATGGGAGTTTGTGACTCTATGCACGTGTATGTGTGCGTGCATGTGAAGTGTGTGTAAAATCTGGACACTCTTAGCATGTGTAAGGCGCCAACCAAGCTTTACCTGAGTGCAGAGGTCAGACAGCTGTGAACTAGCCAATCTGATCATTTGGATGTGACCAGTCATATGTAGAGCTGTTGCTGATGAGCAGTTTCACCAGGCCCCCTGTTTGTTCCCTCAGCACCAAGTGTACCTACCACTAGCCACTTCCAGCCTCACTGAGATGAGACGCAGAAAGAGAATGCTCTCCCACATATAGGTAGGTGTGTGTGTGTGTGAGCGTGGGTGTGTGGTCACAAACTCGCCTCAATGTTTTCCAGGCCAAGCTCTCACCACCAAATGTTTTTTCAGACCAGTTTCTTTGAAAAGCCTCTTGCACGGTGTGGTCCTTTCTCACTGAGCTAGAGAGGTTTAAGATCAGTCAGTCGGCTTATTCATACTTCTGTGGCTGCTGTCAGTTATAAAGTTTAGGTTACTGGCGATGAACAATGACGATAAACATAATTTTTCAGCAATGTTCTGTTGAAAAAACAGTAAAAAATAAATACACAAATAAATTCTCTCTCTCTCTCTCTCTCTCTCTCTCTCTCTCTCTCTCTCTCTCTCTCTCTCTCTCTCTGCATGGTGTTGCTGGAAATGTTGTGTATTTTACTTTGTCATACGCTCACTCTCTTGACACCATAATGAATCTTAACCAGTTCCGTATTTTCTTATGAGAGAATACATTTGATACATAAAAGTATCTACAGTTGAAGTCGGAATACACTTAGGTTGGAGTCATTAAAACTCATTTTTCAACCACTCCACAAATGTCTTGTTAACAAACTAGAGTTTTGGCAATCTACTTTATGCATGACACAAGTAATTTTTCCAACAATTGTTGACAGACAGATTATTTCACTTATAATTCACTGAATCACAGTTCCAGTGGGTCAGAAGTTTACATACGCTAAGTTGACTGTGCCTTTAAACAGCTTGGAAAATTCCAGAAAATGATGTCATGGCTTTAGAAGCTTCTGATAGGCTAATTGGCATCATTTGAGTCAATTGGAGGTGTACCTGTGGATGTATTTCAAGGTCTACCATCAAACGCAATGCCTCTTTGCTTGACATCATGAGAAAATCAAAAGAAAGAGGTCCAAGACCTCAATCAAATGTAGTGCTTTCGCCGTAAAGCCTTTTTGAAATCCGACAACGCTGTGATATTGCCAAGAAGCAGAGCTTTTGATGAGTATGAAACACTTGTATATTGGTGCATTTTTAATAATTATATTTTGTAATTTTGTCTTGCACATAACCTGGTAGTGTCGGGAGTGGGGCGCTAGCGCCCCGGCACTCCCTGAGAAGATAAACCTGACTCAGTTACACCAGCTCTGTCAGGAGGAATGGGCCAAAATTCACCCAACTTATTGTGGGAAGCTTGTGGAAGGTTAACCGAAACATTTGACCCAAGTTAAACAATTTAAAGGCAATGCTACCAAATACTAATTGAGTGTATGTACACTTCTGGGAATGTGATGAAAGAAATAAAAGCTGAAATAAATAATTCTCTCTACAATTGTTCTGACATTTGACATTATTAAAATAAAGTGGTGATCCTAACTGACCTAAGGCAGGGAATTTTTACAGGATGAAATGTCCAGAATTGTGAAAAACTGAGTTTAAATGTATTTGGCTAAGGTGTATGTAAACCTCCGACTTCAACTGTAAGTACCTATCTATGTAGAACCATGTACACATCCAATAGGCTGACATGCATTCATGCACACGCACCTACACACACACTCCAACAGGAAGAGAGTGGGTGTTTTGGAGCAGCTGCATTGGAGAAGCGTCAAACATGGTTTCCTCCTGAATCTTTCTCACTCACTCACTCACTCACTCACTCACTCACTCACTCACACACATACACAATCTCCACCAACCATCGTTACCACTCCATAGCTCTTATCAGGAAGCAGAACCAGATCATGCGATTGAAAGGAAAAGGGAGATTGAAAACGGCAGAGTTAGCCCTGCTAGTGTGTGTGTAGCGTACAGAAAACAGGACTGACGCAAACAGACCTCTACTTTGTGACAGTATGTGTCCAGTTTTTGTGATCTGTAAGGATTGTAGCACCTTCTGATAGTCTTGTGCATGTGGTAAATGTTGAAAAGTGTCAAGCTATTTTACAGTGCCTTCAGAAAGTATTTATTCCCCTTGACTTAGTCCACATTTTGTTGTGTTACAGCCTGAATAAAATATGTATTAAATATGTTTTTCTCACCCATCTACACACCAATACCCCATAATGAAAAAGTGAAAATGTGTTTTTTATGAAATACAGAAATGTCAAATTTACATAGGTATTCACACCTCTAAGTCAATACTTTGTAGAAGCACCTTTGGCAGCGATTACAAATCAGAGTCTTTCTGGGTACATCTCTAAGAGCTTTCCACACCTGGATTGTACAATATTTGCCCATGATACTTTTAAAAATTCTTCCAGCACAGTCAAGTTGATTGTTGATCATTGCTAGACAGGCATTTTCAAGTCTTGCCGTAGATTTTCAAGCCAATTTAAGTCAAAACTGTAACTAGGCCACTCAGGAACATTCAATGTCGTCTTGGTAAGCAACTCCAGCGTTGATTTGTTCTTGTGTTTTAGGTTATTGTCCTGCTGAATGGTGAATTTGTCTCCCAATGTCTGGTGTAAAGAAGATTGAACCAGGTTTTCCTCTAGGATTCTTCCTGTGCTTATAGCTGTATTCCATTTATTTTTATCCTAAAAAGTCCCTAGTCCTTGCTGATGACAAGCATACCCACAACATGATGCAGCCACGTCCATGCTTGACAAGGTGAAGAATTGTACTCAGTGAAGTGTTGTGTTGGATTTGCCCCAAACATAACACTTTGTATTCAGGCCATTTTGTTTTGCATTATTACTTAAGTGCCTTGTTGCAAACAGGATGAATGTTTTGGAATATTATTATGCTGTACAGGCTTCCTTCTTTTCACTCTGTCATTTAGGTTAGTATTGTGGAGTAACTGCAATGTTGTTGATCCATCCTCAGTTTTCTGATATCACGACCATTAAACTCTGTAACTGTTTTAAAGTCACCACTGGCCTCGTAGTGAAATCCCTGAGCAGTTTCCTTCCACTCCGGCAACTGAGTTAGGAAGGACACCTGTATCTTTGTAGTGACTGGGTGTATTGATACACCATCCAAAGTGTAATTAATAACTTCACCATACTCAAAGAGATATTTAATGTCTGTTTAGTTTTTTTACCCATCTACCAATAGGTGCCTTTCTTTGCGAGGCATTTAAAAACCTCCCTAGTGGTTGAATCTGTGCTTGAAATTCACTACTCAATTGAGGGACCGTAATTGTATGTGTGGGGTAAAGAGATGGGGTAGTCATTAGAAAACCATGCTAACCACTATTATTGGACACGGAATGAGTCCATGCAACTTATTATGCGATTTGTTGAGCACATTTTTACTCCTGAACTTACTTAGGCTTGCCATAAAAAAGGGTTTGAATACTTCTTGACTCAAGACATTTCAGCTTTTAATGTTTTATTAATCTAAAAAAAACTCGACAAACACTTTGACATTATGGGGTATTGTGTGTAGGTCAGTGACACAAAATCTCAAATTAATACATTTAAAATTCAGGCAGTAACACAACAAAATGTGGAAAAAGTACACAAAAAATTATATGAAATACACAATAAAGTAAATAAGTAAGCATACTATATACAGGTAATATTTTAAAAGTCAGTTCCAGTACCATATTTACATGTGCAGGGATACTGGAATGATGGAGGTAGATACAGTTGAAGTCGGAAGTTTACATACACTTAGGTTGGAGTCATTAAAACTCGTTTTTCAACCACTTCATACATTTCTTGTTATCAAACAATAGATTTGGCAAGTCGGTTAGGACATATACTTAGTGCATGGCACAATACATTTTTCCAACAATTGTTTACAGACAGATTATTTTACTTATAATTCAGGTCAGAAGTTTACATACACTAAATTGACTGTGCCTTTAAACAGCTTGGAAAATTCCATAAAATGATGTCATGGCTTTAGAAGCTTCTGATAGGCTAATTGACATCATTTGGGTCAATTGGAGTTGTACCTGTGGATGTATTTCAAGGCCTACCTTCAAACTCAGTTCCTCTTTGCTTGACATCATGAGAAAATCTAAAGAAATCAGCCAAGACATCAGACAAAAATTGTAGACCACAAGTCTGGTTCATCCTTGGGAGCAATTTCCAAACGCCTGAAGGTACCACGTTCATCTGTACAAACAATAGTACGCAAGTATAAACACCATGGGACCACGCAGCCGTCATACCGCTCAGGAAGGAGACGCGTTCTGTCTCCTAGAGATGAACGTACTTTGGTGCGAAAAGTGCAAATCAATCCCAGAACAACAGCAAAGGACCTTGTGAAGATGCTGGAGGAAACAGGTACAAAACTATCTATATCCACAGTTAAACGAGTCCTAGCAAGGAAGAAGCCACAGCTCCAAAACCGGCATAAAAAAAGCCAGACTACGGTTTGCAACTGCACATAGGGACAAAGATTGTACTTTTTGGAGAAATGTCCTCTGGTCTGATGAAACAAAAATAGAACTGTTTGGCCATAATGACCGTCGTTATGTTTGGAGGAAAAAGGGGGAGGCTTGCAAGCCGAAGAACACCATCCCAACAGTGAAGCACGAGGGTGGCAGCATCATGTTGTGGGGGTGCTTTGGTGCAGGAGGGAATGGTGCACTTCACAAAATAGATGGCATCATGAGGTAGGAAAATTATGTGGATATATTGAAGCAACATCTCACGATATGAGTCAGGAAGTTAAAGCTTGGTTGCAAATGGGTCTTCCAAATGGACAATGACCAAAAGCATACTTCCAAAGTTGTGGCAAAATGGCTTAAGGACAACAAAGTCAAGGTAATGGAGTGGCCATCACAAAGCCCTGACCTCAATCCTATAGCAAATTGTTGGGCAGAACTGAAAAAGCGTGTGCGAGCATGGAGGCCTATAAACCTGACTCAGTTACACCAGAGTCAGGTTTAGGTTTATGCCATCGTGTTTAGGTTTATGACATCGTGTTTAGGTTTATGCCATCGTGTTTAGGTTTATGCCACAGTGTTTGTTCATGTTTATGCCACAGTGTTTGTTAGTTTCTCTAGTTCGGTTCCACGTCATGATCTTCGTTCTTTGTTTTGTTCAGTTCAGTTACGTTCGTTAAATAAAATATGTATTCTGGATACCTCGCTGCGCCTTGGTCTGTCCCAAGAGGACATCATGACAGAATAACCCACCTAGAAAAGACCAAGCAGCGAGAAGACAAGGAGTCCTGGACATGGAGAGAGACGGCGGAGCATCGTCGTCCCAGGAGGAGGAGGAAATCAGCAAAAGCTGAGCGGGGGAGTTACGAGGAGCTATATGGGGGATGGAGCCCGGAGAGGGAGAAATATGTTGGGACTCGCCTGGCTAGGAAGCCCGAAAGGCAGCCCCAAAAAAGTTTTGGAGGGGGGGTACACAAGGAGGTTGGCCGGTTCAGGGTGGACTCCTGAGCCAACTCCTCGTGCTCTTTGTAGGGAGCATTGGAGGGAGCGTCGCACTGAAAAGACGCTGTGCTATGCAGTTTTGCGCACCATGTCTCCTGTGCGGATTCAGAGGCCGGTGCGCGAAATTCCAGCTCCACTCATCTGTCGGGCTAGGTTGAGTGTGCAGCCTGGAAGAGTGGTACCAGCTTAGCGCTCCGGGTCTCCAGTGCGCCTCCTAGGACCAAGATATCCTGCACCGGTTCTGCGTGCAGTGTCTCCAGTGCGTGTCCACAGCCCGGTGCGAGAGATCCCAGCTCCACTCATCTGTCAAGCCAAGGTTAGTGTACTACCTGGAAGAGTGGTGCCGGCTCTGCACGCCAGGTCTCCAGTACGCCTTTTGGGACCAAAATATCCTGCGGTCCTGCGGGCAGAATCTCCGGTGCGTATCCACAGCCCAGTTCGAGAGATTCCAGCTCCACTCACCCGCTCCACGCATCAGGCCCCCTGTGCGCCTTCAGAGCCCGGCACGACCTGTCCCTGCTCCACGCATCAGGCCCCCTGTGCGCCTTCAGAGCCCGGCACGGCCTGTCCCTGCTCCACGCATCAGGTCCCCTGTGCGCCTTCAGAGCCCGGCACGGCCTGTCCCTGCTCCACGCATCAGGCCCCTGTGCGCCTTCAGAGCCCGGCACGGCCTGTCCCTGCTCCACGCATCAGGCCCCCTGTGCGCCTTCAGAGCCCGGCACGGCCTGTCCCTGCTCCACGCATCAGGCCCCCTGTGCGCCTTCAGAGCACGGCACGGCCCGTTCCTGCTCCCTGCACCAGTTGGTGTGTATTTCTATGTTGGGGTAATGGTTCCCAATTAGAGGCAGCTGAGTCTCGTTACCTCTAATTGGGAACCATATATATATTTGGGGTTTTTGCACTAAAGTTTGGTGGGTTATTGATAGTAGTGATTGTTCATGCCATCGTGTTTAGGTTTATGCCATCGTGTTTAGGTTTATGCCATCGTGTTTAGGTTTATGCCACAGTGTTTGTTCATAGCTTAGTTAGTTTCTCTAGTTCGGTTCCACGTCATGATCTTCGTTCTTTGTTTTGTTCAGTTCAGTTACATTCGTTAATAAAATATGTATTCTGGATACCTCGCTGCACCTTGGTCTGTCCCAAGAGGACATCATGACAGCTACCAAATACTAATTGAGTGTATGTAAACTTCTGACCCACTGGGAATGTGATGAAAGAAATAAAGGCTGAAATAATTCATTCTCTCTACTATTATTCTGACATTTCACATTCTTAAAATAAAGTGGTGATCCTAACTGACCGAAGACAGGGAATTTTTACTAGGATTAAATGTCAGGAATTGTAAAAAAAACGGAGTTTAAATGTATTTGGCTGAGGTGTATGTAAACTTCCGACTTCAACTGTATGCTTACGAGGCAACAGGATGTCAGATAAACAGAGTAGCAGCAGCTTGCATGTGAGTGGGTGAGTGGGTGTGTGGGTGAGTGGGCGTGTGGATGTGTGGAGTCAGTGTAAATGTATGTGCATATCATATGTGTGTGTGAGCAAATTGTGAGTGATTGTGTGTGTGTGCGTGCGTGCGTGTGTAGGGCCTTGTGAGTGTGCATAGAGGCAGTGGAAAATACTGAAATCAAAGGTGAATAAAGATACAAGGTAATCTAGTGGAGTGTTACTACTTGCGTTGTGGGTTCAACTCAACATAGCTACAACTGTTAGCAGGGATATTTGAATTCTCAGCTACAGTTTGTGTTGTGTGTTGGCCTTGGTTGATCTCGGTCGAGGATATGTAGCTAGCTGGGAGTGTTTGTGTTGTGTTACCGTAGCCTCTTTGACTAGATGGAGTATACAGGCTGATGGTGTTTGGACACAGGGAGAGACAGGACAGTCGCAGGGCAGCCAGCCTCAGATAGGCCCTATTGTGTACAGATGTCCAGATGGGTCTTTAATGAGTCCACAGCTGGGCACAAAGAGCTACCGGTACGCCTTTACACTGTGGAACACAGACACACAGATAGACAGAGAGAGAAAGAGACACACAGGAAGGGCATGACACACACACACACAAACATGTGGGAGCCTACAAACAAGACCAAAGAAAGAATTATCCTGGAAAAAACACATGACTGTTAGGAAGTGGACTGAGAACATTACATTAGATTCAATAGGTGACTTTTTATTCATTTTACTAGGCAAGTCAGTTAAGAACAAATTCTTATTTTCAATGACAGCCTAGGAACAGTAGGTTAACTGCCTGTTCATGGTCAGAACAACAGATATGTACCTTGTCAGTTCAGGGAATGGAACTTGTAACCTTTTGGTTGCTAATCCAATGCTCTAACCACTAGGCTACCCTGCTGCCCCAGTGGTTTTATTAAATTAGTTCACTAGTTTTCCCAACACCCAAATCAGCTCAATCCAATGGTTTAGTTTGAGGGCAAACTGGCAGCCTAGCAACCTGGAGGTGTAGATTGGTCATCGCCATGGAAGCGGCTAGTTGGTCGGTTGACGATCACTAAGGGAAGTGATGCAACCTTGTTTAGCAGAGGTGCTCTCCATCTGTGCACCCCACTGCCCCCGCTACGTGCCACCCACGTCCCCGTCCCAACCGTCACCTCTAGTGGTGTCCTACACTGTGACTCCAGACCTAATGCAGACCCCCACTCAACCCCTGCTCAACACCCCTGTGAAACAGAAAGCAATGGCCTGGATCTCGACCTCCGATACACCAGAGGTGTTATTATTACAGAAATGTGGTTACTGAATGTTCTTTCCTATGTGGTTTGTTGTTGATTATTCATATGGACACGTCCACACAACTCAATAAAGTTATTTGAATTGAATGAAAGCGGTGACCTTACCACTACAGTAAAGACATGGTAAACTGGCGCAGTTCAAATTCTCACTGTTGTTCAGAGGCAAAGTTCGTCAACTGATGGACATGTCCTCTCATACTAAATATAACATGGTAACATTCCATGTCCGAACATATGTAATGAAAATACAATTCCTGGACTATGAATTACTGTGTGACTGTATGAAGTCAAAGAGTGTTATGCTAATGTTATGCTAATGTATATTATGTTGTTTTATAAAAAATTATAAAAAATAAATCCTATATATATATATATATATATATATATATATATATAAATATAAATAAACACACTATATAAACAAACGTGTGAAGACATAAGCTAAAAAATGCAGTCTTCACAACTTCCCTAATCGCTGTCGGATGAACCTGTTATCTTATCTTACGTCTTGAAATGTTCTGAGAGGTACTGCTTTAAGCAACAGTTTTAACTGTGGCCAACTAGGGTACTCTAGTTATTTGATCATAATGTAGGCCAACCAGAGTGGCCTACCATCAAAAACAATGGAGAAAATGCATCCCATATCATTTTAACATGGAAATAGCTGTTCTATCATTCAGCCTACAGTAGCAGCCAATGTCTGGTGTTCAATGTAGACCTACATTCCATGAGACTTTTGAAAAAAACATACTGGGCTTGACATGAACCTGTTTATTCACTTGTCCTTCAGACACGGAGGTGACTGAACATGTTGTTGTGTTGTTTGACGCAAGAAACGACTTTACAAAATAAAATCCAGTATTATTCCCATACCATTATTACAGAGAATCAGACAAACTATGCTACCCTCTGCCTATTGGCTACTTCGCTTATTCAAGCCTGTCTCAAAACACAACACTGTCCCATCATCACAAAAACACTCTTTAGCTGACTTGCTTTTCAAAGATGTCTAGAAATGTACACATTTTGTTCTCTTGTAGGAAGCAATCACTCCCCTATTGCTGACTACAAATGATCTATCACTGGGCTAATAGCTCACTGACTAGCAAAGGATATGAACAAAATGTGCACAAGTGGCTACATGCAGCTCTCGCTTTGATCTCAAAACAAGCGCATCTACTCAGGACCACAGACGTAAACACAGTCCACTTCAAAGTGAACGGCACAGATCCATATATGGCAATGGTCTATTTGAGTATATGCCTACTCTGATTGGTTATGCCGAACCGGTCTGTGTAGAGTACTGGCTGGGTCTTATGCAATAGAATCCAACTCCGATGCGTTGTGCCTATAACAAAATCTCTTGCATAGTTTGTTATTGTTTAGTTTTTTTAAGTGGATAATATTGTATTGAGTGGATCACAATTGCTACAGTAAAGGAAGACATTAGTGTGAACAGGGAAAAATCTAGAAGGTTGAGTGAAGTGCTTCTCTCGGTGGGCTGATATTTCTTCTGTGCTCTGTGAGGCTACTGGCGAGCCGCACGCGCTTCAGGGAACCTTGGTTACAAGATTTTCATTAGTCAGTGACACTATGTACAGACTAGGAAAGAGACAAAAAAAACTGTGATATGTGCATCTGACAAAGCTTGAGATTTATCATCCAGACCCTCCTCAGGCAGCTTAATCATTATAACCCACCTCAGGCAGCTTAATCATTATAACCCACCTCAGGCAGCTTTATCATTATAACCCACCTCAGGCAGCTTAATCATTATAACCCACCTCAGGCAGCTTTATCATTATAACCCACCTCAGGCAGCTTTATCATTATAACCCACCTCAGGCAGCTTTATCATTATAACCCACCTCAGGCAGCTTTATCATTCTAACCCACCTCAGGCAGATTTATCATTATAACCCACCTCAGGCAGCTTTATCATTCTAACCCACCTCAGGCAGCTTTATCATTCTAACCCACCTCAGGCAGCATAATCATTATAACCCACCTCAGGCAGCTTTATCATTCTAACCCACCTCAGGCAGCTTAATCATTATAACACACCTCAGGCAGCTTAATCATTATAACCCACCTCAGGCAGCTTTATCATTATAACCCACCTCAGGCAGCTTAATCATTCTAACCCACCTCAGGCAGCTTTATCATTATAACCCACCTCAGGCAGCTTTATCATTATAACCCACCTCAGGCAGCTTTATCATTATAACCCACCTCAGGCAGCAGCAGACACCATTATCATTAGCTGTCTATAAATAGCAGTTATTCTTCAGAGGCTGTTAGGCTTTTCCATCTGATTAGGAGTGCCATGGTAGTCATGGAGCCATTAATACACACACTGAGCACCCAGCTGGCCACACACACACACACACACACACACACACACACACACACACACACACACACACACACACACACACACACACACACACACACACAGCCTCGCTGCTCTGCTCCTCTCTTCAGCTCTTCTCTGACTGTATAGTCAGAGTTAGCCCTGGAGTGTGTGTTTGTATAAGAGTGTGTGTGAATGCTTGTATGTGTGTGTGTGCACTAGTGTGTTTCTGTGTGTGAGAGAGGGCATGTGTGACAGTGTGCGTAAGTGCGTGTGTACGTGTGACTGAGTAAGTGTGTTGTGTGTTTGTGTGTACGTGTGAGTCTGTGGATGCCAGATGTGTTTTGCGTCCCCTTCCCGTTTGTCCAGCGCGTCGGGTCTTAATCGGAGCGTCACCACTCCGGAGCACAGCGGGCCCTCTGTGCTGCCCCAAGAAACACACCGTTGTCTGGGCCCACGCATCTGCTGCCCAGGGGTGAGGGAGGAGACAGGCCTGGTGCTGCTAGACCTCCCTGGTGCCCGGTGGTGAGGGAGGAGACAGGCCTGGTGCTGCTAGACCTCCTTGCTGCCCAGTGGTGAGGGAGGAGACAGGCCTGGTGCTGCTAGACCTTCCTGGCGCCTGGTGGTGAGGGAGGAGACAGGCCTGGAGCTGCTAGACCTCCCTGGCGCCTGGTGGTGAGGGAGGAGACAGGCCTGGTGCTGCTAGACCTCCTGGCGCCTGGTGGTGAGGGAGGAGACAGGCCTGGTGCTGCTAGACCTCCCTGGTGCCTGGTGGTGAGGGAGGAGACAGGCCTGGTGCTGCTAGACCTCCCTGGTGCCTGGTGGTGAGGGAGGAGACAGGCCTGGTGCTGCTAGACCTCCCTGGTGCCCGGTGGTGAGGGAGGAGACAGGCCTGGTGCTGCTAGACCTCCCTGGTGCCCGGTGGTGAGGGAGGAGACAGGCCTGGTGCTGCTAGACCTCCCTGGCGCCTGGTGGTGAGGGAGGAGACAGGCCTGGTGCTGCTAGACCTCCCTGCTACCTTTTACAAGCTGCTTCCTTTTTTGGGACAGTCACCCTCTGAACTCTTGGAGATAGCACTACCTTTACACACACAGAGATGGGCACACGTGCACACACACAAGAACATGACACACTTGCTTACACACACACACACAAACACACACACACATACATTCACACACACAAATACACACACACACACACACACACACACACACACACACACACACACACACACACACACACACACACACACACACACACACACACACACACACACACACACACACACAGATACTCCAACCTCCTCACTTACACACGGATGGTCTCGGGGGGCAGTGGCATGTGCTCCACCAGGCCTGGCTGGAGACCCAACTCTCTGACACCCTGCACCTGTGAGCCGGAGCCACACAGAGACAGGAAACCCCAAAATAACTGCTGAGTGTGTTCATCTCCCAACTGTGTGTGTGAGAGAGAGAGAGAGAGAGAGAGAGAGAGAGAGAGAGAGAGAGAGAGAGAGAGAGAGAGAGAGAGAGAGAGAGACAGAGACAGAGACAGAGAGAGAGACAGAGAGAGAGACAGAGACAGAGACAGAGACAGAGACAGAGACAGAGACAGAGACAGAGACAGATTTTGCACCTGGACAGTTTGGCTCTAATACACTTGCTGCCTTCATATCACCAGTCAACCTATTGACTTATTCCTGACTAGAATAAAGATTTAGTAGCCTACACATTTCAGATTTCATCATTTTCAATGGTGTGGAGACCAGCCAATCATGACCTCTGAACCCTCAAGAGGCTCCGATAAAATTTGACTCACAGTGTGGAAAACCATCAACAGTCTCACCAGTAAACTTGTGGCCTCATTGAGACACCTTCATTGCGTATAGAAACAAAAATAAATACTATTTAGTGATTAAATCCCTCCACTCTTTATCACTGTGTGTGTGGTCTAGCAAAGTTTATCTGCCAGGCAGGCAGGCAGGCAGGCACAGGCACTAACAAACAGGTGGCTGGCCCGACCAAATACCTCTCTGAGCTCATACGCTTCACATAGAGACACAGCTACATGTAGACACATGCAAAAATATCTGTCCCAATACTAAAATAAGCCCAGAGAGCGTGCACCTGCACCCCGGTCGGGTCCACACCTACACACAGGTGTCAGGAAGTGACACACAAAGAGAGAGAGAGAGAGTGAGAGAAAGGGGGAGGGGAAAAAAACGAAAGTGTGGTGAAATCTGTCTGCTGCGGTCGCCCAAAAAGCTTATTCTAGATTCTGTCTCCGCTTTGGAGTGTAACCATTAGGATCTGTGTATGAATAAAGATGTGAGTCTGTATGAATGTGTGTGTATTTAAGTATGTGTATGAATGTGTGTATGTGTGATTGTGTGTGTGCGTATCTGTGTGTGTGTGTGTGTGTGTGTGTGTGTGTGTGTGTGTGTGTGTGTGTGTGTGTGTGTGTGTGTGTGTGTGTGTGTGTGTGTGTGTGTGAATTGAAGGTTGAAGGAGTGTGTGATTGTGTTTACACGTTATGCTTCCTTGTGTTGTCTCACTTGTCTGCTGTTTGTCAAGACAGGACCGTCAGTCTCTTCATCCACTGTTTTGTGTGTATACATTGGTGTATAGTGAGGGGTCGTCTGAGTTAACTTCTCTGAAATCATACTCAATCCCAGGCCCAGTGTTGCTCATCTAGACCCTAGACCAGACAAGATGACAGATAACCACCTCTGATCTGACCTGACGTGACCTGACCTGACCACAGGGCGCACACACACACACACACACACACACACACACACACACACACACACACACACACACACACACACACACACACACACACACACACACACACACACACACACACACACACTACACCATAACCCCGACCCACGTCCGTCTCACACACAGACTCAGGGAATACCAACATTCTTAGGAGAATAAAAAAGCAGTTAATTTAATTTTGTTGAGACGGTTCACTTTCACCAAGTCTTGGATTACGTCATGTCAAAAGTCCTAACTCCATTCACAACGTAACTTTCTCCGTCCAAAGTTTGCACTTAACACTGGATAGGAATGATTGACCAGAACACCTATTTACAGTAATATAGGAATGATTGATCAGAACACCTATTTACAGTAATATAGGAATGACTGATCAGAACACCTATTTACAGTAATATAGGAATGATTGATCAGAACACCTATTTACAGTAATATTGTAATGAGATGGTTGTGTTAATAGATTGGGTAAATTGCGGTTTGACGAAGATAAGGCTTTTTATAAAATACCTTAATTTCTAAACTCCTCAAATGGGGCTGCTGTCCTCTGCTCCAGACTTTACAACCTAATCAAATCAAATCAAATCAAATGTTATTTGTCACATGTGCCGAATACAACAGTGAAATGCTTACTTACAAGCCCTTAACCAACAATGCAATTTTAAGAAAAATACCTAAAAGAAAGTAAGAGACAACAAAAACAAAATAACAAATAACACTGTTAATGTGAGTCTGTGTGTGAGTGCAGATAGGAGGGGTTGAGTAACTAAAAAAAACAGAAGACAAAATTGTATCTCATATGGACTAAAGAAAGTATATATTATATTTAATCAAACACAGTCTTGCAACATGAGATATGCTAACGAAAGAGGTCATAGCCTAGTTTCTTGGAATGTAGGAAGACATTAATTCACAGAGGAGGTACTTCATGATTTAAAGCATTAATGGCTGGGGACTCTGTTAAGCTGAAAGCCAGGGATGGTCTCACATATAAGTCTATGCGCAAAAGAGGAAGGAACAATTAAACCAAAATAAGACTTGTGTCTTCTACCACAACGTGTAAATCCCTTTTGTGGGAAGGCTATTATCTCACTTTTTCTCAGTGGATTATGGGCCTAGAGTGAGCGTGTCACATTGAGAGGATACATTGAAATCTTAAAGCTTTGTTGTGGAGTTTTTCTGTTGGTATCTACTGCCACTTTGTGGATTGTGAATAGTACTGCAACCTCACATACAAAGAGGTCTCGTTCACTTAACCGATAAAATAAAGTTGATATGGGCTATATGGAATTGCAACACACTAAAATATTTAATTAGAAAATACAAGTATCATTGTATATATAAAAAAAACATATAGATTGCTAAATATTATTGAAATTAAATATCCATTTAGACAAATTAACACCACGCTAACCGAGTTCAGAAACACTGTTAGATAAAAGTTCAATAGTTGACTTCTAGCTTGAATTAAAGTTCTCTTGTCTCCATTTTCTAAGCCTCATAGGCCATCTAGAATATTGACCATTACAATAGGTACTAGCACCATTAGTGCAAGAGAGGATTGCTTTATCATCCTGTACCTTATGTTACTATTGCTCATTGTTTTTTATTTATTTATTTATTGAATATTCGAAACATACGATATACTTGCAGTGAAGCCCCTCAACCACCACATCACACCAGTCATCCAACAGATTCCCATTCAGAGCGACACACAGAAGCATCCAGGGTCAATGCCCTGCTCAAGGGCAGGAAGAAAAATTTAAAATAAAAAATTAAATTAATTCCATTCCCCACCCCCAAGAACCCCCAAATGCAACAACAACCAAGATAATTAACTACAGAGAAAAAAGGAAAAGACAGAAGAAAACAGTAAACAACATTGATATAATAAAAATAAAAAAAGAATACATTTTTTTTTAAAAAGGACATCAAGGGACATCAAGGACAACTAAAATCATAACAGCAATGCCAACTGTACAGTGGGGCAAAAAAGTATTTAGTCAGCCACCAATTGTGCAAGTTCTCCAACTTAAAAAGATGAGAGAGGCCTGCAATTTTCATCATAGGTACACTTCAACTATGACAGACGAAATGAGAAAAAGAAATCCAGAAAATCACATTGTAGGATTTTTAATTTATTTATTTGCAAATTATGGTTGAAAATAAGTATTTGGTCAATAACAAAAGTTTATCTCAATACTTTGTTATATACCCTTTGTTGGCAATGACAGAGGTCAAACGTTTTCTGTAAGTCTTCACAAGGTTTTCACACACTGTTGCT
Organism: Brachymystax lenok tsinlingensis; assembly: GCA_030435695.1. Classification (NCBI taxonomy): domain Eukaryota; kingdom Metazoa; phylum Chordata; class Actinopteri; order Salmoniformes; family Salmonidae; genus Brachymystax; species Brachymystax lenok. The sequence goes on along the minus strand of CM059808.1, from coordinate 32,377,874 downwards.
GGTATTTTGGCCCATTCCTCCATGCAGATCTCCTCTAGAGCAGTGATGTTTTGGGGCTGTCGCTGAGCAACACGGACTTTCAACTCCCTCCAAAGATTTTCTATGGGGTTGAGATCTGGAGACTGGCTAGGCCACTTCAGGACCTTGAAATGCTTCTTACGAAGCCACCCCTTCGCTGTTCGGGCGGTGTGTTTGGGATCATTGTCATGCTGAAAGACCCAGCCACGTTTCATCTTCAATGCCCTTGCTGATGGAAGGAGGTTTTCACTCAAAATCTCACGATACATGGCCCCATTCATTCTTTCCTTTACACGGATCAGTCGTCCTGGTCCCTTTGCAGAAAAACAGCCCCAAAGCATGATTTTTCCACCCCCATGCTTCACAGTAGGTATGGTGTTCTTTGGATGCAACTCAGCATTCTTTGTCCTCCAAACACGACGAGTTGAGTTTTTCCCAAAAAGTAATATTTTGGTTTCATCTGACCATATGACATTCTCCCAATCCCCATCTGGATCATCCAAATGCTCTCTAGCAAACTTCAGATGGGCCTGAACATGTACTGGCTTAAGCAGGGGACACGCCTGGCACTGCAGGATTTGAGTCCCTGGCGGCGTAGTGTGTTACTGATGGTAGGCTTTGTTACTTTGGTCCCAGCTCTCTGCAGGTCATTCACTAGGTCCCCGTGTGGTTCTGGGATTTTTGCTCACCGTTTTGTGATCATTTTGACCCCACGGGTGAGATCTTGCGTGGAGCCCCAGATCGAGGAAGATTATCAGTGGTCTTGTATGTCTTCCATTTCCTAATAATTGCTCCCACAGTTGATTTCTTCAAACCAAGCTGCTTACCTATTGCAGATTCAGTCTTCCCAACCTGGTGCAGGTCTACAATTTTGTTTCTGGTGTCCTTTGACAGCTCTTTGGTCTTGGCCATAGTGGAGTTTGGAGTGTGACTGTTTGAGGTTGTGGACAGGTGTCTTTATACTGATAACAAGTTCAAACAGGTGCCATTAATACAGGTAACGAGTGGAGGACAGAGGAGCCTCTTAAAGAAGAAGTTACAGGTCTGTGAGAGCCAGAAATCTTGCTTGTTTGTATGTGACCAAATACTTATTTTCCACCATAATTTGCAAATAAATTCATAGAAAATCCTACAATGTGATTTTCTGGATTTTTTTTCCTAATTTTGTCTGTCATAGTTGAAGTGTACCTATGATGAAAATTACAGGCCTCTCTCATCTTTTTAAGTGAGAGAACTTGCACAATTGGTGGCTGACTAAATACTTTTTTCCCCCACTGTATATGTTTGTGTTCATGTCTGGCACTATTACATGTATGTGTGTGTTCTTGTATGTTTTTATTTGAATGAGTGTGTGTGTATATACATGTGTACAAACACCTGCACGGCATCAGCCTCAGGCAAACCGGCATTAGTTGTAAAAACACTGCCACTTAGTGTCATTTAAATGTACTTTTTATTATGTTTTATTTAGACTTTTTTTTTATTATAAAAACCATCATTCTATCTCTCACACAGCAACTACACTCCCACTTGTCTCCAATTCCACATTTCAACCCTCCGCTTCCCTCAGCCCATCCCATCTAACTCTGCTGGCCACCCACTTTGGGTTTCTACGCAACACATGTCTTTCAACTATGCACTGATGTTTACAGTTTTTCTCATTTGCTAAGACACACTAAATGAAACTGAGATCCGCTTGATCTTCATCATCACATTTTTAGCACAGCAGAAGTCTTCTCTTGCAAATGTTTTAACACTTTTTCATTTGTTTCACACATTTTTCACACCCTTTATCAAAACAGTTACATCTGATCTCATTGAAAGACCCCGAACTCTATTGGATTCACTGTGTTGAACAAAAGGAAAACATCTATTCACAGCTGATAGAAAGTACCTGCATAATTATAAATCTCTATGCACCTGTGTGAAACTCATTTGCACAACTCTTCAATCAGCAATCAGTCCTCATCCATCTATAAAAGATGCCACCTCTGTGTTGCTATTTGCAAGCATGGATCAAAGAGGCCATAGGCACGGAAGGAGACCAAGAGGCCATGGCAGAGGGGCCTGAGGAAGAGGAGTTTGTATGCGTGGTGGAGGAGCTGCAGCAGCAAGAGGACGAAATCGAGCTCAAGTTTCAAAATGAAATTCGGGCAACAATTATTGACCATGTCATCAATCATGGCTTGTCCTTCAGAGAGGCTGGACAAAGGGTCCAGCCCATTCTGAGTCGGAGCACTGTGGCATCTATTGTCAGGCTTTTTGGAATGAGAACAGGTAATTCACAGTGTTACTGTAATGTATACCACTGTGTATTTCAGCTTTACTGTATTGCCCTGTTAGCAGAACAAACTGTGTCTACAGTAATGCAGATGTTTTATCAATCCCATTTATGTGACTGTCATACAGTAATGTCAATTTTGACATGCTTTTTGCTTTTACTTTATAGAATCCACACATTACCACACACTGGTAGAGGAAAGATATTTAGTATTGAACAGGAGTCTGCCATTGTAGATATGGTAGTGGCAAACAATGCAATCAGACTGCGTGACATCAGGCAGCAAGTAATTGCAGATCAGGGAGCATTTAGAAATATAAACAGTGTGAGTTTGGCAACTATAGAGTCCTTAAACGAAACCATGTCAGAATGAAGCAGCTGTACAGAGTTCCATTTCAAAGAAACTCTGACATCGTAAAGGAGGCACGATTCCAGTATGTGCAGGTACAGATTTTTTATTGTAATACCTTGTTTACCTTAGTTACATGCGACTGGAATAATTTGCTTTATGAATTTGCTCTTTTTCTTAGAGAATAATGGAGCTTGAAGCTGAAGGGGCACATCACAAATTCATTTTTGTGGATGAAGCCGGCTTCAACCTCTGTAAAGTGAGGAGACGCGGGAGGAACATCAGAGGGGTGCCAATATCACCATGTGTGCTGCCATCTCCAATGATGGGGTCCTTTGCCACATACCAACTATTGGCCCATACAATACAGAACGCCTCATCACATTTCTTGATGCATTGAAAGAAATACTGATTCCACCGAAGAGAGAGGCTGTTGAGGCCTGGCATGACTCTGTATGTCATAATTTGGGACAATGTGGCTTTCACCACTCTGCGCCTTTGTGAATGAATGGTTTGCAGCACAGCCTCAGTATTATGATGCAATTCCTCCCTGCATACTCGCCTTTTCTGAACCCAATCGAGGAGTTCTTCTCTGCTTGGAGATGGAAGGTGTATGATCACCGCCATATGAGCAGATGCTCCCTCCTGGAGGCAATGAATGCTGGTTGCCTGGCAATAGGTGCAGAGGACTGCCAGGGATGGATACGCCATGCAAGGAGATATTTCCCTCGGTGCATTGCAAGGAAAACATTCAATGCGATGTTGATGAGAACCTGTGGCATAATCGCCAAACGTAATGGACTAAATGTGAAAGATAAAATATATATTTTTTTGAAAGGTATTTCCACCCATAAGTTTCCTTTGGTAGCTTTTTTTTTCCGGTATCCATTTGAGTTTGTAAAGTATCATATTTCATATTGATGGCTGTATTTTGTTGTCCATTGTGTAATGATTGATTGAAAGAATAAATTAATTTGACCACAAGTTGTGGTGTTTGATGGAAATATTTGCTTATGTTGCATGTTTTTAATGTTTTGTGAGTGTTAGAGCATTTTGCTAACAAAATGAGTCCTTTTGGCCATTGAGCTTCAGTTTTATCCTGTGTGTTAACTGTTTTGAAAATGTGATGTCAGAGTGGGCAAATGTGTTTAAGCAATCGAGAAAAACTGTAATGTACAATTTCAATCTATCTAATCGAATATAATCCACAAATTGTGAGTTGAAGATAAATACTTTTACTAAGAGTATTAGCATATTAGTAATTGACTGACCCGGTCTCTCCAGATCTCCTAACATTACTATTTCTAGGGTCAATTTTAGATCAATGCTATGCATTTTCAGCAATTCCTGAACCTGAGACCAGAAACAGGCTACCTGAGGGCAATACCAAAATAAATTGATTCTGTACCCTCACAAAAAAATCTGCAGAGCTTCGATGATTTTACGCCCCAAATATTCAACACTTTGTTGGTGGAAAGAATTATATTTAATAATTTTAGCTGAAAAGCACAAAGTCTTGAATCTTGTGTTGTTTTATACATCAACTCATACACCCTGTACCATGGAATCGGTACATCAAACATATCTTCCCAACTATTTTGCAATCTGTATGGCACAGCTGTCAACATCCTGGTCCTCAAATGAAACTGGTATACTTTCCTATTTATGCTATTTTTATTCCTCTGACAGTTTTGATCCTATATATCCCTACCTCCTCCCGCTGCCACCTGCCTCCTCCATTTTTGGGGTAATGCTGTAATCAATTGGTTGTACTCTTGGATTGAGCAGACCTTCCCATACAATTCTGATAACTCCATGAAGGACATAACTCTACCATTCCGATTTACAATATCATTTAAGAACAAAATACCCTTTTCAAACATCTTTCCCATAAATACAGGTATTTTATCAACCAGCACATTTGAGTTCATCCACATTATTTGTTGTAATATTTGTTCTATCTTTTCAGGGGGGTGAAATTGAAATTGTAGCCAGCTCTGCAATGCTTGTGTGAAAAAGGGAGATACTTTGAAAAAAGTATCATTTTCAAATAATCGAAAATGAGACATGGCAATCTGCACAAAGGCAAAAGGGCAATTTTTAAACAATGGATGAGCTTTTCTTAGTAATCTACTTGAGAACCATCTAGGGTTCAAATCAAACTTTTGAATGAGTGAAGCTTTTAGAGAGAGGTTTAGTGCTTTTATATTTAATAATCTCAACCCACCCAATTCATATTCATTATATAGGTTTTATTTTGTCTGGTTTAGCGTCCCAGATAAAGCAAAATATTTTTTGCTCATATGATTTGGAAAACGAATCATCAGGAGTAGGCAGCGCCATAAGTAAATGATTAAACTGAGATATGACTAAGGAGTTAATCAGGACAATTTTTCCATAAATAGACAGTTATTTACCTCTCCATGGTTGCAGGATCTTGTCTATTTTTACAAGTTCTCTATTGAAATTCATTGTGGAGAGCTTATTTATATATTTTGTGATATGAATACTGAGTATGTCATTGGCATACATGGACACCTTTGTTTTTAAGCCTTGGATTTCTAATTCTCTAATGTTGTTATTGGATCTGATTGTAATAGCTAGCATTTCGATGGCCATAACTTATAGATATGGTGACAGCAGACACCCTTGTTTAACTCCTCTTGACAATTCAAAACTCTCTGAGAAGTAGCCGTTTTTTTTACTATTTTACACCTGGGGTTGCTATACATTATTTTTACCCATTATATAAGAGAATTGCCTAATTTGAAAAAATCCAGGCATTTATAAATAAAATCCAGTCTTACTTTATAAAATGCCTTTTCAAAATCCGCTATAAATACCATTCCTGGCTTCTTAGATGTTTCATGATGTTCTATTATTTCTAGTAGTTGTCGTATATTATCTCCAATGTATCGTCCATGTAAAAAAACCTGTCTAATCAGGATGAACAATACCTGGTAAAACCCTTTAAATTCTGAGTGCTATGCATTTCGCTAGTATTTTTGCATCACAACATTGAAGTGTAAGGGGCCTCCAGTTTTTTAGATAGACTGGGTCTTTATATTTGCCATCTGGGTCTTGTTTTAATAATAGAGACATCAGACCTTCCTGCTGATTACCTGACAGACTACCATTTCTATAGGAGTAGTAAAAACAATCTAACAATGGAGCTTTTAGTATATAAAAAAATACTTGATATAACTCTACCGGAATGCCATCAAGCCCTGGGGTTTTTCCAGACTGAAAGGATTTAATAGCCTCAAAAAGATCTTCCTCTGCAATTTGGCCTTCGCACTGACCTTTCTGTACATTTGTTAATTTTCAATTTTTTATATTATTTGGAAATAATTCCTTACCAGAATCCTTATTCAGTGGGAAATTCTGCCTAAAATAATTAGCTTCCTCTTTTATAATATAATTCGGAGAATCATAGATGACTCCGTCTTCAGTAACAAGTTTCTGCCAATTATTTTTGTTAGCGTTCCTGTATTGGAGATTCAGGAAGAATTTGGTGCATATTCCATCCAGTTTGTTTTATTTTTTAAATAGATTACATTAGATTACATTACATTAGTGATTAAGTCTCCTCCATGTATATCTCACTAGGTCGGGGTTTTTTAGTCTCCAAATATCCACTATTTCTAATGTGTCCATGATATTTGTGATTTCCTTCGTGGCACGGTGATGATAGTTTGTACAGTGATTACCTTTACGGTCCATTGCGGTACTTAACACTGTGTTATAGTCTCCTACCATAATGATTAGATCCTTTGTTGACTGTAAGTTTAATAAATTGGTATAAATGTTTTTGAAGAAGTGTGGATCATCCTGATTTTGACCATATAGATTAATGAGACAAATCTCTTTTTCGTCCACCTTCATATTTAAAAGGATCCACCTTCCTTGCGAATCATTTGAGTTCCTTTTGTTCATGACAGAATTTTTTTTCACCACCCCATTCCTTTACCACGCAACTTCATCTAAGGATGTAGAATGAGTTTCCTGTAAACAGTATAAGTTATATTCCTTTTCTTTTAGCCATGTAAAGACTGATCTTCTTTTTTTATAATCTGCTAAACCGTTACAATTATAACTGGCTATACTTATTTCATCCCTTACCATAACTAGATACCATTCTCAGTCTAAATTTACCATAATTAGTGCTTGTAAAGTTACTGCCATCAGAGGTATTATGAAGGTCAAAACTAGAGCTTTCAAATGTCTGATATTTAAAATTCAAGAAATAGGTTCTAGCAATATTTGTTTTATTCCCTTACCAGTTTGCCTGTGAGCCAATGCCACAGATGTTTGAAAATTGAGACAAGATATTATGTGTGTAGCAAATCTGAGTAGGTTGATGTGTATGATATTGGATGTGATATAGTGAGAGTGTGTACAATGTCTGTATAAGAGTAAGACTAGAAGAGAAAAGATAGAAAGAGAGAGTGAGAGAAGACAGCGAGATCAGTTGTGTGTGTGTATGTATAAGTGTGTAAGCAAGCATGTAATTGAGTACATGTGTGTTCATATCCACTTCATAATGTTCACATATTTTTACAGTTCCATTACCTTCTTTTTTTTTCCGCAACCTGAAGTCCCTGTAGAATTTAGTACAGCCACAGTGTTATGGAGCTGTCTCGGAATAACAGTCCATCTATAAAGACTTTGTCCACAATGATAAAGGCACGCCTACCATCCTCCCTCTGTTGTCTTTGTACAGGATACAGTCTCTTATGATGTTCATTTATCTCCTTTGATAATTGATCATTGAGACCCAATTTGGTCTCTCTAGGCTCCCTTCCCCTGCTTTTGATCAACTCCTTTTGTTGGTAGTGTTCAAATTTTGCGATGATCGGTCGGGGACCCTTGGTCTTGTCGCTCCGAGCTCCAAGTCTGTGCACTCGGTGGAAAGCCACCTTGTTTACAGTCTCTATAGGAAGTTTCAAGGCGGATTGCATGAATTCTCTTATCGCGCCCTCTGGATTATTGGATGCGTCCTCATGAATCCCCCCCAGAAATGAGATTTTCACGCATGCTACGACTTTGTGTGTCTAGTAGCAACTCCTTCATCACCCTGAGTAGACAATCCATGTTGGAATCATGGATTTTTACCTTGGCTGTGCCTTGTTTTCTCTTTGGAGCGTGAGAATTTAACTCTGGCTAAACTCCAAACTCCCCCTCAGCCCTGCTACCTCCTCACACAACTTTTCCAGTGTTGCATGGATTCCAGCCAGAGCACTAGCCTCTACCTCATTGGTAAGTAAATCGTCCGTGTCTGTAGATTAATCTGCTTTTCTTTTTATGTCGGGTTAAAGTTATTTTGTGAGGTGGTCGGATCTTTCCATGATAGAGTATGTTGTTCCTCCATAGCGTAAAGCTGTTGGTACTCGTCGATTTCCCTCAGGATCTCCTAAGTATCCAGATTGGCTCTTTACTGCAACCAGTTGTTTCACAAAAATATAACAATGAGTCTTTCCCACGACGATGACAGGTGTCTGTAGTACAACCCTTTTTCTAAGCCTCATAGGCCCAATGACGTCTAGAATAATGACCATTACAATAGGTACTAGCACCATTCGTGCAGGAGCGGATTGCTTCATCATCCTGTACCTTAAGTTACTATTGCTCATTGTTTATAGAAAGACAAGATGGTGAAAAAGTCTCCAAACTTGACCAAAGAGATGTTATATTAGAACAAGCTTGACCAAAGAGATGTTATATTAGACCATGGAGATGGTATATTAGACCATAGAGAGAGATATTATATTAGACCATAGATATGTTTTATTAGAACAAGCCTGACCAAAGAGATGTCATATTAGACCATAGAGATATTATATTTGAACAAGCTTGACCAAAGAGATGTTATAATAGACACTAGAGATGGATCAGTACATCCGAACATCACACCTGCGGGACAGGTACAGGATGGCAACAACAACTGCCCGAGTTACACCAGGAATGCACAATCCCTCCATCAGTGCTCAGACTGTCCGTAATAGGCTGAGAGGCTGGACTGAGGGCTTGTAGGCCTGTTGTACGGCAGGTCCTCACCAGACATCACCGGCAACAACGTCGCCTATGGGTACAAACCCACCGTCGCTGGACCAGACAGGACTGGCAAAAAGTGCTCTTCATTGACGAGTCGCGGTTTTGTCTCACCGGGGGTGACTGTCGGATTCGCGTTTATCGTCGAAGGAATGAGCGTTACACCGAGGCCCGTACTCTGGAGCGCGATCGATTTGGAGGTGGAGGGTCCGTCATGGTCTTGGGCGGTGTGTCACAGCATCATCGGATTGAGCTTGTTGTCATTGCAGGCAATCTCAACGCTGTGCGTTACAGGGAAGACATCCTCCTCCCTCATTCTGTGATGATTTCATGCAAGACAGGAATGTCAGTGTTCTGCCATGGCCAGCGAAGAGCCTGGATCTCAATCCCACGCCTGGGACCTGTTGGATCGGAGGGTGAGGGCTAGGGCCATTCCCCCCAGAAATGTCCGGGAACTTGCAGGTGCCTTGGTGGAAGAGTGGGGTAACATCTTACAGCAAGAACTGGCAAATCTGGTGCAGTCCATGAGGATGGGATGCACTGCAGAACTTAATGCAGCTGGTGGCCACACCAGATACTGACTGCTACTTTTGATTTTGACCCCCCTTGGTCACATTATTCAATTTCTGTTAGTCACATGTCTGTGGAACTTGTTCAGTCTATGTCTCAGTTGTTGAATCTTGTTATGTTCATACAAATATTTACACATGTTAAGTTTGCTGAAAATAAACGCAGTTGTTCTCTCACTGTCGAGTTTAGATGTTTAGATGTTTAGATGCGGAGAGTCCCTGTAATCATAGATTCAGATCATTCAGGCGAGAAAAAACATCACCCAGATAGGCCAGACGTGTGAGAAGCTCATCATCATGCAAGCGGTCAGACAAGTGAAAATTATTGTCAGTAAAGAAATCTTTAAGCTCGTCTCTCAATAAAAAAAAACGTGACAATACTTTGCCCCTTGATAACCAGGACACTTCTGTATGTTGTAAAAGCGTAACATGGTCGATGCCCATATCATTGCATAGCGCAGAAAATACAGGAGGGTTCACGGGCCTTGCTTTAACAAAGTTAACCATTTTCACTGTGGTGTCCAAAATGTCTTTCATGCCGTCAGGCATTCCCTTGGCAGCAAGAGCCTCTTGGTGGATGCTGCAGTGTACCCAAGTGGCATCGGGAGAAACTGCCTGCACGCGCATTACCACTCCACTATGTCTCCCTGTCATGGTTTTTGCGCCATCATTACAGATACCAACACATCTTGACCACCAAAGTCCATTTGATGTCACAAAGCTGTCCAGTACTTTAAATGCTGTCCTGGTTTCCAGTGGTTTACAGAAGAGGATGTCTTCCTTGATTGACCCCCCCATAAACGTAATTGACATATACCAGGAGCTGTGCCAGGCCCGCCATGTCTGTTGACTCATCCAGTTGTGACGCATAGAATTCATGAAGCAGTAATTGTTTCAAAACATCTCCTGCCATGTCACTGATGCGTCGTGGAACAGTGATGTTTGATGAATTGTCTGTAAAAGGTGAAAAAGGTGTAGATTCACACGCAGAGTGCGGCAGGTGTTTATTTCACCTTCGTAAGGCAGGAATCGTGGTCACAGGCAGGCAATGGTCATACACAGGTAGGCAGACAGGCAGAACTAGGACTGAAGGCTATATATCACAAACAAGCTGGGAAAAGGCTTAGTAGAGTCAAAACGAACAATACCTCACTCACAAAGGCACAAACAGAATGAACGGAACTAAATAAGGAGCTGATGAGACCAGGTGAGTAAATAACACAGGTGAAATCAATGAACAAATATGAAAGACAGGGCTACGTTCAAGAACACAAAGAAACAGGGCTATGTTCAAAAACAACAACGAAACAGAACACAAGGTTGACTAAGAAAATAAATACAGACCCCTACACGCTTCAAGCCCCTTATTAATGGTATCTGTTGCTTTTATACATGTCTTACTACTCGAAAGTTGTCGTAATTCTCGCTCAAAAAACTCCTGTGGCTTATTGGTTTGTTTTGTTTCTAAATGTCTGGGCAAGAGTGAAGGTTTCATTGAATTGTGAGATAGTACCTTTGCCCATATAACACACTGTGACTGAGTAAAGGCACTACTCCCAATATAAGTGAACCCCAAGTCAATGTAGTTCTCATCATATTTGCGCCTCTTCGATGGTCCAACGTCCCTGTCTGTTGTTCGGTGCTTTCCCGGTTAAGAGGGCAGTAGCTCTTCGGCTGCATCAGATTCACAACTGTCAGTGTCCATTGTGGCGGAATAATCAGAATTAGTTAAGTAACATAGATAATTAAGATGTCTTATCTGCATAATATGCTTATGTGATATACTTGTTATTAGATTGTATCCCTTTGGACTCTGGTGTTGGCAGTTGCACTTCTTTCCTCAGCTGGGGCTCAGTCACCTGGGGCCCAGAGAGGGGAGGTCAGGCTTGTCTTTCACATGTCCCTGGTGCTATGCAGAATATCAGAAAGGGAAGAGGACAGGAGGGAACATTGTCTTCATATGTGAATGTGTCTTTACCTATTGTCTGTGCGCCAGTCACTCCCTCCTTTTACTTTGGGGGATGTGTGTGGTAGTGTCTGGAACTATTGTATGTCATCTCTGATGTTGCACTTATCTTGGGATAGTGTATGACCTAGAGGCTCACTCCCCTCAGTGAGCTTGTCCAGGAGTGTGGTCAAGAAGGGGTTTTAGTATGAGATGGGAGTATCTGGAGTTGACAATTGATTTATGCCAATGGATGAGTTGGTGTTTCTGTGCTATGAAGTACCAGGAACGAGATCTGAACCTCGTCTTAGGGGCCAAACTGAACATAATTCATAATCTGGCTGGGGGATGCTCCTTTCTCATTTAAAAACTCTCACCTTGTGACCTGTTCCAAACATCTGGTTTGTTATGTAGACTAGGGGGTGGATCATTGCTATAAAAGATCTCAGTAGCCTTTGTGTCGCCGCTCTCAACGGACCATTAGAGAAAGTGGTGAATTCGTTGAGAAGCCGTTGCTATTGCAAAGCTCTTACTATTAAATATGTATTTTAAGTATAACTCTGACTTGGGTGATACGTTTGTCTCTCCTCATTTGATAGTAAAGAAATTAAACACCACACCATGCTAGCTGGGCTAACAACAAGTGTATAATTACTGATGCTAGCATTGGATGTGCTCGTGGAAGCAGAACAACTTGTGTCGTCGACAGGTGCAGGTGTAGTACTGCTGGTAGTAGCAGTATAGCTGGTATGTGTCTCTATGGGCACGGGCCTTACTTTTTTTTACCATTTATCAATTTTCGAGCAAACGGAATGAGCAGCAGCTACGTTTGGCTACGTACGGACCGTTAATGGAATTCCTGTGAGAGAGTAACTGTTAATGTGATTGGATGTTAATTATTTGAATAGGCTACCTGTATTTGACATCATTGCGCTGAACACTAGATGGTTTAATTTTATTTTTGGCAGTGAAACGAGGCTACTCAGGCGAGAAAAACCTCACTCAAATGTATAGCCCCGTTGGAAAATATAAATGAACTGTTTGAAAATTTTTACATTTTGTTTTGTATGTTAATCACATTTTTATTTGGCATACCCCTGACGGCATTGCCAAACATTATACGAATTGACGAAAATGTAAGTTTTCATGTTGCTAAAGCACTGTAAGTTCCACTTTAATTTACCTTGATTGTAGCCCATTTGTAGGCTATTAGTTCAACAATAAATAGAGGCTGAATTTATCCTCAAGCCGACTACTTTGTTCCTTACTGTTAGGCTATTTGATGTGTACTTTTTATAAAACGTTTATAAATAGCAAATACCACACACTGTACATAGCTACAGATAGTAGGCTATACTGCATTATAAAACAATCCCTACTGACTGTATGATTTGGCATTAACAGACTGGTTTTATGCACAACAACCTTCTATCCAAGCTGGGAGAGAGTGTGAGGACAGCTCATGTCATGCAGGTTCAGGTAGGCTATACAGGACTGTTGTATAATCTAAACAAAATCTATTGGTTGCTGATTAGTATGCTGTTGTATTGAACAATTCATTTTACAATCTGCAATGTTTGAATTTCCAACTTTAATTAGGCTACTGAACAAGTAATTACATTATTGCTGCCTAAATGGCAGCCTTGCAACACCGTGTAAAGCATGGTGAAACTCAATTTCAGCACCATGGACAGTGACCAGTAGTCTATATTTTGTGAAAGGCTGACGCATTTTGACCATTGAGACATAGCCTATTTAAAGTTGTTCTTTCGTTTTACTAGAATTTGATTTGAATTATTGACTGTCTTTTTAGGTATTATCAAATCAAATCAAGTCAAATTTGATTGGACACATACACATGGTTAGCAGATGTTATTGTGAGTGTAGCGAAATGCTTGTGTTTCTAGCTCCAACAGTGCAGTAATATCTAACAGGTAATCTAACAATTCCACAACAACTACCTCATACACACAAATCTAAGTAAAGGAATGAAATATGAATATATAAATATAAATATATGGATGAGCAATGACAGAGTGGCATAGGCAAGATGCAATAGATGGTATAAAATACAGTATATACATATGAGATGAGTAATGCAAGATATGTAAACATTATTAGTGGCATTAATAGTGAATTGAATCTTGCTTATTGACAACGTTTGGCATGTCTATGGCTCAGCCATAATGCATTTCACAGTAGGCTATCAGCGTGAATAATATGTTAACAATATATTTTCATATTGTAGCCATAAAATTACTGTTCAAAACATGTTTAACATATTCAGCAAAATATGGGATGGGCCTACATATTTAATAAACTGGGCTATAACAGAGTTGATGACAAAGCAATACGTAAGACTGTAACTACACACCTTCAACTTTGTCAGTGTCGGTGTGTGTAGCTGGTGAAAAAAGTCAGGCGCAGGAAAGCAGAGATGAGTGAAGAACATATTTAATAAAATACGGGAAAAACAGGATAACAAATCCAACGCGCCCAAAAACAAACAGGCGAACATAACCAGCCGTAATAAACCAACAAATTACAACAAACACTCACGCACACCAAACATGGGGAAAACAGAGAGTTAAATAATGAACATGCAATTATGGAATTGAAAACAGGTGTGTAAAACAAAGACAAAACAAATGGAACATGAAAAATGGATCGACGATGGCTAGAAGGCCGGTGACATCGACCACCAAAAACCGCCCGAACAAGGAGAGGGACCGACTTCGGCGGAAGTCGTGACAAAATTGTTTATTAATCAAAACCCGGCCCTTCCGCACCACCACCAGCTACTGCGCCCATAATTCTGGTTGTGAAAATAGTTACAATATTTCTGACAACACCCCCGAACCTAAAGCGCGATTGCCAGCAATTAGATGTACTTTTGCGGTAGGTTTGTTAAAATAGAGACCTGTGTGTCTAGCTATAGGCTGATGTCAAGTAAAACTAACAAAAAAGAGGTCCAAAAAGAGTGGATTTGCTCCCTGACTTAGAAAGCAGCACGATTGATTGATTGACACATGAAACAGACCCAGTTTTTTATAGTATTGGCTCTGTGCCTCGCTGACTGGCACAAAGCATGAACGAGTCTCCGGTAGCTGTGAGCTCTCTATAAGCATAAGAGGCGGCACACTGACCACCTGCTGTGGGATTACTCCTTATTGCAACAAAACAAACAGCTTCCAGCACAAACACTCAATGAGCCATGTCAGCTAACCATTTTTTGATTGGTAAATAAGGCTAGCCAGCTACCCTATATAAACAAAATGTGGACACCCCTTCAAATTAGTGGATTCGGCTATTTCATTCCCATAAGCTTATAAGAAATCCTGCTATGCCCTCCGATGAACCATCAAACAGGAAAAGCGTCAATCCAGGACTAAGACGAATCGTACTACACCGGCTCCGATGCTATTCGGATGTGGCAGGGCTTGCAAACTATTACAGACTACAAAGGGAAGCACAGCCGAGAGCTGCCCAGTGACACAAGCCTACTAGACGAGCTAAACTACTTGTATGCTCGCTTCGAGGCAAATAACACTGAAACATGCATGAGAGCAGCAGCTATTCCGGAAGACTGTGTGATCACACTCTCTGCAGCCAATGTGAGTAAGACCTTTAAACAGGTCAACATTCACAAGGCCGCAGGTCAAGACGGGATTACCAGGATGTGTGCTGCGAGCATGCGCTGACCAACTGGCAAGTGTCTTCACTGACATGTTCAACCTCTCCCTGTCCGAGTCTGTAACACCAATTTTGTTTTAGCAGACCACCATTGTCCCTGTGCCCAAGAACATTAAGGTAACCTGCCTAAATGACTACTGACCCGTAGCACTCACATCTGTAGCCATGAAATGATTTGAAAGGCTGGTCATGGCTCACATCAACACCATTATCCAAGACCCACTCCAATTTGCATACCACCCTAACAGATCCACAGATGATGCAATCTCTATTGCACTCCAAACTGCTCTTTCCCACCTGGACAAAAGGAACACCTATGTGAGAATGCTATTCATTGGATACAGCTCAGCGTTCAACACCATAGTGCCCTCAAAGCTCATCAATAAGCTAAGGACACTGGGACTAAACACCTCCCTCTGCTACTGGATCCTGGACTTCCGTATGGACCGCCCCCAGGTGGTAAGGGTAGGTAACAACACATCCGCCACGCTGATCCTCAACACAGGGGCCCCTTAGGGGTACGTGCTCAGTCCCCTCCTGTACTCCCTGTTCACTCATGACTGCAGGGCAAGGCACGATTCCAACACCATCTTTAAGTTTGCCGATGACACATCAGTGGTAGGCCTGATCACCGGCAACGACGAGACACCCTATAGGGAGAAGGTCAGAGACCTGGCCGTGTGGTGCCAGGACAACTACCTCTCCATCAACGTGATCAAGACAAAGGAGATGATTGTGGACTACAGGAAAAGGAGGACCAAGCACGACCCCATTCTCAACGACGGGGCTGTAGTGGAGCAGGTTGAGAGCTTCAAGTTCCTTGGTGTCCACATCACCAGCAAACTAATATGGTCCAAGCACACCAAGACAGACGTAAAGGGCACGACAAAACCTATTCCCCCTCAGGAGACTGAAAAGATTTGGCATGGGTCCTCAGATCCTCAAAAGGTTATACAGTTGCACCATCGAGAGCATCATGACTGGTTGCATCACTACCTGGTACGGCAGCAGCTCGGCCTCGACCGCAAGGCACTACAGAGGGTAATGCGTACGGCCCAGTACATCACTGGGGCCAAGCTTCTTGCCATCCAGGACCTCTATACCAGGCGGTGTCAGAGGAATGCCCTACAAATTGTCAAAGACTCCAGCCACCCTAGTCATAGACTGTTCTCTCTGCTACTGCACAGCAAGCGGTACCAGAGCGCCAAATCTAGGTCCAAGAGGCTTCTAAACAGCTTCTACCCCCAAGCCACAAGACTCCTAAACATCTAGTCAAATGGCTACCCAGACAATTTTCATTGCCCCCCCCACCCCCTCTTTTACACCGCTGCTACTCTCTGTTATTATCTATGCATAGTCACTTTAATAACTCTACCTACATGTACATATTACCTCAATTACCTCAACTAACCGGTGCCCCTGCACATTGACTCTCTACCGGTACCCCCTGTATATAGTCTCACAATTGTTATTTTACTGCTGCTCTTTAATTACAAGTTCCTTTTATTTCTTATTCTTATTCGTAAGTAAGCATTTCACTGTAAGGTCTACACCTGTTGTATTCGGCGCAAGAGACTAATAAAATTTGATTTGTCATTTGATTTGTTAGTCAACTCTTTATTAATGCCCATGATTTTGCAAAGACATTTGATGAGCACATACTTTTGGTCATGTAGTGTATCCAAACATGGCCGAATACCTGCCGGTAACGCAGCGCAGGGCACGTGCCCAGGGGCCTGACCTCCAGGGGGACACCATTGATTTTGTTAGTCACTCTCAGTCATGGCAAAATGTGTAGCATTGCAGGAAATCTTTAAATCAGATTTTTTTTTATTCCACTCTCCACTCCACTCCACTCCACTCTCTCCACCGTAGAATTGCAGGAAATTAGTTACAAATCTGAAAAAATGTCTCTCTACCCCATGGCAAAATGGGTAGAATTGCAGGAAATTAACTTTCAAACTTTTTTTTTTTCTTCCCCTTGACACAATTACTATTATTGCATGAAATCTGTTAGAAAATCGCATACATTTCTCTCTGCCCCATGGCAGAATTGGTAGAACTGCAGAAAACTTTATTTAAAACTGAAACATTTATTTTTTATTTTGGGGGGTAACTCAGTCGGCATCTCAAGTTACTGCTGAGAGTCAGAATAGTAGAATACACAACGTGCAAATTCTACATTTGGTTGTGCATCATCATGTGTTTGATGTATTTGATACCATTCCACTTATTCCGCTCCAGCCATTACCACGAGTCTGTCCTCCCCACATTAAGGTGCCACCAACCTGCTGTGGCTACAGAGCAGTGTCATAGAGTTATATTTCTGAAGGATAAAAAAATAAGGCTGCAACATGCAGTACCAGTCTTCAACCACAAGGAAGCAGCATAGTATTTAGAGTGGCATTGCTGGAGGTGATGCAGATGAGGTTTTTGTCACTACATCAAAACACTGGCTGCCTTCAATGAGAAGGAAGGTGCGCCTATAATACTGAGCTAAGGTCCGTTTTGTGTGATTTACTTAATGGTTAAGGTTAGTATCCGTAGAGGGTAAGTTCTGGTTCAAATGTTTTATTATGAATCCTAGGTATCCATGTATACAATTGAACAGTTTGTTTAGTGAGCTTCTTTTTTTTTTACATAAAAGACAACAGTAAATTATCAAATGGGTAATGTATAAGATGATATTATTGCAAGAGTTTAAATGTTTTGGATGCATCAAAAACAGCGGGTCAACCCCCCCCCCTCCGCTGTGCCCAAGGTTAAGTTTGAACCAGAGAACAGTCAAAACAGGATTCAAGACCATTAGTCCTCACTGGCCAACAGGGTTTGTGATTATATATTTCTCACTGACATCACATCAAAATCAAAGGCAACATGTGGAGCAAAAGGCACTGATATTAAATGTAGCATTAGCCTATGGCAAGTGCACTGCTCTAACAGACACAGCCGTTGCATATTTTACAATGGAAGGCAGCATTTAGGTCCTATAAATAGGCCTACTAGCCACCCATTAAACAGACAAGGCCCTTGGGCAACAGATGCACTAGAGGTTTGTTTTTATATGAGAGGGAATGCAATGTTTAAGCAAAGGCCTGATATCACAGAAGGAATAGGCTACTCACTGGGCACAGACGTCAATTCAACGTCTATTCCACGTTGGTTCAATGTAATTTCATTGAAATGACGTGGAAACAACATTGATTTAACCAGCGTGTGCCCAGTGTATATACCCTCAAGACTGAGTCTAACGCAGGTCACAACACAGTAACCATTTTGTGTCTATAAATCAGAATGCATGCAGTCACGCCGTGTCAAAACCTCATAGCGGCTTTGCGATGCTCACTACGTCTGGAGAGTCAGCTTGCGCTATTGTTTAAGCGATGGGTCTGACGGAACTGTCTCTGAGTGAGCTAGCTCTGTCAGCCAGTCTTCACGCCTGTCGGAAAGGCTCGGCTGTCAAATGCACTACAGCCGAGCGAGCACATCTCTCTCCCCTTGTGTGAGTACGAGGGGCTTGACCGTGGAGAGGAGCCGACGCTCCAGCCATGCGGAAGAGAGAGAGAGACCTCCCCATCGCTAGAGAGACCTCCCCGCTAGAGAGAGACCCCCGCTAGAGAGAGAGACCTCCCTCAGCTAGAGAGAGACCCCCCAACCCCACTAGAGAGAGAGAGACCTCCCCCCGCTAGAGAGAGAGAAGGATGGAAGGCCCCAGGACACAAATAGGACGTGACATACCAAGAGAGGAGGGATGAAAAAAAGAAAGGTGAACTCTCTATCCTCTTTATTTCTCCTTCAGAAGGAGAGAGAGAGAGACAGAGAGAGAGAGAGAGAGAGAGAGAGAGACAGAGAGAGAGAGAGAGAGAGAGAGAGAGAGAGAGAGAGAGAGAGAGAGAGAGAGAGAGAGAGAGAGAGAGAGAGAGAGAGAGAGAGATCAAATCAAATGTTATTGGTCACATACACGTGGTTAGCAGATGTTATTGCGAGTGTAGCAAAATGCTTCTGCTTCTAGATCTGACAGTGCAGCAGTATCTAACAGGTAATATCTAACAGTTCCACAACAAAACGTAATATCTAACAAATTGCACAACAAAACCTAATACACACAATCTAGTAAAGGAACGGGATGAGAATATATAACTATAAAATATATGGATGAGCAGTGACAGAGCGGCTAAAATAGTGAAGGATACAGTATATACATATGAGATCAGTAATGCAAGATATGTAAATATTCTTAAAGTAGCCTTATTAAAGTGACTAGTGTTCCATTTATTAAAGTGGCCAATGATATCAAGTCTGTAGGTAGGCAGCCGCCTCTCTGTGCTAGTGGTGGCTGTTTAACAATCTGATGGCCTTGAGATAGAAGCTGTTTTTCAATCTCTCTGTCCCAGCTCTGATGCACCTGTACTGACCTCTCCTTCTGGATGGAAGCGGGGTGAACAAGCAGTGGCTCGAGTGGTTATTGTCCTTCATTATCTTTTTTGCCTTCCTGTGACATCGGGTGCTGTAGGTGTCCTGGAGGGCAGGTAGTTTGCCCCCGGTGATGCGTTGATGGTCTCAATTGTGCGTCTATAAAAGTAAGTGAGGGTTTTAGGTGACAGCCTCCTGTTGCGCCTTCTTCACCACACTGTCTGTATGGGTGGACCATTTCAGATTGTCAGTGATATGAACTTAAAACGTTCCACCTTCTCCACTGCTGTCCCTTCAATGTGTAAAGGTGGGTGCTCCCTTTGCTGTTTCTTGAAGTCCACAATCATCTCTTTTGTTTTGCTGACATTGAGTGAGAGGTTATATAGGGCGGGGTCGAGGCCTAGGTTCTCAAGCTTAATGATGAGTTTGGAGGGTACTTTGGTGTTGAATCCTGAGCTGTAGTCAATGAACAACATTCTTACATAGGTATTCCTCTTGTCCAGATGGGATAGGGCAGTAACCATTGTGATGGCGATTGCATCGTCTTTGGACCTATTGGGGCTGTATGCAAATTGGAGTGGGTCTAGGGTAACAGGTAGGGTGGAGGTGATATGTTCCTTGACTAGTCTCTCAAAGCACTTCATGATGACAGAAGTGAGTGCTACGGGGCGATAGTCATTTAGTTCAGTTACCTTAGCTTTCTTGGGAACAGGAACAATGGTGGCCATCTTGAAGCATGTGGGGACGGCAGACTGAGATAGGGATTTATTGAATATGTCCGTAAACACACCATCCAGCTGGTCTGCGCATGCTCTGAGGACATGAAACATGAAAGAGAGATGGAGAAGGACAGTCAGGGAGATGAAAGAGAGATGGAGATGGACAGTCAGAGAGATGAAAGAGAGATGGAGATGGACAGTCAGAGAGATGAAAGAGGGATGGAGATGGACAGTCACAGAGATGAAAGAGGGATGGAGATGGACAGTCAGGGAGATGAAAGAGGGATGGAGATGGACAGTCAGGGAGAGGAAAGAGCGATGGAGATGGACAGTCAGGGAGATGAAAGAGGGATAGAGATGGTCAGTCAGAGAGATGAAAGAGAGATTGAGATGGACAGTCAGGGAGATGAAAGAGGGATGGAGATGGACAGTCAGGGAGATGAAAGAGAGATGGAGATGGACAATCAAGGAGAGGAAAGAGGGATGGAGATGGACAGTCAGGGAGATGAAAGAGGGATGGAAATGAACAGTCAGGGAGACGAAAGAGGGATGGAGATGGACAGTCAGGGAGATGAAAGAGGGATGGAGATGGACAGTCAGGGAGATGAAAGAGGGATGGAGATGGACAGTCAGCGAGATGAAAGAGGGATGGAGATGGACAGTCACAGAGATGAAAGAGGGATGGAGAGTCAGGGAGATGAAAGAGGGATGGAGATGGACAGTCACAGAGATGAAAGAGGGATGGAGATGGACAGTCAGGGAGATGAAAGAGGGATGGAGATGGACAGTCAGGGAGAGGAAAGAGCGATGGAGATGGACAGTCAGGGAGATGAAAGAGGGATAGAGATGGTCAGTCAGAAAGATGAAAGAGAGATTGAGATGGACAGTCAGGGAGATGAAAGAGGGATGGAGATGGACAGTCAGGGAGATGAAAGAGAGATGGAGATGGACAATCAAGGAGAGGAAAGAGGGATGGAGATGGACAGTCAGGGAGATGAAAGAGGGATGGAAATGAACAGTCAGGGAGACGAAAGAGGGATGGAGATGGACAGTCAGGGAGAGGAAACAGCTAGAGTATGCTCTCCTCTCTTTTGCTGTAAAAAAAGAGGACCAGGAAAGGGATTACAGAGAAGACACTTCAGAGGCCTGGCTAGTAACGCTGTCTCCCGACAGGTTCAGGGTAGCGACAGAGCCTAAACCTGTCCTCTCTAACAGCACCTCTACTGGGATCCTTCACAAGGAGTGTGTAGGGGTGTGAGCGAAAGAAAAAAGAAAGCCGCCGTGTTACGTCTTGACAGAATGGCTCCGAAAGTAAATCTGAAGAGAGTAGAAAATCCATTATACTGTTTGTTCTTTGTGGGAACTGTGAACAGTGAACTGACAGCACATCACATATGTAAAATACATCTGTTGTGTGTGTGTCTTCTAGTCTATGTGAATGTGTGTGTTCATGTTCATTTCTCTCTCTGTGTGTGTGTGTGTGTGTGTGTGTGTGTGTGTGTGTGTGTGTGTGTGTGTGTGTGTGTGTGTGTGTGTGTGTGTGTGTGTGTGAAGGATAAAGAGTGTGTGTGCGTCTCTCGCTCATCCCACTCAGAGAGCGGGTCAGGCATCCATTTTAGGATGCCTCTCTAATCTGCAGCCCGAGCACGGTCCTACATGTTGTGGGGGAGGCAGAGAGCGACTGGCAGTGGTGGTGCTTTTCCACAGCACTCACGTAGCGCTGTGAGATACTACGCTGCTCGCCTATGAACATTTATTTTATTTCTACACGTGCATGACTGCCGAAGTACATAAGGTACATACGTACATAGAAGCGCACACTAGTGGAATAGTAAAATACACTCTTCAAAAAAAGAAGAACAAAAATACACTCTTTGAAAAGAAAAGTCCTATCTAGAACCTAAAATGGATCTTCGGCTGTCCCCGTAGGAGAACCGTTTGCAGAATCCTTGTTGGTTCCAGGTAGAACCCTTTCGGGAACCTTTTTTTCTGAGGGTAGGCATGTATTACTTGGGTCTGGCATATTCAACAGTGAACGTGTGTGTGTGTGTGTGTGTGTGTGTGTGTGTGTGTGTGTGTGTGTGTGTGTGTGTGTGTGTGTGTGTGTGTGTGTGTGTGTGTGTGTGTGTGTGTGTGTGTGTGTGTGTGTGTGTGTGTGCGTGCGTGCGTGCGTGCAAGGCAAGTACAGGAGGCCACTTGCTTCTTGACAGGCCGTCATTGTAAATAAGAATTTGTTGTTCATTGACTTGCCTGGCCCTGGTCAAATAAATAAAATGTTTGAGTCTGAGAAGTCTGAGAAGGTATGATGGACTACAGAGCTCATAGAGATCTAACTGATAGTTACACTGTAGAGCTAATAGAGATATAACTGATAGTTACTATAGAGCTATAGAGATATAACTGAAATTTACTTTAGAACGATTAGATATAACTGATAGTTACAATATAGATGTCACGTCCAAGCCAGAGTTTTAGGCTGGCGTGTTTAGGTTTCGTTTTTGGTGAAGGGTTTTTTGAGTTCTAGGTGTTCTATTTCTATGTTGGGGTGATGGTTCCCAATTAGGGGCAGCTGAGTGTCGTTGCCTCTAATTGGGAACCATATGTTTGGGGTTTTCATTAGGAGTTTGTGGGTTATTGTTTGAGCATAGCTTGTTGTATGTTTAGTTGTGTTCAGCGTCTCGATCTTCGTGTTTATTTTTGTTATTTTTACCCAGTTACGTTCTAAATAAATATGTATACTGGAAGCATCGCTGCATCTTGGTCTGTCCCTTCCGAGGATCGTGACAATAGAGCTGATAGCGATATAACTGATAGTTACTATAGAGCTAATAGAGATATAACTGATAGTTACACTAAAGAGCTAACAAAGATATAACTCATAGTTACTATAGAACTAATAGATATAACTGATAGTTACTATAGAGCTGATAGAGATTTAACTGATAGTTACTATAGAGCTGATAGAGATATAACTGATAGTTACTATAGAGCTAATAGAGATATAACTGATAGTTACTATAGACCTAATAGAGATATAACTGATAGTTACACTATAGAGCAAATAGCGATATAACTGATAGTTACACAATAGAACTAATAGAGATATAACTGATAGTTACACAATAGAGCTAATAGAGATATAACTGATAGTTACACTAAAGAGCTGATAGAGATATAACTGATAGATACACTATAGAGCTAACATAGATATAACTGATAGTTACTATAGAGCTAATAGAGATATAACTGACAGTTACTATAGAGCTATAGAGAAATAACTGATAGTTACTATAGAGCTAATAGAGATATAACTGATAGTTACTATAGAGCTAACATAGATATAACTGATAGATACTATAGAGCTATAGAGATGTAACTGATAGTTAGTATAGAGCTAATAGAGATATAACTGATAGTTACTATAGAGCAAACGCAGATATAACTGAAGGTTACTATAGAGCTATAGAGATATAACTGATAGTTACTATAAAGCTAACTGAGATATAACTGATAGTTACACTAAAGAGCTAACAAAGATATAACTCATAGTTACTATAGAACTAATAGATATAACTGATAGTTACTATAGAGCTGATAGAGATTTAACTGATAGTTACTATAGAGCTGATAGAGATATAACTGATAGTTACTATAGAGCTAATAGAGATATAACTGATAGTTACTATAGACCTAATAGAGATATAACTGATAGTTACACTATAGAGCAAATAGCGATATAACTGATAGTTACACAATAGAACTAATAGAGATATAACTGATAGTTACACAATAGAGCTAATAGAGATATAACTGATAGTTACACTAAAGAGCTGATAGAGATATAACTGATAGATACACTATAGAGCTAACATAGATATAACTGATAGTTACTATAGAGCTAATAGAGATATAACTGACAGTTACTATAGAGCTATAGAGAAATAACTGATAGTTACTATAGAGCTAATAGAGATATAACTGATAGTTACTATAGAGCTAACATAGATATAACTGATAGATACTATAGAGCTATAGAGATGTAACTGATAGTTAGTATAGAGCTAATAGAGATATAACTGATAGTTACTATAGAGCAAACGCAGATATAACTGAAGGTTACTATAGAGCTATAGAGATATAACTGATAGTTACTATAAAGCTAACTGAGATATAACTGATAGTTACTATTCAGCTAATAGAGACGTAACTGATAGTTACACTGTAGAGCTAACAGAGATATAACTGATAGTTACTATAGAGCTAATACAGATATAACTGATAGTTACACTGTAGAGATAATAGAGATATAACTGATAGTTACTATAGAACTAATAGAGATATAACTGATAGTTACTATAGAGCTAATACAGATATAACTGATAGTTACTATAGACCTATAGAGATATAACTGATAGTTACCATAGAGCTAATAGAGATGTATCTGATAGTTACACTGTAGAGAGAATAGAGATATAACTGATAGTTACTATAGAGCTAATAGAGATATAACTGATAGTTACTATAAAGCTAATAGAGATATAACTGATAGTTACTATAGAGCTAATAGAGATATAACTGATAGTTACACTAAAGAGCTGATAGAGATATAACTGATAGTTACTACAGAGCTAATAGAGATATAACTGATAGTTACACTATAGAGCAAATAGAGATATAACTGATAGTTACACAATAGAACTAATAGAGATATAACTGATAGTTACACAATAGAGCTAATAGAGATATAACTGATAGTTACACTAAAGAGCTGATAGAGATATAACTGATAGATACACTATAGAGCTAACATAGATATAACTGATAGTTACTATAGAGCTAATAGAGATATAACTGACAGTTACTATAGAGCTATAGAGAAATAACTGATAGTTAGTATAGAGCTAATAGAGATATAATTGATAGTTACTATAGAGCAAACACAGATATATCTGAAGGTTACTTTAGAGCTATAGAGATATAACTGATAGTTACTATAAAGCTAATAGAGACGTAACTGATAGTTACACTGTAGAGCTAACAGAGATATAACTGATAGTTACTATAGAGCTAATACAGATATAACTGATAGTTACGCTGTAGAGATAATAGAGATATAACTGATAGTTACTATAGAACTAATAGAGATATAACTGATAGTTACTATAGAGCTAATAGAGATATAACTGATAGTTACTATAGACCTATAGAGATATAACTGATAGTTACCATAGAGCTAATAGAGATGTATCTGATAGTTACACTGTAGAGAGAATAGAGATATAACTGATAGTTACTATAGAGCTAATGTAGATAAAACTGATGGTTACTACAGAGCTAACAGAGATATAAATAATAGCTACACTATAGAGCTAATAGAGATATAAAAGATAGTTACTATAGAGCTAATAGAGATGTAACTGATAGGTACGCTATAGAGCTGATAGCGATATAACTGATAGCTACGCTATAGAGCTGATAAAGATATAACTGATAGCTACGCTATAGAGCTTATAGAGACATAACTGATAGTACTATAGAGCTAATAGAGGCATAACTGATGGTTACTATATAGCTAATAGAGATACAACTGATAGTTATATTAGAGCTGATAGAGATAGAAGTGATAGCTACACTATAGAGCTAACATATATATAACTGATAGTTACAATAGAGCTAATAGTGATATAACTGATAGGTACTATATAGCTAACATATATACAACTGATAGTTGCTATAGATCTAATAGAGATTTAAATTATAGTTACTATAGAGATAACAGAGATGTAACTAATAGTTACACTATAGAGCTAATAGAGATATAACTTGTAGTTACTATAGAGCTAATAGAGATATAACTGATAGTTACTATAGAGCTAAAATATATATAATTGAAAGTTACTATAGAGCTGATAGAGATATAAATGATAGTTACTATAGAGCTAATAGACATGTAACTGATAGTTACGCTACAGAGCTAATACAGACATAACTGATAGCACTATAGAGCTAATAGAGACACAACTGATAGTTACTATAGAGCTAATAGAGATATAACTGATAGCTACTATAGAGCTAAAATACATATAATTGATTGCTACACTATAGAGCTAATAGAGATATAGCTGATATTTACACTATAGAGCTAACATAGATATAACAGATAGTTGCTTTAGAGCTAATAGAGACATAACATATAGTTAGTATAGAGCTAATAGAGATATATCTGATAGATACTGTAGAGCTGATAAAGATTTAACAGATAGTTACTATAGAGCTAAAAGAGATATAACTGATAGCTACACTATAGAGCTAATAGAGATATATCTGATAGTTACTATAGAGCTATTTGTGATATAACTGATAGATACATTATAGAAATAACAAAGATATAACTGATAGTTACTATAGAGCTAATAGAGATACAACTGATAGTTATATTAGAGCTGATAGAGATAGAATTGATAGCTACACTATAGAGCTAATATATATAACTGATAGTTACAATATAGATAATAGAGATATAACTGATAGTTACTATAGAGCAAAAGAGATATAACGGATAGTTACTATAGAGCTAATGTAGATATAAATGATAGTTATGCTATAGAGATAATAGAGATATAAATTATAGTTACTATAGAGCTAATAGAGATGTAACTGATAGCTCCACTATAGAGATAATAGAGACATAGCTGATAGTACTATAGAGCTAATAGAGACATAACTGATAGTTACTATAGACCTATAGAGATATAACTGATAGTTACCATAGAGCTAATAGAGATAAAACTGATGGTTACTACAGAGCTAACAGAGATATAAATAATAGCTACACTATAGAGCTAATAGAGATATAAAAGATATTTACTATAGAGCTAATAGAGATGTAACTGATAGCTACGCTATAGAGCTGATAGCGATATAACTGATAGCTACGCTATAGAGCTTATAGAGACATAACTGATAGTACTATAGAGCTAATAGAGGCATAACTGATAGTTACTATAGAGCTAATAGAGACACAACTGATAGTTACTGTAGAGCTAATGAAGATATAACTGATAGCTACTATAGAGCTAATAGAGATATAACTGATAGTTACTATAGAGCTAATAGAGATATAGCTGATAGCTACTGTAGAGCTAATAGAGATATAAATGATAGATACTATAGAGCTAATAGAGATATAATTGAAAGTTACTATAGAGCTTATCGAGATATAACTGATAGGTACACTATAGAGCTAATAGAGAAGTAACATATAGTTACACTTTAGAGCTAACAGAGATATAGCTGATAGTTACTATAGAGCTAATAGAGATACAACTGATAGTCACTATAGAGCTAATAGAGATATAACTGACAGTTACTAAAGAGCTAATAGAGATATAACTGATAGCTACTATAGAGCTAAAATATATTTAATTGATTGCTACACTATAGAGCTAATAGAGATATAAATGATAGTTACTATAAAGCTGATAGAGATATATCTGTTAGTTGCTATAGAGCTAATAGAGATATAACTGATTGGTACTATAGAGCTAATAGAGATATAACTGATAGTTACTGTAGAGCTGATAGAGATATAACTGATAGTTACTATAGAGCTGATAGTGATGAAACTGATAGTTACTATAGAGCTAATAGAGATATAACTAATAATTACGTTAGAGCTAAAATATATATAATTGATTGCTACACTATAGAGCTAATAGAGATATAACTGATAGTTACACTGTAGAGATAATAGAGATATAACTGATAGTTACTATAGTACTGATAGAGATATAACTGATAGTTACTATAGAACTAATAGAGATATAACTAATAATTACGTTAGAGCTCAAATATATATAATTGATTGCTACACTATAGAGCTAATAGAGATATAACTGATAGTTACTATAAAGCTGATACAGATATATCTGATAGTTTCTTAATAGCTAATAGATATAAAACTGATAGTTACTATAGAGCTGATAGAGAAGTAACATATAGTTACACTTTATAGCTAACAGAGATATAACTGATAGTTACACTATAGAGCTAACAGAGATATAACTGATAGTTACTGTAGAGCTGATCGACATATAACTGATAGTTACTATAGAGCTAATAGAGATATAACTGATAGTTACTGTAGAGCTAATAGAGATATAACTGATAGTTACTATAGAGCTAATAGAGATATAACTGATAGTTACACTGTAGAAATAACAGAGATATAACTGATAGTTACTATAGAACTAATAGAGATGTATCTGATAGCTACACTCAAGAGTATGCTGGGACAACATGCTACAACATATATACTGAAGATAGACACACACACAAACATACACAGACACACAGACCCACTCACACACACACACACACACACACACACACACACACACACACACACACTACAAGTAGTCAGAGACCTTACATAGCGAAAGCGAGGAGTGTTTTTTCTGGACCAGGGTGGATTCTAGTTAGGAAATGGATAAAGCTGGAAACGAGCACAGGTACCATTCATTCATTATAGCCCTGAAAAGAGCAGATCTTTCCTTTTTTACTACCATCTTTCTCTTTCTCCTACGCTCGTCCTCCCTCTCCCACCCTATTTATACCCTTTTCTCTCACTCCTACCCTTTTTCTGTCTCCTCCTACCCTCTTCTATCTCCCTCCTACCCTCTTTCTCTCTCCTCCTACCCTCTTTCTTTCTCCTTCTACCCTTTTTTCTCTCTCTCCCTACTCTCTTTCTCTCCATCCTACCCTCTTTTTCTCCATTCTATCCTCTTTCTCTCTCCTAGAGAGAGAAATAGAGCGTTAGAGAGGGAGGGAGGGGAGCGAGATAGAGAGTGTAAGAGAGGGAGGGAGGGGAGAGAGATAGAGAGTGTTAGAGAGGGAGGGAGGGGAGAGAGAAATAGAGAAAGAGAGTGTTAGAGAGGGAGGGAGGGAGAAGAGAGAGAAAGAGAGTGTTAGAGAGGGAGGGAGGGGAGAGAGAAAGAGAGAAAGAGAGTGTTAGAGAGGGAGGGAGGGAAGAGAGATAGAGAGCGTTAGAGAGGGAGGGGAGAGAGAAAGAGAGATAGAGAGGGAGTGTTAGAGTACTCCCCAGCACACCAGCGGTGCTACAGAAGTCTTTGATGTTCTCCAAATTTCTAATTTAATTATAGCGAACCCCCACCTCTTCCTCTCCTTTCCTCATCCCCCTCTCCTCTCCTCCATGCCCTCCCCTCCTCTTGTGATTAAACAAGCTTTAATGCCTCACGTTTTTTTTGTTGTTGCTTTAAATACGCACATACTTTTAGCATTTTTTTGTTGCTGTGCTGAAGTTAAGAGATGACTGAATGCACTGCAGTAGGGGTTAATTATTCATTGGGATGCATGAGTGTGGCAGGCCAGCAGGTTGGCAGTGGGGTAGAATCTGGGTTGTGTTGAGATGACCATGGTACAGTATCTTGGTATCCTCTAGTGCTTATTGCCAAGCCAACCAACCACATCTCTCCATGGATGTGAATGCGCTTTAAGGGGGGTCACACACACGGACACAGTGCACACACACACACGGACACAGTTCACACACACACACAGCTCCACATCGTAATGAGACAGCATTAGTATTAGTAATTTCATATTACATCAGCTATATGCAAAGGACCGATTCTTCTATTATTTTACGTTTATTTAACTAGGGAAGTCAGTTAACTTCTTAGGGAGCGGCAGCAGAGGTGACGGTTTTGGAGAGTCTGGCATGCCCAAAGTAAAATGCTGCCACTCAGGCCCAGAAAATAGGATATGCACATAATTAGTACTATTGGATAGGGAACACTCTGAAGTTTTTAAAAGTGTTAAAATAATGTATGTGTGTATAACAGAACTGATAAAGCAGGCAAAAACCTGAGGAAAATCCATCCGGATTTGCAGTTGTTTTGTACATGACCTTCTTCTCCAGGGTGCCTATTCATTTGTATTTTACCTAGGACTGGGACTGCAGTACCTATGGCTTCCACTAGATGTCAGCAGTCTTTATTCAACGTCTGGAAGCTGTAGCCCTGAGCAGAACGGCTAGGAACAGGAAATAATCGAGGTAGCTCAGATGTCAACAAGATTTTACGGGCGCGAGACCATATGCATTATAAATGATCTATGATTTGTTTAGGAAAAGTTGATAGGTATATTTGAATGCGTTCTCTTCACGGTTCAATGGGCGATTCGACGTTGGATTTTCTGATCATATCATATATACCAACCAAATAGAGATGTATGGATATAACAAATTACTTTTTCTAACAAAAGAACCATTGGTTGTCTTCGTTGGACACTTGGGAAGCCCTCAGCAGAAGTTCTTCGAAAGGTAAGAGATTTATTTTAGCTGTGATATGGATTTTGTGTGACCCACGCTGTATATGAATTTATGCTAACGTGGAAAATATGTGGGGTGCGATCCTCAAACAATCAAATGTTGTGCTTTCGCTGTGCTTTCGCCTTTTTGAAATCTGACAATGCTGTGATATTGCCAAGAATCAGAGCTTTTGATGACTATGCAACACTTGTATATTGATGAATGTTTAATAATTCAACTTTGGATTTTGAATTTGGCGCCTTACATTTCACCGGGTAGTGTCAGGAGTGGCCCGCTAGCGCGCCGCTTCTCCCTAAGTAGTTAAGAACAAATTCTTATTTACAATGATGGCCTACACCGGCCCAACCCGGACAACACTGGGCCAATTGTGTGCCGACCTATGGGACTCCCAATCACCGCCGGATGTGATACAGCCTGGATTCAAACCAGGTACTGTAGTGATGCCTCTTGCACTGAGATGCAGTGCCTTAGACCGCTGCGCCACTTGGGAGAAATCTCTCTGATGTGCTTTGGAACTGTCTGAATGAGGATTCAGGGTACATAGAAAATGCTAACCATTTACTGCATCATAGAGACACAGAATTCCTACAACGGCAGGATCATATTCAATAACGTATGCAATGAAAAATGTTTCTTATTGGACAGGTATTCCGTCTCTGTTTCAGTCCATTATTTTCCGTTTGGTGCCTAAAGAATACGACCCAGACCTACAAGACAAACATCTCTCAATCAATCAATCAATCAATCAATCAATGAAACTGTGTTGGTCATGTACACACACAGTTTACAGCATGTATAAAAGTACAGTGCAGTACAATAATCAATATCAATGATAAAAAGTTAAATAAAAAAGATTAAGTAATCTCTAGCTAGAATATGCAATGAAATTGTCAAAACCAACCAACAAGGCCTCAAGCTCCCTATGAAGGAAACATTTAATGGACCTTTATTGTCAACCGTTTGAATTTGTGATCTTGAACGGCCCCAACGACAGCAGGCCCCCTATCCGCTGGTACAGCCAGGTACTTCCATTTGGAAGACTGGGGTTAGAGGTTAGCCTCTCAATAACAACGCCTGGGGTTATACTACGTGACAAGTAACTCAGAATATCTTTAGTGATAAGAATTAGAGAAGCTCAGTATTGAGAAGTCAGAATAAAATCCGAGCTTGACCAGTGTCGATTAGTCGGCTCTGGATGGTCATGGAGCTTTACACATGCTAATATAGATCTCCAAAAAGTGTTTTTGTTACTCCTGCTGCTCTGGATCATAGCATTTCTCCAAATGTCAAAGTGTTTGCAACAAAGTTCTATATGGGTTGCTCAGTGTGTCATCCTCCCAAAAGTGCCAACAGCTCAGTTGCATTGCCTCAAAAGAGATCCTGTTTCACATAACTGACTGTATGCAATGTCCAATCAGTGAGCAGAAAGAAGTTTTATAAAAAACTATTCTAGACACAATGGCTAGTCAAATCAAATCAAATCAAATTTTATTTGTCACATACACATGGTTAGCAGATGTTAATGCGAGTGTAGCGAAATGCTTGTGCTTCTAGTTCCGACCATGCAGTAGTATCTAACAAGTAGTCATGGTTTAGCGACATGGTCTGGCAGTCAATAAATGTCATTTTAAAGGGAATTACGACCTTTCTCTATTCAGTTTCAATGAACTGCACTAAATGGCTAGCTAGCTTAGCTCGTGGCTAGCTTGGTTAGCTAGCTTATCTCGTGGCTAGCTTGGTTAGCTAGCTTAGTACAACACGGTTGACAAATAGGCAATATTTTGGCTAGCTAGCTTTGTGTATCAGCAAAGTTCCTTGAGTTGATGTCACTCTACTGCAAGTTGCATCTGCAACAGAAATTGATTCCAAATTGTTTTGTGTAACACAAGTTTTAGAATGATACCCCACGTCTCTCCCTATTTCTTTCTCTCTCTCTCTCTCTCTCTCTCTCTCTCTCTCTCTCTCTCTCTCTCTCTCTCTCTCTCTCTCTCTCTCTCTCTCTCTCTCTCTCTCTCTCTCTCTCTCTCTCTCTCTCTCTCTCTCTCTCTCTCTCTCTCTCTCTCTCTCTCTAATGGCACATGAATCCAAAATGACTCTGAAATGCACGTGTACCTCCATCTTTTCATCCTATCCTATTCTGAGTGGAATGGGATTGCCATGGTAATTGATTACTCCCAGGGTCATGGACCGGGGACTGTCAGTTTTTCTTGACGGCGACCCCCCCCATCCCCCCCGGCCTTGGGTCAAAGGCTGGGGTGGCAGCTGGGACCAAAGAGGGGGACAGAGGGGGGACAGGGGGGACGCAATCAGATCACAGAGCAGAGACTGACGGGCTGTTCCAGGCACACACACACACATACAACACCCCAGGCCCAAACCCACAAACATCTCCTGACCAACACACAGGAACCAAGGGACGAGGGGGGTAGAGGGCTAGGTCCGTCTGTCCTTCCGGACGTGTGCCCCAGAGCCTGAGGGGGTGTCACAGTGTCAAACCCGTCACCAGTGGCTGTCACAGAAAGACACACACAAGAGTGTGTGTGTGTGTGTGTGTTTTGGGGTGGGGAAGGGGGGTTCAGCAGCTGTTGACAGTTGACTCAACAAAAAAC
The DNA here is from genome assembly GCA_030435695.1 of Brachymystax lenok tsinlingensis. Lineage (NCBI taxonomy): Eukaryota > Metazoa > Chordata > Actinopteri > Salmoniformes > Salmonidae > Brachymystax > Brachymystax lenok. Next base: position 32,344,876 of record CM059808.1, on the reverse strand, counting down.
AACAACAGGGACAACCGATTTCTCATTGCTGACGCCTCTGATGTATCAAACACTGTGTCAAACACTGGCATCAACAGTTTCTTTTGACGGTCTGGAGACACATCTCTTCAGTGCAACTGACTCAGAGAGACCCAAAATGGTGCCTCGGTAGTAGCCTAAAATGGTTACTTTGGTGTTACATGGCTTACACATGGCTTGCATGGCTGCAAGTGGTTCTATGTTATGGAAGGGTTATAATTTGCTGGAGACAAGCAAACCAAAAGAGGCAAAAGGACATTTTACTAAATGGCATGTGACATCAAGTGTCTATGAGTCCGATAAACACGTTATCCTAAAGTGGATTGGGGTGTGATTTGGTTAGTGTAGTGTAAGAGGAAGGTATAACCCTTTGGTGAGTGTGTGAGTGTAGTGTAAGAGGAATACGTGTAGTGTTATAAGTGTTATAATTGTAGTGTTAGAAGTGAAGTGTTAGAAGTGTAGTGTGAGTAATGTAGTGTTAGAGGTGTAGTGCTGGAAGTGTAGTGTTAGAAGTGTAGTGTTAGTAGTGTAGTGTGAGTAGTGTGGTGCTAGCAGTGTAGTGTTAGAAGTGTAGTGCTAGAAGTGTAGTGCTAGAAGTGTAGTGTTAGAAGTGTAGTGTTAGAAGTGTAGTGTTAGAAGTGTGGTGTTAGTAGTGTAGTGTGAGTAGTGTACTGTGAGTAGTGTAGTGTGAGTAGTGTGGTGTGAGTAGTGTGGTGTTAGAAGTGTAGTGTGAGAAGTGTAGTGTTAGAAGTGTGGTGTTAGAAGTGTAGTGTGAGTAGTGTAGTGTGAGTAGGGTGGTGTTAGAAGTGTAGTGCTAGAATTGTAGTGTTAGAAGTGTAGTGTTAGAAGTGTAGTGTTTGAAGTGTAGTGTGAGTAGTGTGGTGCTAGTAGTGTAGTGTTAGACGTGTAGTGCTAGAAGTGTAGTGCTATAAGTGTAGTGTGAGAAGTGTAGTGTTAGAAGTGTAGTCTTATAAGTGTAGTGTTAGAAGTGTGGTGATAGTAGTGTAGTGTGAGTAGTGTGGTGTTAGAAGTGTACTTCTACAAGTGTAGTGCTATATGTGTAGTATTAGAAGTGTAGTGTTAGAAGTGTGGTGTTAGAAGTGTAGTGTAAGTAGTGTAATGTGAGTAGTGTGGTATTAGAAGTGTAGTGTTAGAGTGTAGTGTAGTGTAGTGTAGTGTAGTGTGTGCAGTGTAGTAGTGTGGTGTTAGTGTAGTGTTAGAAGTGTGGTGTTAGTAGTGTAGTGTAGTAGTTAGTGTAGTGTAGTAGTAGTGTTAGAGGTGTAGTGTTAGTAAGTGTAGTGCTAGAAGTGTGGTGTTAGAGGTGTGGTGTTAGTAGTGTAGTGTTAGAGGTGTAGTGTTAGAGTGTAGTGCTAGAAGTGTGGTGTTAGAGGTGTGGTGTTAGTAGTAGTGTAGTGTGAGAAGTGTAGTAGTAGTGTAGAAGTGTAGTGCTAGTAGTGAGTGTGTAGTGTAGTGTGTAGTAGTGTAGGTGTTAGTAGTGTAGTGTGAGAGTAGTGTGGTGTAGTAGTGTAGGGTGTAGTGTAGTGTAGAGTGTGGTGAGTAGTGTAGTGTGAGTGTGTAGAAGTGTAGTGTAGTGCAGTAGAGTGTAGTGTAGAAGTGTAGTGGGGAGTGTAGTGAAGTGTAGTGTTAGAAGTGTGTGAGTGTGCAGTGTAGTGTTAGAGGTGTGGTGTTAGTAGTGTAGTGCTAGTGTGAAGTGTGCTAGAAGTGTGGTAGTGTAGTGTAGTAGTGTAGTGTTAGAAGTGTAGTGCTAGAGTGTAGTGTTAGAAGTGTAGTGTTAGAAGTGTGGTGTTAGTAGTGTAGTGTGAGTAGTGTACTGTGAGTTGTGTGGTGTGAGTAGTGTGGTGTTAGAAGTGCAGTGTGAGAAGTGTAGTGTTAGAAGTGTAGTGTTAGAAGTGTGAGAGTAGTGTAGTGTTAGAGTGTGTAGTGTTAGAAGTGTGGTGTTAGAAGTGTAGTGTTAGAAGTGTAGTGTGAGTAGTGTGGTGCTAGTAGTGTAGTGTTAGAAGTGTAGTGCTATAAGTGTAGTGCTATAAGTGTAGTGTGAGAAGTGTAGTGTTAGAAGTGTAGTCTTATAAGTGTAGTGTTAGAAGTGTGGTGATAGTAGTGTAGTGTGAGTAGTGTAGTGTGAGTAGTGTGGTGTTAGAAGTGTAGTGCTATAAGTGTAGTGCTATCGTGTAGTGTTAGAAGTGTAGTGTTAGAAGTGTGGTGTTAGAAGTGTAGTGTAAGTAGTGTAATGTGAGTAGTGTGGTATTAGAAGTGTAGTGTTAGAAGTGTAGTGTTAGAAGTGTGGTGTTGGTAGTGTAGTGTGAGTAGTGTACTGTGAGTAGTGCAGTGTGAGTAGTGTGGTGTTAGAAGTGTAGTGTTAGAAGTGTGGTGTTAGTAGTGTAGTGTGAGTAGTGGGGTGTCAGAAGTGTGGTGTTAGAGGTGTGGTGTTAGTAGTGTAGTGTTAGAGGTGTAGTGTTAGAAGTGTAGTGCTAGAAGTGTGGTGTTAGAGGTGTGGTGTTAGTAGTGTAGTGTTAGAGGTGTAGTGTTAGAAGTGTAGTGCTAGAAGTGTAGTGTTAGAAGTGTGGTGTTAGTAGTGTGGTGTTAGTAGTGTAGTGTGAGTAGTGTAGTGCTAGAAGTGTAGTGTTAGTGTGCAGAGTGTAGTGTAGAGAGTGTGCAGTAGTGTAGTTTGAGTAGTGTGGTGTTAGAAGTGTAGTGTTAGAGTGTAGTGTTAGAAGTGTGGTGTTAGTAGTGTAGTGTGAGTAGTGTAGTGTAGTAGTGGGTGAGTGTGTAGTGTTAGTGTGTGGTGTCAGAGTGTAGTGTTAGAGGTGTGGTGTTAGTAGTGTAGTGTTAGGGTGTAGTGTTAGGGTGTAGTGCTAGAAGTGTGGTGTTAGAGTGTGGTGTTAGTAGTGTAGTGTTAGAGTGTAGTGTTAGAAGTGTAGTGCTAGAAGTGTAGTGTTAGAGTGTGGTGTTAGAAGTGTAGTGTGTAGTGTAGTGTGTAGAGTGTAGTGTTAGAGTGTAGTGAGTGTAGTGGTTAGAGTGTAGTGTTAAGTGTAGTGTTAGAAGTGTGGTGTTAGTAGTGTAGTGTTAGAAGTGTAGGTGAGTGTGGTGTTAAGTGTAGTGTTAGAAGTGTAGTGTTAGAAGTGTAGTGTTAGAAGTGTAGTGTTAGAAGTGTGGTGTTAGTAGTGTAGTGTTAGTAGTGTAGTGTGGAGTGTAGTGTTAGAAGTGTGGTGTTAGTAGTAGTGTATAGTGTAGTGTGAGTGTAGTGTAGTAGTGTAGTGTAGTGTGGTGTTAGAGTGTAGTGTTAGAAGTGTAGTGTTAGAAGTGTGTGGTGTTAGTAGTGTAGAGTGTGGTGAGAGTGTGGTGTTAGAAGTGTAGTGTAGAGTGTGTAGTGTTAGAGTGTGGTGTTAGTAGTGTAGTGTGAGTAGTGTGGTGTTAGAGTAGTGTAGTGTTAGAGTGTAGTGTTAGAAGTGTAGTGTTAGAGTGTAGTGTTAGAAGTGTGGTGTTAGTAGTGCAGTGTAGTGTAGTGTTAGAAGTGTAGTGTTAGAAGTGTGGTGTTAGAGTGTGGTGTGAGTAGTGGGTGTCAGAGTGTGGTGTTAGAGTGTGGTGTTAGTAGTGTAGTGTTAGAGTGTAGTGTTAGAAGTGTAGTGTTAGAAGTGTAGGTGTTAGAAGTGTGGTGTTAGTAGTGTAGTGTTAGTAGTGTAGTGTTAGAGTGTAGTGTTAGAAGTGTAGTGTTAGAAGTGTGGTGTTAGTAGTGTAGTGTGAGTAGTGTAGTGTAGTGTGTAGTGTGAGTAGTGTAGTGTTGAGTAGTGTGGTGTTAGAAGTGTAGTGTTAGAAGTGTAGTGTTAGAAGTGTGGTGTAGTAGTGTAGTGTGAGTAGTGTAGTGTGAGTAGTGGTGTGTAGGTGTAGTGTTAGAGTGTGTGTCAGAAGTGTAGTGTTAGAGGTGTGGTGTTAGTAGTGTAGTGTTAGAGGTGTAGTGTTAGAAGTGTAGTGCTAGAAGTGTGGTGTTAGAGGTGTGGTGTTAGTAGTGTAGTGTTAGAGGTGTAGTGTTAGAGTGTAGTGCTAGAAGTGTAGTTAGAAGTGTGGTGTTAGTAGTGTGGTAGTGTAGTGTTAGAGGTGTAGTGTTAGAGTAGTGTAGTGCTAGAAGTGTGGTGTTAGTAGTGTGGTGTTAGAGTAGTGTAGTGTTAGAGTGTAGTGAGAAGTGTGGTGTTAGTAGTGTAGTGTGAGTAGTGTAGTGTAGTGTAGTAGTTAGAGTGTGGTGTTAGAGTAGTGTAGTGTTAGAAGTGTAGTGTTAGAAGTGTGGTGTTAGTAGTGTAGTGTTAGAGGTGCAGTGTTAGAGAGTGTAGTGTTAGAGTGTAGTGTTAGAGTGTGGTGTAGAGTGTAGAGTGTGAGTAGTGTGGTGTTAGTAGTGAGTGTTAGAGGTGTAGTGTTAGAAGTGTAGTGCTAGAAGTGTAGTGTTAGAAGTGTAGTGTTAGAAGTGTAGTGTTAGTAGTGTAGTGTGAGTAGTGTAGTGTGCTAGTAGTGTAGTGTTAGAAGTGTAGTGCTAGTAAGTGTAGTGCTATAAGTGTAGTGTGAGAAGTGTAGTGTTAGAAGTGTAGTCTTATAAGTGTAGTGTTAGAAGTGTGGTGATAGTAGTGTAGTGTGAGTAGTGTAGTGTGAGTAGTGTAGTGAGTGTAGTGCCATAGTGTAGAGTGTAGTGTTAGGTGTGTAGTGTTAGGTGTAGTGTTAGAAGTGTAGTGTGTGAGTGTAGTAGAAGTGTAGTGTTAGAGTGTAGTGTTAGAGTGGTGTTAGAGAGTGCAGTGTAGAGTGTAGTGAGAGTGTAGTGTGAGTAGTGTGGTGTTAGAGTGTAGTGAGAGTGTGGTGTTAGTAGTGTAGTGTAGAGTGGTGTAGGTGTGTTAGAAGTGTAGTGCTAGAGTGTAGTGTTAGGTGTAGTGCCAGGTGTGGTGTTAGAGGTGTGGTGTTAGTAGTGTAGTGTTAGAGGTGTAGTGTTAGAGTGTAGTGCTAGAAGTGTAGTGTTAGAAGTGTGGTGTTAGTAGTGTGGTGTTAGTAGTGTAGTGAGTAGTGTAGTGTTAGAAGTGTAGGTGTTAGTAGTGTAGTGTGTAGTGTAGTGTGAGTAGTGTAGTAGTAGTGTAGTTTGAGTAGTGTGGTGTTAGAAGTGTAGTGTTAGAAGTGTAGTGTTAGAAGTGTGGTGTTAGTAGTGTAGTGTGAGTGTGTAGTGTGAGTAGTGGGGTGTAGAAGTGTAGTGTTAGAGGTGTGGTGTCAGAAGTGTAGTGTTAGAGGTGTGGTGTTAGTAGTGTAGTGTTAGAGGTGTAGTGTTAGAAGTGTAGTGCTAGAAGTGTGGTGTTAGGTGTAGTGTTAGTAGTGTAGTGTTAGAGGTGTGGTGTTAGTGCTAGAAGTGTAGTGTTAGAAGTGTGTGTAGTAGTAGTGTAGTGTGAGAGTGTAGTGTTAGAGTGTGTAGTGTTGAGTAGTGTGGTTAGAAGTGTAGTAGAAGTGTAGTAGTGTAGTGTTAGAGTGTAGTGTTAGTAGTGTGGTGTTAGAAGTGTAGTGTAGTGTGGTGCAGTAGTGTAGTGTGTTAGAAGTGTAGTGCAGTGTAGAGTGTAGTGTGAGAAGTGTAGTGTTAGAGTGTAGTGTTAAAGTGTGGTGTTAGAGTGTGTGAGTAGTGTAGTGTGAGAAGTGTGGTGTTAGGAAGTGTAGTGTTAGGGTGTAGTGTAGAGTGTAGTGTTAGTGTGGTGTGAGAAGTGTAGTGTTAGAGTGTGGTGTTAGAAGTGTAGTGTTAGAAGTGTAGTGAGTAGTGTGGTGTTAGTAGTGTAGTGAGAGTGAGGAGTGTGTGTGAGTAGTGTGGTGTTAGAAGTGTGAGTAGTGTAGTAGTGTGGTGTTAGTAGTGTAGTGTTAGAAGTGTGGTGTTAGTAGTGTAGTGTTAGAGTGTGGTGTCAGAAGTGTAGTGTTAGTAGTGTAGTGTTAGGTGTAGTGTTAGAAGTGTAGTGCTAGAAGTGTAGTGTTAGAAGTGTGGTGTTAGTAGTGTGGTGTTAGTAGTGTAGTGTGAGTAGTGTAGTGTTAGAAGTGTAGTGTTAGATTGTAGTGTGAGTAGTGTAGTGTGAGTAGTGTAGTTGAGTAGTGTAGTTTGAGTAGTGTGGTGTTAGAAGTGTAGTGTTAGAAGTGTAGTGTTAGAAGTGTGGTGTTAGTAGTGTAGTGTGAGTAGTGTAGTGTGAGTAGTGGGGTGTCAGAAGTGTAGTGTTAGAGGTGTGGTGTCAGAAGTGTAGTGTTAGAGGTGTGGTGTTAGTAGTGTAGTGTTAGAGGTGTAGTGTTAGAAGTGTAGTGCTAGAAGTGTGGTGTTAGAGGTGTGGTGTTAGTAGTGTAGTGTTAGAGGTGTAGTGTTAGAAGTGTAGTGCTAGAAGTGTAGTGTTAGAAGTGTGGTGTTAGTTTTGTAGTGTGAGTAGTGTAGTGTGAGTAGTGTAACGTGAGTAGTGTAACTAGTAGTGTAGTTTGAGTAGTGTGGTGTTAGAAGTGTAGTGTTAGAAGTGTAGTGTTAGAAGTGTGGTGTTAGTAGTGTAGTGTGAGTAGTGTAGTGTGAGTAGTGGGGTGTCAGAAGTGTAGTGTTAGAGTGTGTGGGTGTTAGAGTGTAGTGTGTAGTGTAGTAGGTGTAGTGTAGAGTGTAGTGTAGTGTGAGGTGTAGTGCTAGGTGTAGTAGTAGTGTAGTGTGAGTGTTAGAGTGTAGTGTAGTAGTGTGAGAGTGTGGTGTTAGAAGTGTAGTGTTAGAGAGTGTGGTGTTAGTGTAGTGAGTGTGTAGTGAGTGTGTAGTGTGTAGAGTGTGTGTAGTGTGTTAGTGTAGAGAGAGTGTGGTGTTAGAGTGTAGTGTGTGTGTTAGAGTGTAGTGTTAGTAGTGTGGTGTTAGTAGTGTGGTGAGTGTGTAGTGAGAGTGTAGTGTTAGAAGTGTAGGTGTTAGTAGTGTAGTGTAGTGTGAGTGTAGTGTTAGTAGTAGTGTAGTTTGAGTAGTGTGGTGTTAGAAGTGTAGTGTTAGAAGTGTAGTGTTAGAAGTGTGGTGTTAGTAGTAGTGTGAGTAGTGTAGTGTAGTGGGGTGTTAGAGTGTAGTGTTAGAGGTGTGGTGTCAGAAGTGTAGTGTTAGAGGTGTGGTGTTAGTAGTGTAGTGTTAGAGGTGTAGTGTTAGAAGTGTAGTGCTAGAAGTGTGGTGTTAGAGGTGTGGTGTTAGTAGTGTAGTGTTAGAGGTGTAGTGTTAGAAGTGTAGTGCTAGAAGTGTAGTGTTAGAAGTGTGGTGTTAGTATTGTGTGTGTGAGTAGTGTAGTGTGAGTAGTGTAGTGAGTAGTGTGAGTGAGTGTGGAGTAGTGTAGTTTGAGTAGTGTGGTGTTAGAAGTGTAGTGTTAGAAGTGTAGTGTTAGCAGAGTGTAGGTGTTAGTAGTGTAGTGTTAGAAGTGTGGTGTTAGAAGTGTAGTGTTAGAAGTGTAGTGTGAGTAGTGTGGTGCTAGTAGTGTAGTGTTAGGTGTAGTGTAGTGTATAGGAGGTGTGGTGCTATAGTGTAGTGAGAGTGTGAGGTGTAGTGTTAGAAGTGTAGTGTTATAAGTGTAGTGTTAGAAGTGTGGTGTTAGTAGTGTAGTGTGAGTAGTGTAGTGTGAGTAGTGTGGTGTTAGAAGTGTAGTGCTATAAGTGTGTAGTGGTGTAGTGTTAGAGAAGTGTAGTGTTAGAAGTGTGGTGTTAGTAGTGTAGTGTTAGAAGTAGTGTAGTGTGAGTAGTGTGGTATTAGAAGTGTAGTGTTAGAAGTGTAGTGTTAGAAGTGTGGTGTTGGTAGTGTAGTGTGAGTAGTGTACTGTGAGTAGTGCAGTGTGAGTAGTGTGGTGTTAGAAGTGTAGTGTTAGAAGTGTGGTGTTAGTAGTGTAGTGTGAGTAGTGGGGTGTCAGAAGTGTGGTGTTAGAGGTGTGGTGTTAGTAGTGTAGTGTTAGAGGTGTAGTGTTAGAAGTGTAGTGCTAGAAGTGTGGTGTTAGAGGTGTGGTGTTAGTAGTGTAGTGTTAGAGGTGTAGTGTTAGAAGTGTAGTGCTAGAAGTGTAGTGTTAGAAGTGTGGTGTTAGTAGTGTGGTGTTAGTAGTGTAGTGTGAGTAGTGTAGTGTTAGAGAGTGTAGTGTTAGTATTGTAGTGTGAGTAGGTGTAGTGTGAGTAGTGTAACGTGAGTAGTGTAGTTTGAGTAGTGTGGTGTTAGAAGTGTAGTGTTAGAAGTGTAGTGTTAGAAGTGTGGTGTTAGTAGTGTAGTGTGAGTAGTGTAGTGTGAGTAGTGGGGTGTCAGAAGTGTAGTGTTAGAGGTGTGGTGTCAGAAGTGTAGTGTTAGAGGTGTGGTGTTAGTAGTGTAGTGTTAGAGGTGTAGTGTTAGAAGTGTGGTGCTAGAAGTGTGGTGTTAGAGGTGTGGTGTTAGTAGTGTAGTGTTAGAGGTGTAGTGTTAGAAGTGTAGTGCTAGAAGTGTAGTGTTAGAAGTGTGGTGTTAGTATTGTAGTGTGAGTAGTGTAGTGTGAGTAGTGTAGTGAGTAGTGTAGTGAGTAGTGTAGTTTGAGTAGTGTGGTGTTAGAAGTGTAGTGTTAGAAGTGTAGTGTTAGAAGTGTGGTGTTAGTAGTGTAGTGTGAGTAGTGTAGTGTGAGTAGTGGGGGTGTTAGAAGTGTAGTGTTAGAGGTGTGGTGTTAGTAGTGTAGTGTTAGAGGTGTGGTGTTAGTAGTGTAGTGTTAGAGGTGCAGTGTTAGAAGTGTAGTGCTAGAAGTGTAGTGTTAGAGGTGTGGTGTTAGTAGTGTAGTGTGAGTAGTGTAGTGTGAGTAGTGTGGTGTTAGAGTGTAGTGTTAGAAGTGTAGTGCTAGAAGTGTAGTGTTAGAAGTGTGGTGTTAGTAGTGTAGTGTGAGTAGTGTAGTGTGAGGAGTGTAGTGTTAGAAGTGTGGTGTTAGTATTGTAGTGTTAGAGTGTAGTGTGTAGGAGTAGTGTAGTTTGAGTAGTGTGTGTAGTTAGGTGTAGTTTGAGTAGAAGTGTAGTGTTAGTGTAGTGTTAGATGTGTGTAGTAGATGTGTAGTGTTAGAAGTGTAGGTGTGAGTAGTGTGGTGTGAGTAGTGTAGTGCTAGAGTGTAGTAGTGTAGTGTTAGAAGTGTGGTGTTAGTGTAGTGTGAGTAGTGTAGTGTGGTAGTGTAACGTGAGTAGTGTAGTTTGAGTAGTGTGGTGTTAGAAGTGTAGTGTTAGAAGTGTAGTGTTAGGAGGTGTGGTGTTAGTAGTGTAGTGTGAGGAAATGTAGTATGAGTAGTGGAGGTGTTAGAAGTGTAGTGCTAGAAGTGTGGTGTTAGAGGTGTGGTGTTAGTAGTGTAGTGTTAGAGGTGTAGTGTTAGAAGTGTAGTGCTAGAAGTGTAGTGTTAGAAGTGTGGTGTTAGTAGTGTGGTGTTAGTAGTGTAGTGTGAGTAGTGTAGTGTTAGAAGTGTAGTGTTGGTATTGTAGTGTGAGTAGTGTAGTGTGAGTAGTGTTAGTAGTGTATCGCTGAGTAGTGTAGTTTGAGTAGTGTGGTGTTAGAAGTGTAGTGTTAGAGTGTAGTGTTAAAAGTGTGGTGTTAGTAGTGTAGTGTGAGTAGTGTAGTGTGAGTAGTGGGGTGTTAGAAGTGTAGTGTTAGAGGTGTGGTGTCAGAAGTGTAGTGTTAGAGGTGTGGTGTTAGTAGTGTAGTGTTAGAGGTGTAGTGTTAGAAGTGTAGTGCTAGAAGTGTGGTGTTAGAGGTGTGGTGTTAGTAGTGTAGTGTTAGAGGTGTAGTGTTAGAAGTGTAGTGCTAGAAGTGTAGTGTTAGAAGTGTGGTGTTAGTAGTGTGGTGTTAGTAGTGTAGTGTGAGTAGTGTAGTGTCAGAAGTGTAGTGTTCCTTTTTGTAGTGTGAGTAGTGTAGTGTGAGTCATGTGCTTGAGTAGTGTAGTTTGAGTAGTGTGGTGTTAGAAGTGTAGTGTTAGAAGTGTAGTGTTAGAAGTGTGGTGTTAGTAGTGTAGTGTGAGTAGTGTAGTGTGAGTAGTGGGGTGTCAGAAGTGTAGTGTTAGAGGTGTGGTGTCAGAAGTGTAGTGTTAGAGGTGTGGTGTTAGTAGTGTAGTGTTAGAGGTGTAGTGTTAGAAGTGTAGTGCTAGAAGTGTGGTGTTAGAGGTGTGGTGTTAGTAGTGTAGTGTTAGAGGTGTAGTGTTAGAAGTGTAGTGCTAGAAGTGTAGGGTTAGAAGTGTGGTGTTAGTATTGTAGTTTGAGTAGTGTAGTGTGAGTAGTGTAGCGTGAGTAGTGTAGCTTGAGTAGTGTAGTTTGAGTAGTGTGGTGTTAGAAGTGTAGTCTTAGAAGTGTAGTGCTAGAAGTGTAGTGTTAGAAGTGTAGTGTTAGAAGTGTGGTGTTAGAAGTGTAGTGTTAGAAGTGTAGTGTGAGTAGTGTGGTGCTAGTAGTGTAGTGTTAGAAGTGTAGTGCTATAAGTGTAGTGCTATAAGTGTAGTGTGAGAAGTGTAGTGTTAGAAGTGTAGTCTTATAAGTGTAGTGTTAGAAGTGTGGTGATAGTAGTGTAGTGTGAGTAGTGTAGTGTGAGTAGTGTGGTGTTAGAAGTGTAGTGCTATAAGTGTAGTGCTATACGTGTAGTGTTAGAAGTGTAGTGTTAGAAGTGTGGTGTTAGAAGTGTAGTGTAAGTAGTGTAATGTGAGTAGTGTGGTATTAGAAGTGTAGTGTTAGAAGTGTAGTGTTAGAAGTGTGGTGTTGGTAGTGTAGTGTGAGTAGTGTACTGTGAGTAGTGCAGTGTGAGTAGTGTGGTGTTAGAAGTGTAGTGTTAGAAGTGTGGTGTTAGTAGTGTAGTGTGAGTAGTGGGTTGTCAGAAGTGTGGTGTTAGAGGTTTGGTGTTAGTAGTGTAGTGTTAGAGGTGTAGTGTTAGAAGTGTAGTGCTAGAAGTGTGGTGTTAGATGTGTGGTGTTAGTAGTGTAGTGTTAGAGGTGTAGTGTTAGAAGTGTTGTGCTAGAAGTGTAGTGTTAGAAGTGTGGTGTTAGTAGTGTGGTGTTAGTAGTGTAGTGTGAGTAGTGTAGTGTTAGAAGTGTAGTGTTCGTATTGTAGTGTGAGTAGTGTAGTGTGAGTAGTGTAACACGAGTAGTGTAGTTTGAGTAGTGTGGTGTTAGAAGTGTAGTGTTAGAAGTGTAGTGTTAGAAGTGTGGTGTTAGTAGTGTAGTGTGAGTAGTGTAGTGTGAGTAGTGGGGTGTCAGAAGTGTAGTGTTAGAGGTGTGGTGTCAGAAGTGTAGTGTTAGAGGTGTGGTGTTAGTAGTGTAGTGTTAGAGGTGTAGTGCTAGAAGTGTGGTGCTAGAAGTGTGGTGTTAGAGTTGTGGTGTTAGTAGTGTAGTGTTAGAGGTGTAGTGTTAGAAGTGTAGTGCTAGAAGTGTAGTGTTAGAAGTGTGGTGTTAGTATTGTAGTGTGAGTAGTGTAGTGTGAGTAGTGTAACGTGAGTAGTGTAACGCGAGTAGTGTAGTTTGAGTAGTGTGGTGTTAGAAGTGTAGTGTTAGAAGTGTAGTGTTAGAAGTGTGGTGTTAGTAGTGTAGTGTGAGTAGTGTAGTGTGAGTAGTGGGGTGTCAGAAGTGTAGTGTTAGAGGTGTGGTGTTAGTAGTGTAGTGTTAGAGGTGTGGTGTTAGTAGTGTAGTGTTAGAGGTGCAGTGTTAGAAGTGTAGCGCTAGAAGTGTATTGTTAGAGGTGTGGTGTTAGTAGTGTAGTGTGAGTAGTGTAGTGTGAGTAGTGTGGTGTTAGAGCTGTAGTGTTAGAAGTGTAGTGCTAGAAGTGTAGTGTTAGAAGTGTGGTGTTAGTAGTGTAGTGTGAGTAGTGTAGTGTGAGGAGTGTAGTGTTAGAAGTGTGGTGTTAGTATTGTAGTGTGAGTAGTGTAGTGTGAGTAGTGTAACGTGAGTAGTGTAGTTTGAGTAGTGTGGTGTTAGAAGTGTAGTGTTAGAAGTGTAGTGTTAGAAGTGTGGTGTTAGTAGTGTAGTGTGAGAAATGTAGTTTGAGTAGTGGGGTGTTAGAAGTGTAGTGCTAGAAGTGTGGTGTTAGAGGTGTGGTGTTAGTAGTGTAGTGTGAGTAGTGTAACGTGAGTAGTGTAGTTTGAGTAGTGTGGTGTTAGAAGTGTAGTGTTAGAAGTGTAGTGTTAGAAGTGTGGTGTTAGTAGTGTAGTGTGAGAAATGTAGTATGAGTAGTGGGGTGTTAGAAGTGTAGTGCTAGAAGTGTGGTGTTAGAGGTGTGGTGTTAGTAGTGTAGTGTTAGAGGTGTAGTGTTAGAAGTGTAGTGCTAGAAGTGTAGTGTTAGAAGTGTGGTGTTAGTAGTGTGGTGTTAGTAGTGTAGTGTGAGTAGTGTAGTGTTAGAAGTGTAGTGTTCGTATTGTAGTGTGAGTAGTGTAGTGTGAGTAGTGTAACGTGAGTAGTGTATCGCGAGTAGTGTAGTTTGAGTAGTGTGGTGTTAGAAGTGTAGTGTTAGAAGTGTAGTGTTAAAAGTGTGGTGTTAGTAGTGTAGTGTGAGTAGTGTAGTGTGAGTAGTGGGGTGTCAGATGTGTAGTGTTAGAGGTGTGGTGTCAGAAGTGTAGTGTTAGAGGTGTGGTGTTAGTAGTGTAGTGTTAGAGGTGTAGTGTTAGAAGTGTAGTGCTAGAAGTGTGGTGTTAGAGGTGTGGTGTTAGTAGTGTAGTTTTAGAGGTGTAGTGTTAGAAGTGTAGTGCTAGAAGTGTAGTGTTAGAAGTGTGGTGTTAGTATTGTAGTGTGAGTAGTGTAGTGTGAGTAGTGTAACGTGAGTAGTGTAACGTGAGTAGTGTAGTTTGAGTAGTGTGGTGTTAGAAGTGTAGTGTTAGAAGTGTAGTGTGAGTAGTGGGGTGTGAGAAGTGTGGTGTTAGAGGTGTGGTGTTAGTAGTGTAGTGTTAGAGGTGTAGTGTTAGATGTGTAGTGCTAGAAGTGTGGTGTTAGAGGTGTGGTGTTAGTAGTGTAGTGTTAGAGGTGTAGTGTTAGAAGTGTAGTGCTAGAAGTGTAGTGTTAGAAGTGTGGTGTTAGTTTTGTAGTGTGAGTAGTGTAGTGTGAGTAGTGTAACGTGAGTAGTGTAGTGTGAGTAGGGTGGTGTTAGAAGTGTAGTGTTAGAAGTGTAGTGTTAGAAGTGTAGTGTTTGAAGTGTAGTGTGAGTAGTGTGGTGCTAGTAGTGTAGTGTTAGAAGTGTAGTGCTATAAGTGTAGTGCTATAAGTGTAGTGTGAGAAGTGTAGTGTTAGAAGTGTAGTCTTATAAGTGTAGTGTTAGAAGTGTGGTGATAGTAGTGTAGTGTGAGTAGTGTAGTGTGAGTAGTGTGGTGTTAGAAGTGTAGTGCTATAAGTGTAGTGCTATACGTGTAGTGTTAGAAGTGTAGTGTTAGAAGTGTGGTGTTAGAAGTGTAGTGTAAGTAGTGTAATGTGAGAAGTGTGGTATTAGAAGTGTAGTGTTAGAAGTGTAGTGTTAGAAGTGTGGTGTTGGTAGTGTAGTGTGAGTAGTGTACTGTGAGTAGTGCAGTGTGAGTAGTGTGGTGTTAGAAGTGTAGTGTTAGAAGTGTGGTGTTAGTAGTGTAGTGTGAGTAGTGGGGTGTCAGAAGTGTGGTGTTAGAGGTGTGGTGTTAGTAGTGTAGTGTTAGAGGTGTAGTGTTAGAAGTGTAGTGCTAGAAGTGTGGTGTTAGAGGTGTGGTGTTAGTAGTGTAGTGTTAGAGGTGTAGTGTTAGAAGTGTAGTGCTAGAAGTGTAGTGTTAGAAGTGTGGTGTTAGTAGTGTGGTGTTAGTAGTGTAGTGTGAGTAGTGTAGTGTTAGAAGTGTAGTGTTCCTTTTTGTAGTGTGAGTAGTGTAGTGTGAGTCATGTAACGCGAGTAGTGTAGTTTGAGTAGTGTGGTGTTAGAAGTGTAGTGTTAGAAGTGTAGTGTTAGAAGTGTGGTGTTAGTAGTGTAGTGTGAGTAGTGTAGTGTGAGTAGTGGGGTGTCAGAAGTGTAGTGTTAGAGGTGTGGTGTCAGAAGTGTAGTGTTAGAGGTGTGGTGTTAGTAGTGTAGTGTTAGAGGTGTAGTGTTAGAAGTGTAGTGCTAGAAGTGTGGTGTTAGAGGTGTGGTGTTAGTAGTGTAGTGTTAGAGGTGTAGTGTTAGAAGTGTAGTGCTAGAAGTGTAGGGTTAGAAGTGTGGTGTTAGTATTGTAGTTTGAGTAGTGTAGTGTGAGTAGTGTAACGTGAGTAGTGTAACGCGAGTAGTGTAGTTTGAGTAGTGTGGTGTTAGAAGTGTAGTCTTAGAAGTGTAGTGCTAGAAGTGTAGTGTTAGAAGTGTAGTGTTAGAAGTGTGGTGTTAGAAGTGTAGTGTTAGAAGTGTAGTGTGAGTAGTGTGGTGCTAGTAGTGTAGTGTTAGAAGTGTAGTGCTATAAGTGTAGTGCTATAAGTGTAGTGTGAGAAGTGTAGTGTTAGAAGTGTAGTCTTATAAGTGTAGTGTTAGAAGTGTGGTGATAGTAGTGTAGTGTGAGTAGTGTAGTGTGAGTAGTGTGGTGTTAGAAGTGTAGTGCTATAAGTGTAGTGCTATACGTGTAGTGTTAGAAGTGTAGTGTTAGAAGTGTGGTGTTAGAAGTGTAGTGTAAGTAGTGTAATGTGAGTAGTGTGGTATTAGAAGTGTAGTGTTAGAAGTGTAATGTTAGAAGTGTGGTGTTGGTAGTGTAGTGTGAGTAGTGTACTGTGAGTAGTGCAGTGTGAGTAGTGTGGTGTTAGAAGTGTAGTGTTAGAAGTGTGGTGTTAGTAGTGTAGTGTGAGTAGTGGGTTGTCAGAAGTGTGGTGTTAGTAGTGTAGTGTTAGAGGTGTAGTGTTAGAAGTGTTGTGCTAGAAGTGTAGTGTTAGAAGTGTGGTGTTAGTAGTGTGGTGTTAGTAGTGTAGTGTGAGTAGTGTAGTGTTAGAAGTGTAGTGTTCGTATTGTAGTGTGAGTAGTGTAGTGTGAGTAGTGTAACGCGAGTAGTGTAGTTTGAGTAGTGTGGTGTTAGAAGTGTAGTGTTAGAAGTGTAGTGTTAGAAGTGTGGTGTTAGTAGTGTAGTGTGAGTAGTGTAGTGTGAGTAGTGGGGTGTCAGAAGTGTAGTGTTAGAGGTGTGGTGTCAGAAGTGTAGTGTTAGAGGTGTGGTGTTAGTAGTGTAGTGTTAGAGGTGTAGTGTTAGAAGTGTAGTGCTAGAAGTGTGGTGTTAGAGGTGTGGTGTTAGTAGTGTAGTGTTAGAGGTGTAGTGTTAGAAGTGTAGTGCTAGAAGTGTAGTGTTAGAAGTGTGGTGTTAGTTTTGTAGTGTGAGTAGTGTAGTGTGAGTAGTGTAACGTGAGTAGTGTAACGCGAGTAGTGTAGTTTGAGTAGTGTGGTGTTAGAAGTGTAGTGTTAGAAGTGTAGTGTTAGAAGTGTGGTGTTATTAGTGTAGTGTGAGTAGTGTAGTGTGAGTAGTGGGATGTCAGAAGTGTAGTGTTAGAGGTGTGGTGTTAGTAGTGTAGTGTTAGAGGTGTGGTGTTAGTAGTGTAGTGTTAGAGGTGCAGTGTTAGAAGTGTAGCTCTAGAAGTGTAGTGTTAGAGGTGTGGTGTTAGTAGTGTAGTGTGAGTAGTGTAGTGTGAGTAGTGTGGTGTTAGAGCTGTAGTGTTAGAAGTGTAGTGCTATAAGTGTAGTGTTAGAAGTGTGGTGTTAGTACTGTAGTGTGAGTAGTGTAGTGTGAGGAGTGTAGTGTTAGAAGTGTGGTGTTAGTATTGTAGTGTGAGTAGTGTAGTGTGAGTAGTGTAACGTGAGTAGTGTAGTTTGAGTAGTGTGGTGTTAGAAGTGTAGTGTTAGAAGTGTAGTGTTAGAAGTGTGGTGTTAGTAGTGTAGTGTGAGAAATGTAGTATGAGTAGTGGGGTGTTAGAAGTGTAGTGCTAGAAGTGTGGTGTTAGAGGTGTGGTGTTAGTAGTGTAGTGTTAGAGGTGTAGTGTTAGAAGTGTAGTGCTAGAAGTGTAGTGTTAGAAGTGTGGTGTTAGTAGTGTGGTGTTAGTAGTGTAGTGTGAGTAGTGTAGTGTTAGAAGTGTAGTGTTCGTATTGTAGTGTGAGTAGTGTAGTGTGAGTAGTGTAACGTGAGTAGTGTATCGCGAGTAGTGTAGTTTGAGTAGTGTGGTGTTAGAAGTGTAGTGTTAGAAGTGTAGTGTTAAAAGTGTGGTGTTAGTAGTGTAGTGTGAGTAGTGTAGTGTGAGTAGTGGGGTGTTAGAAGTGTAGTGTTAGAGGTGTGGTGTCAGAAGTGTAGTGTTAGAGGTGTGGTGTTAGTAGTGTAGTGTTAGAGGTGTAGTGTTAGAAGTGTAGTGCTAGAAGTGTGGTGTTAGAGGTGTGGTGTTAGTAGTGTAGTGTTAGAGGTGTAGTGTTAGAAGTGTAGTGCTAGAAGTGTAGTGTTAGAAGTGTGGTGTTAGTATTGTAGTGTGAGTAGTGTAGTGTGAGTAGTGTAACGTGAGTAGTGTAACGTGAGTAGTGTAGTTTGAGTAGTGTGGTGTTAGAAGTGTAGTGTTAGAAGTGTAGTGTGAGTAGTGGGGTGTGAGAAGTGTGGTGTTAGAGGTGTGGTGTTAGTAGTGTAGTGTTAGAGGTGTAGTGTTAGATGTGTAGTGCTAGAAGTGTGGTGTTAGAGGTGTGGTGTTAGTAGTGTAGTGTTAGAGGTGTAGTGTTAGAAGTGTAGTGCTAGAAGTGTAGTGTTAGAAGTGTGGTGTTAGTTTTGTAGTGTGAGTAGTGTAGTGTGAGTAGTGTAACGTGAGTAGTGTAACGCGAGTAGTGTAGTTTGAGTAGTGTGGTGTTAGAAGTGTAGTGTTAGAAGTGTAGTGTTAGAAGTGTGGTGTTAGTAGTGTAGTGTGAGTAGTGTAGTGTGAGTAGTGGGGTGTCAGAAGTGTAGTGTTAGAGGTGTGGTGTTAGTAGTGTAGTGTTAGAGGTGTGGTGTTAGTAGTGTAGTGTTAGAGGTGCAGTGTTAGAAGTGTAGCGCTAGAAGTGTAGTGTTAGAGGTGTGGTGTTAGTAGTGTAGTGTGAGTAGTGTAGTGTGAGTAGTGTGGTGTTAGAGCTGTAGTGTTAGAAGTGTAGTGCTAGAAGTGTAGTGTTAGAAGTGTGGTGTTAGTAGTGTAGTGTGAGTAGTGTAGTGTGAGGAGTGTAGTGTTAGAAGTGTGGTGTTAGTATTGTAGTGTGAGTAGTGTAGTGTGAGTAGTGTAACGTGAGTAGTGTAGTTTGAGTAGTGTGGTGTTAGAAGTGTAGTGTTAGAAGTGTAGTGTTAGAAGTGTGGTGTTAGTAGTGTAGTGTGAGAAATGTAGTATGAGTAGTGGGGTGTTAGAAGTGTAGTGTTAGAGGTGTGGTGTTAGTAGTGTAGTGTTAGAGGTGTGGTGTTAGAGGTGTGGTGTTAGAAGAGTAGTGTTAGAAGTGTAGTGCTAGAAGTGTGATGTTAGAAGTGTAGTGTGAGTAGCGTAGTGTTAGAAGTGTAGTGCTAGAAGTGTAGTGTTAGAAGTGTAGTGTTAGAAGTGTAATGTTAGAAGTGTAGTTTGAGTAGTGTGGTGCTAGTAGTGTAGTGTTAGAAGTGTAGTGCTATAAGTGTAGTGTTAGAAGTGTGGTGTTAGTAGTGTAGTGTGAGTAGTGTAGTGTGAGGAGTGTAGTGTTAGAAGTGTGGTGTTAGTATTGTAGTGTGAGTAGTGTAGTGTGAGTAGTGTAACGTGAGTAGTGTAGTTTGAGTAGTGTGGTGTTAGAAGTGTAGTGTTAGAAGTGTAGTGTTAGAAGTGTGGTGTTAGTAGTGTAGTGTGAGAAATGTAGTATGAGTAGTGGGGTGTTAGAAGTGTAGTGCTAGAAGTGTGGTGTTAGAGGTGTTGTGTTAGTAGTGTAGTGTTAGAGGTGTAGTGTTAGAAGTGTAGTGCTAGAAGTGTAGTGTTAGAAGTGTGGTGTTAGTAGTGTGGTGTTAGTAGTGTAGTGTGAGTAGTGTAGTGTTAGAAGTGTAGTGTTCGTATTGTAGTGTGAGTAGTGTAGTGTGAGTAGTGTAACGTGAGTAGTGTATCGCGAGTAGTGTAGTTTGAGTAGTGTGGTGTTAGAAGTGTAGTGTTAGAAGTGTAGTGTTAAAAGTGTGGTGTTAGTAGTGTAGTGTGAGTAGTGTAGTGTGAGTAGTGGGGTGTTAGAAGTGTAGTGTTAGAGGTGTGGTGTCAGAAGTGTAGTGTTAGAGGTGTGGTGTTAGTAGTGTAGTGTTAGAGGTGTAGTGTTAGAAGTGTAGTGCTAGAAGTGTGGTGTTAGAGGTGTGGTGTTAGTAGTGTAGTGTTAGAGGTGTAGTGTTAGAAGTGTAGTGCTAGAAGTGTAGTGTTAGAAGTGTGGTGTTAGTATTGTAGTGTGAGTAGTGTAGTGTGAGTAGTGTAACGTGAGTAGTGTAACGTGAGTAGTGTAGTTTGAGTAGTGTGGTGTTAGAAGTGTAGTGTTAGAAGTGTAGTGTGAGTAGTGGGTGTGAGAAGTGTGGTGTTAGAGGTGTGGTGTTAGTAGTGTAGTGTTAGAGGTGTAGTGTTAGATGTGTAGTGCTAGAAGTGTGGTGTTAGAGGTGTGGTGTTAGTAGTGTAGTGTTAGAGGTGTAGTGTTAGAAGTGTAGTGCTAGAAGTGTAGTGTTAGAAGTGTGGTGTTAGTTTTGTAGTGTGAGTAGTGTAGTGTGAGTAGTGTAACGTGAGTAGTGTAACGCGAGTAGTGTAGTTTGAGTAGTGTGGTGTTAGAAGTGTAGTGTTAGAAGTGTAGTGTTAGAAGTGTGGTGTTAGTAGTGTAGTGTGAGTAGTGTAGTGTGAGTAGTGGGGTGTCAGAAGTGTAGTGTTAGAGGTGTGGTGTTAGTAGTGTAGTGTTAGAGGTGTGGTGTTAGTAGTGTAGTGTTAGAGGTGCAGTGTTAGAAGTGTAGCGCTAGAAGTGTAGTGTTAGAGGTGTGGTGTTAGTAGTGTAGTGTGAGTAGTGTAGTGTGAGTAGTGTGGTGTTAGAGCTGTAGTGTTAGAAGTGTAGTGCTAGAAGTGTAGTGTTAGAAGTGTGGTGTTAGTAGTGTAGTGTGAGTAGTGTAGTGTGAGGAGTGTAGTGTTAGAAGTGTGGTGTTAGTATTGTAGTGTGAGTAGTGTAGTGTGAGTAGTGTAACGTGAGTAGTGTAGTTTGAGTAGTGTGGTGTTAGAAGTGTAGTGTTAGAAGTGTAGTGTTAGAAGTGTGGTGTTAGAAGTGCAGTGTGAGAAGTGTAGTGTTAGAAGTAGAGTGTTAGAAGTGTAGTGTTAGAGGTGTGGTGTTAGTAGTGTAGTGTTAGAGGTGTGGTGTTAGAGGTGTGGTGTTAGAAGAGTAGTGTTAGAAGTGTAGTGCTAGAAGTGTGATGTTAGAAGTGTAGTGTGAGTAGCGTAGTGTTAGAAGTGTAGTGCTAGAAGTGTAGTGTTAGAAGTGTAGTGTTAGAAGTGTAATGTTAGAAGTGTAGTTTGAGTAGTGTGGTGCTAGTAGTGTAGTGTTAGAAGTGTAGTGCTATAAGTGTAGTGCTATATGTGTAGTGTTAGTAGTGTAGTGTGAGTAGTGTACTGTGAGTAGTGTAGTGTGAGTAGTGTGGTGTTAGAAGTGTAGTGTTAGAAGTGTGATGTTAGTAGTGTAGTGTGAGTAGTGTAGTGTGAGTAGTGGGGTGTCAGAAGTGTAGTGTTAGAGGTGTGGTGTTAGTAGTGTAGTGTTAGAAGTGTGATGTTAGTAGTGTAGTGTGAGTAGTGTAGTGTGAGTAGTGGGGTGTCAGAAGTGTAGTGTTAGAGGTGTGGTGTTAGTAGTGTAGTGTTAGAGGTGTGGTGTTAGTAGTGTAGTGTTAGAGGTGCAGTGTTAGAAGTGTAGCGCTAGAAGTGTAGTGTTAGAGGTGTGGTGTTAGTAGTGTAGTGTGAGTAGTGTAGTGTGAGTAGTGTGGTGTTAGAGCTGTAGTGTTAGAAGTGTAGTGCTAGAAGTGTAGTGTTAGAAGTGTGGTGTTAGTAGTGTAGTGTGAGTAGTGTAGTGTGAGGAGTGTAGTGTTAGAAGTGTGGTGTTAGTATTGTAGTGTGAGTAGTGTAGTGTGAGTAGTGTAACGTGAGTAGTGTAGTTTGAGTAGTGTGGTGTTAGAAGTGTAGTGTTAGAAGTGTAGTGTTAGAAGTGTGGTGTTAGTAGTGTAGTGTGAGAAATGTAGTATGAGTAGTGGGGTGTTAGAAGTGTAGTGTTAGAGGTGTGGTGTTAGTAGTGTAGTGTTAGAGGTGTGGTGTTAGAGGTGTGGTGTTAGAAGAGTAGTGTTAGAAGTGTAGTGCTAGAAGTGTGATGTTAGAAGTGTAGTGTGAGTAGCGTGAGTGTTAGAAGTGTAGTGCTAGAAGTGTAGTGTTAGAAGTGTAGTGTTAGAAGTGTAATGTTAGAAGTGTAGTTTGAGTAGTGTGGTGCTAGTAGTGTAGTGTTAGAAGTGTAGTGCTATAAGTGTAGTGCTATACGTGTAGTGTTAGTAGTGTAGTGTGAGTAGTGTACTGTGAGTAGTGTAGTGTGAGTAGTGTGGTGTTAGAAGTGTAGTGTTAGAAGTGTGATGTTAGTAGTGTAGTGTGAGTAGTGTAGTGTGAGTAGTGGGGTGTCAGAAGTGTAGTGTTAGAAGTGTGGTGTTAGTAGTGTAGTGTTAGAAGTGTGATGTTAGTAGTGTAGTGTGAGTAGTGTAGTGTGAGTAGAGGGGTGTCAGAAGTGTAGTGTTAGAGGTGTGGTGTTAGTAGTGTAGTGTTAGAGGTGTGGTATTAGTAGTGTAGTGTTAGAGGTGTAGTGTTAGAAGTGTTGTGCTAGAAGTGTAGTGTTAGAAGTGTGGCGTTAGTAGTGTAGTGTGAGTAGTGTAGTGTTAGAAGTGTGGTGTTAGTATTGTAGTGTGAGTAGTGTAACACGAGTTGTGTAACGTGAGTAGTGTAGTTTGAGTAGTGTGGTGTTAAAAGTGTAGTGTTAGAGGTGTGGTGTTAGTAGTGTAATGTAGTCTACGAAGTATTTCAGGCTTAGGTCTGGTAGTGATATCGAGTTTGGTATAACCCTTTGATGAGTGAGTGTTGGTGTGCATGCATGCGTGCGTGTGTGTGTCCATTGGATTGCGTTCGCACGTGCGTCCATGGATGAGTGTGAGTGTATGTCTGAAATTACATCTGTCATTAAGTTATCAATTTCAACATCTCTATATTCTACACTGAACAAAAATATAAACATAACATATAAAGTCTTGGTCAGTATTTCTGTCTGTAATGAAGCCCTTTTGTGGCGAAAAACTCTTTCTGATTGGCTGGGCCTGGCTCCCCATTAGGTGGGCCTATGCACTCCCATGGCTGCGCCCCTGCACAGTCATGTGAAATCCATAGATTATGGCCTAATGAATTCAATTGAATTGACTGATTTCCTTAGTGAACTGTAACTCAATGAAATCTTTGAAATTGTTGCATGTTGAGTTTATATTTTTGTTCAGTATATTTCTGGTGGGGACAGACAGTGTATCTGTTTCTCATTCTCAAGTTGCTAGCACGCCTTGTCAAGCTGCGCTCTGGAGCTTCTCAATATTTTCACCAGCTTTATGTCAGACGCGTTGGAGAAGACTTGGCTCCCGTATATGTACAGATCACAGGAGGCTGGTGAGGGGGAGGACGGCTCATAATAATGGCTGGAAAGGAGTAAATGGAATGCTATTAATCAAATGGAAACCGTTCGATACCATTCCATTTATTATGTTCCAGTCTTTACTTTGAGCCCGTCCTCCTCAAATAAGGTGCCACCAGCCGCCTGTGGTACAGATCCCACATCTTCATTTGACCAGTTTCACACAGCAGGAAATAGTCCTGCAGCAACAGGAAATGGGAGTTGTTATGTGGATGTTAATTTATCAAATCAAATTAAATTGTATTTGTCACATGACTACAACAGGTGTAGAAAATATTTACTGCCTCCCGAATGGAGCAGTGGTCTAAGGCACTGCATCGCAGTGCTAGCTGTGCCACTAGAGATCCTGGTTCCAGGCCGCGACCGGGAGACCAATGGGGTGGCGCACAATTGGCCCGGCGTCGTCCGGGTTAGGGGAGGATTTGGCCGGCAGGGATGTTCTTGTCCCATAGCGCACTAGCGACTCCTGTGGCAGGCTGGGCACAATGCCCGCTGAGGTTGGTGCGGCTGACTTCCGGTTTAAGTGGGCATTGTGTCAAGAAGCAGTGCGGGTTGGCTGGGTTGTGTTTCGGAGGACGCATGGCTCTCAACCTTCGTCTCTCCTGAGTCCGTATGGGAGTTGCAGCGATGGGACAAGACTATAACTACCAATTGGAAACCAGGAAATGGGGAGAAAACGGGGTAAAAAAATTTTTTTATAAGAAAATATTTACTAACTAAACAAAAGTAAAACATTTTATAAAAAGTAACACAATAAAATAACAATAAAGACGCTAGATACAGGGGGCACCGGTACCGAGTCAATGTGGGAGGGTACAGATTTTCTATAGGAGTTGATACATTTTTCGTTAGGGCAAATCACATCTAACATTTTAAAGTGGTATTACAAACAAGCAGTATTTTTAAACCTTGAATACACTACATTTCTTCCTGTGCAAGAATATTCCTGCAACAATAGGATGACCAAATTAAGATACAGCATCTGTACTGCTAAGCAGCCAAATAGCTTGCGTCTATTTTCTGCTTTTCAAATGCCACTATCCCGGGGACGTTTGGCATCGGAGTCTCTGTATGGCAATCTGTCCCTCTATGAATCTCTCGCTCTTTCCATCTTTTGCTCCCTCTCCATCTCCTTTCTCTCTCTATTGCTTCCCCTTTCTGTCCCTCTTGTCATCCCTTCTTCCATCCATTCCTACATCATATTTTGTCACCCTCCCTCTGTCCTTGTTTTTCTCTCTCTCTCTCTCTCTCTCTCTCTCTCTCTCTCTCTCTCTCTCTCTCTCTCTCTCTCTCTCTCTCTCTCTCTCTCTCTCTCTCTCTCTCTCTCTCTCTCTCCTTCCTTCTCTCTGCAGTGCTGGATGCAGGCCATCCTCCCCCCAGGTCTCTGAGACTTATGGCCGCCACCATCGCTTCCTTTAAAGGGCACAACACCGTTTTCTGATTGGCTGCCTCGCCGACCTTTGCCCATGACCTTCCCGTGTGACCTCGGGGGTACTTAACCAGTCACCGCCATGGCAACCACCTCCATTGCCACCTCACGCCCCGCATGACTCACACCATGACACTGGATGACAAACGGTTAATGACAATATTTTAGAAGCAAAAAGGACTAGGAGAGACTGGGTTTTTAAAATGAAAGGACTAGGAGAGACTGGGTTTCTAAAATAAAGAAAGGAATGAAGGAAATTAAAATATGAGTAGAGCAGATAAACAAAGTGGAATAGAATAGGATGAAATGGATTATAATAAAAAATAATGGATTATGATAAAATAGAAGGTATTATAATAAAATATAATGGATTACAAATAAAAATCGAACCTAATAGAATAGGATAGAATGGAATAGAATCAAATAGAATGGAATAGAATAGAATAGGATAGAATGGAATAAAATCAAATAGAATGGAATAGGATATAATGGATTATAATAAAATAGAATGGAATAGGATATAATGGATTATAATAAAATAGAATGGAATAGGATATAAGGGATATAATAAAATAGAATGGAATAGAATATAATGTATTATAATAAAATAGAATGGAATAGGATATAATGGATTATAATAAAATAGAATGGAATAAAATAGGATAGAATACAATAAAATATGATGTAATAGTTTTCATTTAGAGACTGTGTTGGAGGAAAGGGGGGTCAGTAATGAAGCAAAAGAATACCAGGAAAGATAAATTGGGTCGCTGTCGATTAACATTATGCACGGCATCATTATACTTAGGCCTATATCACGATTAGTTATTGTAAATCATTTTGGTGACATCTTCTCTCTCTTAACTCTGAGCCCCCAAAAAATATATTTCCCCTCCTTCATTCTCTTCATTTTTAGGGGTCCTTCTTTTTGTCCCCCATCCAACAAAGCGCATCAGAAATGATTAATGAGACCTGCCCTGTTCCTCTTGAATAATGCATGGGTGCTTCTGAAAACAGAGGGGGTAACGGGGGGTGTAGAGGGAGCTAGGGGTTACCCCACCAGCCCACTTTTCACAAAAGGTCACCCCTCCAACCTACGCCCCCCAACAAGCCCTAAAAAACGTCCCCTTCCCCCCCTACAAAAATCCCCAAATGTTGCAACAAAAGAGGAGTAAAATGTTTTTTTCCTCCAAGCTCTGGTGGAATATAGGGAGCTGACTAGTGAGAAGTGACTACTCTCCCCAACAACACATCTCGCCTGCGTCCCAAATGGAACACTGCTCCCTATATAGTGAAACAGGGTGCCAACTGAGGCACTGCCCTCTTGGCTGTGCTTTAAACCCTTAAGAGTTTCCTACTCCTATGTTCTCCAGAAAGAAAATGTCTTTCAGTACTAAGTCTGGCACGCACACCCTCCTCCCCGCAGCTAGCTTCCTCCTTCAGGCTGTTGTTGGATGTGGATGTCCTTAAAGCCTCCTCTATCTCTCGCCCCCTCTCTTTCACTCTGTCTGCCATTCTGATGAAATCGCATGGCCGGATGAGGAGTGTGTGTGTGTGTGTGTGAACGTGCATGTGCGCACATGTACGTTATCTGTGTGTGGGTGTAGGTCTTGCATTATGCACAGATTTGTGTATTTTTTCGGTTACAGGCAAAAAAAGGGATGAATCAGTAAGAAGTGAATCAGATTAAGGGGCATGCCAGCTGCTATGAAAATACTGCCATGGCAAATACAGAGAGGAGGAGGAGGAGGAGGAGGAGGAGGAGGAGTGGAAGGGGGGTGAATGGAGGGAGGTCTACTAGACATGATGATGAACCATAATTCCGGAAGGAAAATGGCCGTTTCAAATGCTCGAGCCAAAAGACGATAAACGATGCTTGATGGAGATGGTGTTACACTGTAATGTGTCCCTGTCCGACACTCTTTATCCTGACACCAAGTAGATGGTGTTACACTGTAATGTGTCCCTGTCCAACACTCTTTATCCTGACACCAAGTAGATTGTGTTACACTGTAATGTGTCCCTGTCCGACACTCTTTATCCTGACACCAAGTAGATGGTGTTACACTGTAATGTGTCCCTGTCCGACACTCTTAATCCTGACACCAAGTAGATTGTGTTACACTGTAATGTGTCCCTGTCCGACACTCTTTATCCTGACACCAAGTAGATGGTGTTACACTGTAATGTGTCCCTGTCCGACACTCTTTATCCTGACACCAAGTAGATGGTGTTACACTGTAATGTGTCCCTGTCAGACACTCTTTATCCTGACACAAGGAGATGGTGTTACACTGTAATGTGTCCCTGTCAGACACTCTTTATCCTGACACCAAGTAGATGGTGTTACACTGTAATGTGTCCCTGTCAGACACTCTTTATCCTGACACCAAGTAGATGGTGTTACACTGTAATGTGTCCTTGTGAGACACTCTTTATCCTGACACCAAGTAGATGGTGTTACACTGTAATGTGTCCCTGTCCGACACTCTTTATCCTGACACCAAGTAGATGGTGTTACACTGTAATGTGTCCCTGTCCGACACTCTTTATCTTGACACCAAGTAGATGGTGTTACACTGTAATGTGTCCCTGTCCGACACTCTTAATCCTGACACCAAGTAGATTTTGTTACACTGTAATGTGTCCCTGTCCGACACTCTTTATCCTGACACCAAGTAGATTGTGTTACACTGTAATGTGTCCCTGTCCGACACTCTGAATCCTGACACCAAGTAGATGGTGTTACACTGTAATGTGTCCCTGTCCGACACTCTTTATCTTGACACCAAGTAGATGGTGTTACACTGTAATGTGTCCCTGTCCGACACTCTTTATCCTGACACAAGGAGATGGTGTTACACTGTAATGTGTCCCTGTCCGACACTCTTTATCCTGACACCAAGTAGATGGTGTTACACTGTAATGTGTCCCTGTCCAACACTCTTTATCTTGACACCAAGTAGATGGTGTTACACTGTAATGTGTCCCTGTCAGACACTCTTTATCCTGACACCAAGTAGATGGTGTTACACTGTAATGTGTCCCTGTCCGACACTCTTTATCCTGACACCAAGTAGATGGTGTTACACTGTAATGTGTCCCTGTCCGACACTCTTTATCTTGACACCAAGTAGATGGTGTTACACTGTAATGTGTCCCTGTCCGACACTCTTAATCCTGACACCAAGTAGATGGTGTTACACTGTAATGTGTCCCTGTCAGACACTCTTTATCCTGACACCAAGTAGCTAAGTCCTATTTGATATCTTTACAGGAATAGTCTGTTATTCTGTTAAAACTCCAATCTGGGATTAGCTGCTCCTCCTTTCTTCATTTCCTTTCTCACCCTGCTGTCAGCAGTGCCACACACCTTTGCACACACAATCACACACAGAGAGACTCAAGCATCCATGTGCGCGCACACAAACTCACTCACACATGCACGCACGCACACACACAAACACACAAAAACACACACACACGTGGCAGAGAGAGTAGCAGAGGACAGGACATCTCAGAGTGTCACAGTCAGCGTAGCTAAGAGCAGAGCAGAGCAGAACAGATTAGGACAGAACAGGACAGAGCAGAACAGAGCAGAACAGAGCAGAACATATCAAGACAGAGCAGGACAGAGCAGAACAGAGCAGGACAGAGCAGAACATATCAAGACAGAGCAGGACAGAGCAGAACAGAGCAGGACAGGACAGAACAGGACAGAGCAGAACAGATCAGGACAGAGCAGGACAGAGCAGAACAGAACAGAGCAGAACAGAGCAGGACAGAGCAGAACAGAACAGGACATAGCAGGACAGATCAGGACAGAATAGGACAGAACAGAGTGGAATGGAGCAGAACAGAGCAGGACAGAGCAGGACAGGACAGAGCAGGACAGAACAGGACAGAACAGGACAGAACAGAGTGGAGCAGAACAGGGCAGGACAGAACAGGACAGAACAGGACAGAACAGGACAGAACAGAACATAACAGAGCTGGACAGAACAGAGCTGAGCAGAACAGAGCAGGACAGGACAGAACAGGACCTAACAGGACAGAACAGGAAAGAACAGAGCTGGACAGAACAGAGCTGAGCAGGATAGAGCAGAACAGGGCCGGAGAATAGCACAAGGATAGGATAGGAGGCAAAAGCAATCCTGCAGCAACTCCTAATCCAAGCACACTTTTATTGCTTTTCGGAAGATAGTTGGGCATGGTCTCTCCTACCACAGAATACACAAAGTACAGAAATAGAGCGTTTCAACCGATTGATATTCCCAAAGAAAATGGAGAGAACTTGAAAGCCAAGCTATGGTATAAAGCTTGTCTATGTAGAACTAAAACCCACAGTAATACACACACACAAACTTATTCCATTTAAAACAATAAACACAAGCCATTCTCCATTGTGTTTCAGTTCATTCGTAGCTTGCATTCCAAGGAGCACAGTGATATTATAGAAAGGCCATTTCTCCCCAGTACCCAGGGTAGTAGCCAGTAACCAGGGTAGCAGTCAGTACCCAGGGTAGCAGCCAGTATCCAGGGTAGCAGTCATTACCCAGGGTAGCAGTCAGTACCCAGGGTAGCAGCCAGTACCCAGGGTAGCAGCCAGTACCCAGGGTAGCAGTCAGTACCCAGGGTAGCAGTCAGTACCCAGGACAGCGCTGTGGCCCGCAGGCCTGCTGGGGCTGTGTGCGTGCCAACCCAGAGACCAACCACTTCCCTCTGCTGCTATTTTTGCCCCTCTCTTATGTAAGCTGTTGCTGACGCGCAGGACAGAAGAGATAGAGATGAAAGAACGGGCTGGGAGAAGGGAGAGCACCCCCTGAGGAAACACACACTGAAACGTGCGCTTGTTAGTACTGGCACAAGCAGGCTCTCTCTCTCTCTAGTTCTCTCCTTCTCTCTCTCTCTCTCTCTCTCTCTCTCTCTCTCTCTCTCTCTCTCTCTCTCTCTCTCTAGTTCAATTCAATTCAAGGGGCTTTATTGGCATGGGAAACACATGTTAACATTGCCAAAGCAAGTGAAGTAGATAATATACAAAAGTGAAATAAACAATAAAAATGAACAGTAAACATTACACTCACAGAAGTTCCAAAAGAATAAAGACATTACAAATGTCATATTATGTATATATACAGTGTTGTAACAATGTGCAAATGGTTAAAGTACAATAGAGAAAATAAATAAACATAAATATGGGTTGTATTTACAATGATGTTTGTTCTTCACTGGTTGCCCTTTTCTTGTGGCAACAGGTCACAAATCTTGCTGCTGTGATGGCACACTGTGGTATTTCATGGGAGTTTATCAAAATCTTGTTTGTCTTCGAAATCTTTGTGGATCTGTGTAATCTGAGGGAAATATGCATCTCTAATATGGTCATTCATTTGGCAGGAGGTTAGGAAGTGCAGCTCAGTTTCCACCTCATTTTGTGGGCAGTGTGCACATAGCCTGTCTTCTTTTGAGAGCCAGTTCTGCCTACGGCGGCCTTTCTCAATAGCAAGGCTATGC
Organism: Brachymystax lenok tsinlingensis; assembly: GCA_030435695.1. NCBI lineage: Eukaryota > Metazoa > Chordata > Actinopteri > Salmoniformes > Salmonidae > Brachymystax > Brachymystax lenok. The sequence continues at coordinate 32,316,324 of CM059808.1, read as the reverse complement.
TCACTGAGTCTGTACATAGTCAAAGCTTTCCTTAAGTTTTGGTCAGTCACAGTGGTCAGGTATTCTGCCACTGTGTACTCTCTGTTTAGGGCCAAATAGCATTCTAGTTTGCTCAGTTTTTTGTTAATTCTTTCCAATGTGTCAAGTAATTATCTATTTTTTTTTCATGATTTGGTTGGGTCTAATTCTGTTGCTGTCCAGGGGCTCTGTGTGGTCTGTTTGTGTTTGTGAACAGAGCCCCAGAACCAGCTTGCTTAGTGGACTCTTCTCCAGGTTCATCTCTCTGTAGGTGATGGCTTTGTTATGGAAGGTTTGGGAATTGCTTCCTTTTAGGTGGTTGTAGAATTGAACGTCTCTTTTCTGGATTTTGATAATTAGCAGGTATCGGCCTAATTTTGCTCTGCATGCATTATTTGGTGTTTTACGTTGTACACAGAGGCTTTTTTTCAGAATTCTGCATGTAGAGTCTCAATTTGGTGTTTGTCCCATTTTGTGACGGTGTCTAGAAGGTTTCTAGATGTCATTTGTATTTGTGGTCCTGGCAACTGGACCTTTTTTGGTCTTACTGAGATTTACTGTCAGGGCCCAGGTCTGGCAGAATCTGTGAAAAAGATCTAGGTGCTGCTGTAGGCCCTCCTTGGTTGGTGACAGAAGCGCCAGATCATCAGCCAACAGTAGACATTTGACTTCAGATTCTAGTTGGGTGAGGCCAGGTGCTGCAGACTGTTCTAGTGCCCTCGCCAATTTGCTGATATATATGTTGAAGAGGGTGGGGCTTAAGCTGCATCCCTGTCTCACCCCACAGCCCTGTGGGAGGAAATGTGTGTGTTTTTTGCCTATTTTAATCCATGTGTACATGGATTTTATAATGTTGTATGTTTTTCTCCCAACACCACTTTCCATAAATTTGTATTGTAGACGCTCATGCCAAATTGAGTCAAATGCTTTGCCTTTGTTTTGGTTTGTTGGTTTGTCAATTAGGGTGTGCAAGGTGAATATGTGGTCTGTCGTACGATAATTTGGTAAAAAGCCAATTTGACATTTGCTCAGTACATTGTTTCCACTGAGGAAATGTACGAGTCTGCTGTTAATGATAATGCAGAGGATTTTCCCAAGGTTGCTGTTGATGCATATCCCACGGTAGTTATTGGGGTCAAATTTGCCTCCACTTTTGTGGATTGGGGTGATCAGTCCTTGGTTCTCTCTCTAGTTCACTCTTTCTCTCTCTTTCTCCCTCTCTCTCTCTAGTTCTCTCTAGTTCTCTCTCTCTCTAGTTCTCTCTTTCTCTCTCTCTAGTTCTCTCTCTAGTTCCCCCTCTCTCTCTAGTTCCCCCTCTCTCTCTAGTTCCCTCTCTGTCTCTCTCTCTCCCTCTTTCATTCTCTCTCTCTCTTGCCTCTCTCTCTAGTTCTCTCTCTCTCTTGCCCCCTCTCTCTCTCTCTCTCTCTCTTGCCCCCTCTCTCTCTCTCTCTCTCTTGCCCCCCCTCTCTCTCTCTCTCTAGTTCTCTCTCTTGCCCCCTCTCTCTCTCTCTCTCTCTCTCTTTCACTCCCTCTCTCTCATTCACTCTCTCTCTCTCTCAGAGGGTAGGGGTTAGTAGCAGGAGATCAGTGAGGAAGAGAGCACAGCTAATACTCCAGATAACCCTGTTAGACTACAACAGTCCAGCAAATATTCCATCTATTTATATTTATCTAGTGTTTAATGTGTATTTTATATTGTATTATACAGGGCGCATTTGGAAAAGAGACCGAGGTCTCAACAGAGCTGCTCAGCAGAGGGTTGGCAGACTGGATGACGCACCCACACACACACACACACACACTAATAATAATAAATAAAACCATACCATATCATTTAGCAGACACTTTTATTCAAAGTGACTTACAGTCATACGTGCATACATTATATATGTGGGTGGCCCTAGGAATTGAACCCACAATCCTGGCGTTGCAAACATCATAAACTGAGCCATAATATCAACATTATTTCAATGCGCAGAACACCACTTGGGGTCTTCAAGCATCAGTCCAGTCTAGAAACCTTCACACATTACCATCACCATTCAAAATGCAAATGGCTGGCCCTTCAAATGACTGGCCCCCCTCAAATGGCTTGCCCCTTAAATGGCTGGGCCCTCAAATGGCTGGCCCCTCAAATGGCTGTCCCCTCAAATGGCAGGCCCCTCAAATGGATAGCCCCTCAAATGGCTGCCCCTCAAACGGCAGACCCCTCAAATGGCAGACCCTTCCATTTGCTGGCCCCTCAAATGGCTGGCCCCTCAAATGGCAGGCCCCTCAAGTGGCTGGCCCTTCAAATGGCTGCCCCTCGAATGGCTGCCCCCTAAAATTGCTAGCCCCTCAAATATCTGGCCCTTCAAATGGCTGGTCTATCAAATGGCTGGCCCCTCAAATGGCAGGCCTCTCAAGTGGCTGGCCCTTCAAATGGCTGCCCCTCAAATGGCTGTCCCCTCTAGTGGCTGGCCTCTCAAATGGAAGGCCCCTCAAATGTCTGGCCCTTCAAATGGCAGGCCCCTCAAGTGGCTGGCCCCTCAAAAGGCTGGCTCCTCAAAAGGCTGGCCCCTCAAATGAAAGCCCCCTCAAATGTCTGGCCCCTCAAATGTCTGGCCCCTCAAATGGATGGCCCCTCAAGTGGCTGGCCCCAAAAATAAAAGGCCCCTCAAATGGCAGCCTACATTCTGGATAATTAATACTCTCCTCACTGGATAATTAATACTGTCCTCACTGGAGAAATGAACGCCACTGGGAGGTCTCACACACGCCAGACAATCTCCATAAATAAGACCTGTCACCGTAACGCCCGTCATCACTAATGAAATGACACGTGGTAATGAGAGGGGGAGGAGGCCACTTTCAGTCTGTCGGAGGGGTGCGGGAGGAGGGGCAGGGATCACTGGGTACACGTGTCTTTCCCAGCTGGGGATGAGGGGAGGTAAGAGGGGATGAGGGGAGGTAAGAGGGGATGAGGGATGGAAGTAGATGGGTTTAGGGAGTTTGTGTAGACAAATATGTTATGTATGTCATCACTGGTTTATAGGGTAGAAAGATCAATCAATCAAATTTATTTTTAAATCCCTATTTTACATCAGCCAATGTCACAAAGTGCTGTACAGAAACCCAGCCTAAAACCTCAAACAGCAAGCAATGCAGGTGTAGAAGCACGCTGGCTAGGAAAAACTGCCTATAAAGGCAGGAACCTAGGAATAAACCTAGAGAGGAACCAGGCTCTGGGGGGTGGTCAGTCCTCTTCTGGCTGTGCCGGGTGGAGGTTATAACAGTACATTGCCAAGATGTTCAAACATTCATAGATGACCAGCAGGGTGAAGTAATAATAATCACAGTGGTTGTCGAGGGTGCAACAGGTCAGCACCTCAGGAGTAAATGTCAGTTGGCTTTTCATAGCTGATCATTTAGAGTTAGAGACAGCAGGTGCGGTAGAGAGAGAGAGTCAAAAACATCAGGTCTGGGACAAGGTAGCACGTCCGATGAACAGGTCAGGGTTCCATAGCCGCAGGCAGAACTGTTGAAACTGGAGCAGCAGCACGACCAGGTGGACTGGGGACAGCAAGGAGTCATCAGGCCAGGTAGTCCTGAGGCATAGTCCTAGGGCTAAGGTCCTCCGAGAGAAGAGAAAGAGAAAGAGTAAGACAGAAAGAGAGAGAGAAAAGGGAGAGAGAATTAGAGTGAGCATACTTAAAATCACACAGGACACCGGATAAGACAGGAGAAATACTCCAGACATAACAGACTGACCCTAGCCCCCCCCGACACATAAATTATCGCAGCATAAATACTGGAGAAACAGGTCCGCATTCAGCAGGACAGACATAGATTATGTACAACAAACCTCTCTGACCTGTAGAAAAAGGTTTCACAACCTTTGCCTACTGAACGTGGCCCAGGTCTATCACGGTATTCTTTCAGCAGGATCCTGTCACAGTCACACAGCGAGCGCATCGCTATCATCAGAAGACAACGGTTGTGTCTAGCCATTTTGTTGCCTCACTCACTGACGCAGCAGCGTTGGCAGCCAGTGACATAAATACTACATGTCTTCAAAAAATATATTGTATAGAGAAAGAGAGGAGAGAGAAAACAGAGGTGCGAAAACTCCAGGTTGTTAAGATGAAGAGTGGGGGGATAAGGTGAGAGAGGGGGATGGAGGAGAGTGACTAAGAGTTAAAAGGGGAGAGTGAGGATGAGCGGGACAGCCTCGGGGGGAGGAGAGGGGGATGAGGAGGAGAGTAGAAGGGAATGAGAGGAAGGAAGGTGGAGAGGAGAGGAACGCACCAGTCGATGAGGCTCTGGGGCACTACAGAGGGGTGTTAGAGGATAAGAAGGAGAGGGGCGGAGGGGTAATAAAGGGGGAGATAAGATGCTCTCATAATCCAGACAGACTGAGAGCCCCGGGGGCCTCTGGGAGAACGGGGGGTTGGATCCCTCTTTTAACGAGGAAGTAACGAACTGCTGAAGCAGCCATGCGCGTGTGTGTGTGCGCTCTGTACGTGTGTGTGCTCTATGTAGTGTGCATGTAGTGTGTGTGTGTGTGTGTGTGTGTGCGCGCGCGACGATGATGTACCTGTGTGTCTACACATATGATTATTCTGAGGCTACAAGGCTCTCCAACAGCACAATAGTAATTTCTTCCTGGTTTTGGAATGTCTTATGCAGATGTCACATAAAGGGTTTGATCATTATACCAACACAGAGCAGTGTGGTCTAATCCAGTCTAGTCTAATCCAGTCTAGTCTAATCCAGTCTAGTCTAATCTAATCCCGAGACAGAGACAGAGACAGAGACAGAGACAGAGACAGAGACAGAGACAGAGAGAGAGAGAGAGAGAGAGAGAGAGAGAGAGAGAGAGAGAGAGAGAGAGAGAGAGAGAGAGAGAGAGAGAGAGAGAGAGAGAGAGAGAGAGAGAGAGAGAGAGAGAGAGAGAGAGAGAGAGAGAGAGAGAGAGTGAGACAGACAAACAGAGAGACAGAGAAATGGGTGTTGGTAGGTAGACCTCTAATTGGTGTTGAGGGTATGTACAGTACAGATGTCTTCATTCAAGAGAACCCACCAGATTGACTGAATGTGGAACAGGCACAAAGAGGAAGCTGTTGGGAGTATCTGGTTGGCTGGGAATGTTGCTATCCTAGCCGTGATTGGTGGAGGTTATGCAGCTCGACATCATGTTGTTTTGAACTGAGACAAGGCAAAGATCTACGCACACACACACACACACATTCGCGCACACAGACACACACACAATGGGAAGAACTGTGTGTGTGTGTGTTTTGTGTGTGCATGCGTGTGTGAGTCAGAATCAGTGCACCGAAATCAGAGGGAATATGCTTATTTTCTTCCCTCACTTTTAACACAGACTCATAGGTGGACAGAATACATTGTGGCTTAAGCATGCATGGAGGAACTGCCTCAGGTGTGTTTCCAACACTACATGCCACGTTTGTCAAATCAGACAAATTATGCCGCACATGAACTGAAAGTCAAAGGAAGGAGAGATACATTTTCAAGTCATACGAATGACAAACGCTAGAGAAAAAAAAGCCTGAATAAATATGGATTCATCCGTGCTTGTAATTTAATGGAAACGGTACATCTAACGGACGTACATACGGTACAGCAGTGGACACTGTTCCCAGTCCACCTGGCCGTGCTGCTTCTCCAGTTTCAACTGTTCTTCCTGTTCTATGAACATTTTAAAATCTTGTCCATGTTCTGTTATAATCTGCACCCGGCACAGCCAGAAGAGGACTGGCCACCCATCACAGCCTGGTTCCTCTCTAGGTTTCTTCCTAGGTTCTGGCCTTTCTAGGGAGTTTTTCCTAGCCACCGTGCTTCTACACCTGCATTGCTTGCTGTTTGGGGTTTTAGACTGGGTTTCTGTACAGCACTCTGTGAGATCAGCTGATGAAAGAAGGGCTTTATAAATACATTTGATTTGCACATCTAACAATTCTACATACGGTACAGCAGTGGATACTGTATATCTAACGGTGCACACGACACAAAAAGCAGAAAAACTAGTAAATAAAATCTGAGCGGAGAGAGACAGTGAGTCAAGAGGTAAATGTATAACATCTGAGTGGAGAGAGACAGTGAGTCAGGGGTAAATGTATAACATCTGAGTGGAGAGAGACAGCGAGTCAGGGGTAAATGTATAACATCTGAGTGGAGAGAGACAGCGAGTCAGGGGTAAATGTATAACATCTGAGTGGAGAGAGACAGTGAGTCAGGGGTAAATGTATAACATCTGAGTGGAGAGAGACAGTGAGTCAGAGGTAAATGTATAACATCTGAGTGGAGAGAGACAGTGAGTCAGGGGTAAATGTATAACATCTGAGTGGAGAGAGACAGCGAGTCAGGGGTAAATGTATAACATCTGAGTGGAGAGAGACAGTGAGTCAGGGGTAAATGTATAACATCTGAGTGGAGAGAGACAGTGAGTCAGGGGTAAATGTATAACATCTGAGTGGAGAGAGACAGTGAGTCAGGGGTAAATGTATAACATCTGAGTGGAGAGAGACAGTGAGTCAGGGGTAAATGTATAACATCTGAGTGGAGAGAGACAGTGAGTCAGGGGTACATGTATAACATCTGAGTGGAGAGAGACAGCGAGTCAGGGGTAAATGTATAACATCTGAGTGGAGAGAGACAGCGAGTCAGGGGTAAATGTGTAAATAGCGGTTGGTTGCCTACTGTGTCCACATGGAAGATTACATGGTGCACCGTATTTGATGTTACAGAGGTGACAATAGGGTAAAATAATAATGTTTGAGGTAACGGAGTCGGCACGGGTGAAAGGTAAGATGAATGACTGAACATGGGCGAGAGGTAACGCGGTTGAGGTTAACGTAGTTGACACAGGCGGGAGTTGGCATGGTTGAAGGCTGGAGGTCAGACCTCGTAAATCTTTGAGAGAACTCTCTCCTCATCTCTCTTCTGGGTGACTGAGCTGAGTGCCTCCTCACCCTGCTGCGTTAATGCTGTTACATCATCTTCTCCCAGGAGCAGAGAAAGAGAGAGAGAAAAGAGAGGGAGAAATGGAGGGAGAAAGGGGAAAGAGACTGTAATAGAAAGAGTGGGAGGGGCACTGGCGCACCCGGACAGCCCACAGCCCCCGCATGGCGGGCAGTGCCACGAGCTCTGGGGGCCCATGCCCTGTCATCGACGTCCATTATATTTCAGTTGTTATAAATCATTTTTGACGGTAACCCTCCAAAAAGTTTCCATATGTACTAGGAAACTAAGTGTGTTTTTCTTGGGCTTCAGGAATGTGACTGAAAAAGAAAAGGTCTAACTGATTGTAAAGTAAGGTGAACAAATGCCATTCAGGCTGCGACGGCGCCAGTGTAATGAGTGGAGTTTACTCAGGTATTCAAAAGCTCATATAAGACCGAGATCCTAACGCTTCTTAGTTCTTCATGAGTTCTAGTTTTTAGAGCCTCTCGTTCTCCTGCTTTTCTCCTTTATAAATAGCAGATACATACAGTAAGCTATAGATAGTAGGCTACACGGCATAATGAAACCATCCCTAGCAAACTAGTGTTTTGAGGGTGGACTGACTGTATTATTTGGCGTTAATAGACTGGTTTTACACACACAACAACTTTCTATCTTAGCTGAGAGAGAGAGAGTGTGAGGACGGCTCATGTCATGCAGGTTCAGGTAATCTATACAGGGCAGTTGTATATTATTTAAAAAATCTATTGGTAGCTATGTGTATGAAGTTGCATCGAAAGGTTTTTGCATTTTCAACTTTACTGAAAAAGTAATTACATTATTGCCGCCAGCCAGCAGTCTACTCAAAATAAATGGCAGCATTGCGACACCGTGTTTAGCTTCGTGAAATGTTAGGCTTAACATGAGAAAATAATGACCAAATAGTTCTAACAATAAACATTTATCCATTAGCTAAAGCAAAGCTATAGGCTACACACCCTGTCACCAGAGAAAGGCCCTGTCACCACAGAAAGGCCCTGTCACCACAGAAAGGCTACCAAATTCAGCACCATGGACAGTGATCAGTATTCTATATTCTGTGTACTGATGTCTGGTTACATGGCATATCATTTGGTGGTAACCCTATGAGCAAAAGACGTTGAAAAGACGCTACAAATACGTTAGAAGGACGTTGGAAAGACGTTTTCAATGTCATGTGCTCACTGGGGAGGTTTGAACACCGTTACAGACCAATACATTATCGTGATCTAACTCGGGGATGTTAAAATTGGGGAATGAACACAAACCTGTCATAGAATTATCCTGCTGAGACCAAGCAACCACCACTGCCACCACACACACACACACACACACACACACACACACACACACACACACACACACACACACACACACACACACACACACACACACACACACACACACACACACACGGGTATAATCCCAGCTACTTCTGCTCTAATACACACTGTGCCCCTCGAGATGGGGTGCTGTCAGAGGAGGGCCATTTTCCTTTTGGATGTGTGTGTGTGTTTGCATGTGTGCGTGTATGGTTGTGTGTGGTTGTGTATGGTTGTGTGTGTGTGTGTGTATGTGTATATGTGTGTGTGTGTGTGTGCATGTGCATGTGTGTGTGCATGTGTGTGTGTGTGCATGTGTGTTTGCGTGTGTGTGTGCATGTGTGCGTGCATGTATGTATGTGTGTGTGTGTGTGTGTGTGTGTGTGTGTGTGTGTGTGTGTGTGTGTGTGCATGTGCGTGTGTGCATGTGAGTGTATGTGTGTGTGTGCGTGTATGTGTGTGTGTGTTTGTGTGTGTGTGTTTGTGTGTGCGTGTATGTGTGTGTGCATGTGTGTGTGTGTGTGTGCATGTGCATGTGTGTGTGTATTTGTGTGTGTGTTTTGTGTGCATGTGTGTGTGTGTGTGTGTGTGTGTGTGTGTGTGTGTGTGTGTGTGTGTGTGTGTGTGTGTGTGTGTAAGGTGCCACCAGGAGTGAGGTCGTGTCTCTCCCAGAACAGAGCAGCTCCTCGTTGAGGTTGAAGACTACCATCAACACCTCAGTGTGTTCTGTCCTGCACGGAACCAACCAAAGGGTTATGTTCATTACGGAATGTGGATCTACCGTTCTTCTACCGATCGTTTAGCGCTCTTGACGTCTGACTGACGAAATCTTTGCGCGATTCTACATGTAAAATCGGTTTGCCATCGGTTCGCAATGGTGTGTTCGAGCCCTTAGGCACCAAACGGAAGAAAACTTACGAAATGTGGCAAAATACTTTTTTGGGGGACCTAATGAACACAACCTAGGCCATAACAAAGTAGAAGACATCGTAGTGATACACGAACCCATACAACTCCATTCAATAGGCCTGTATTACATAGAATATTAGATACCACTTTTTTAACAAATGACAAATCATCATAGAACTATTCAAATAATTTTCTGAAATGTTTTCCTTTTCCTCTATGGAATTCATTAGTTGACATAAACAGCTATAGTGTAGACATGCGAAAGGGCTACTAGTATCTACATGTAGAAACCTTACAGAGTGCACCTTTAAATATTCACCCTACATAATGTGATGCTCAGTAATCGCTAGTGTCTGGAAGTCTACACATTAACGTTGCCTGATAGTATGTAGTCTCTGTGTGATGAGAAGAGCGCGTACGCACTCTCACACACACACGCGCGCGCTGCAGGCTGAATCCACTTGAGAGACGTGTTATTGCTATAGGCAGCGCGGGAGCACATTAACTGGTTCTGTTCTGAGCAGTAAGATGTCAAAAGCACACAGGCACCGTGGGGGAAACCTCTGGCTGCAGCTGCCAGAACACCAAAGCTTCAACAAGCAGCCTGGAGGCATCCGTAGGGTGAGGCCTGCTCATGGTCAGCTGTTTCACAAACACACTGAATTAGGTGTAGTCTCTGAAACACACACACACATAACCAGGTGTAGTCTCTGAAACAGACACACACTGAATCATCTGTAGTCTCTGAAACACACACACACATAATCAGATGTAGTCTCTGAAACACACTGAATCAGGTGGTCCTGAAACACACTGAATCAGGTGTAGTCTCTGAAACACACTGAATCAGGTGTAGACTCTGAAACACAGACACACAAACACACACAATCAGGTGTAGTCCCTGAAACACACACACACTGAATCAGGTGTAGTCCCTAAAACACACACACACATAATCAGGTGTAGTCCATGAAACACACACACACATAATCAGGTGTAGTCTCTGAAACACACACACACTGAATCAGGTGTAGTCTCGGAAACACACACTGAATCAGGTGTAGTGTCTGAAACACACACACACACTGAATCAGGTGTAGTCTCTGAAACACACACACACTGAATCAGGTGTAGTCTCTGAAACACACACTGAATCAGGTGTAGTCTCTGAAACACACTGAATCAGGTGTTGTCTCTGAAACACACACACTGAATCAGGTGTAGTCTCTGAAACACACACACTCATAAGCAGGTGTAGTCTCGGAAACACACACACTATATCAGGTGTAGTCTCTGAAACACACGCACACTGAATCAGGTGTAGTCTCTGAAACACACTGAATCAGGTGTAGTCTCTGAAACACACTGAATCAGGTGAAGTCTCTGAAACACACTGAATCAGGTGAAGTCTCTGAAACACACTGAATAAGGTGTAGTCTCTGAAACACACACACACAAACACACATTAAAGGCAGCCCCCTGCACCTCTCTGATTCAGAGGGGTTGGGTTAAATGCGGAAGACACATTTCGGTTGAAGGCATTTGGTTGTACAACTGACTAATAATGGTGACTTTGACTTTGACTTTGACTTTGACACACAATCAGGTGTAGTCCCTGAAACACACACAAACAATCAGCTGTAGTCCCTGAAACACACACACACTGAATCAGGTGTAGTCCCTGAAACACACACACACTGAATCAGGTGTAGTCCCTGAAACACACACACACATAATCAGGTGTAGTTTCTGAAACACACATAATCAGGTGTAGTCTCTGAAACACACACACACACATAATCAGGTGTAGTCTCTGAAACACACACACACACTGAATCAGGTGTAGTCTCTGAAACACAAACACACAAACACACACAATCAGGTGTAGTCCCTGAAACACACAATCAGGTGTAGTCCCTGAAACACACACACACTGAATCAAGTGTAGTCCCTGAAACACAAACACACTGAATCAGGTGTAGTCTCTGAAACACACACACACATATTGAATCAGGTGTAGTCTCTGAAACACACACACACATATTGAATCAGGTGTAGTCTCTGAAACACACACACACTGAATCAGGTGTAGTCTCTGAAACACACACACACTGAATCAGGTGTAGTCTCGGAAACGCACGCACACTGAATCAGGTGTAGTCTCTGAAACACACTGAACCAGGTGTAGTCTCTGAAACACACTGAATCAGGTGTAGTCTCTGAAACACACTGAATCAGGTGTAGTCTCTGAAACACACACACAATCAGGTGTAGTCCCTGAAACACACACACACAATCAGGTGTAGTCCCTGAAACACACACACACTGAATCAAGTGTAGTCTCTGAAACACACACACACTTAATCAGGTGTAGTCCCTGAAACACACACACTGAATCAGGTGTAGTCTCTGAAACACACACACTCTGAATCAGGTGTAGTCCCTTGAACGCACACATACAATCAGGTGTAGTCTCTGAAACACACACACACTGAATCAGGTGTAGTCTCTGAAACACACACACACTGAATCAGGTGTAGTCTCCGAAACACACTGAATCAGGTGTAGTCTCTGAATCAGGTGTAGTCTCTGAAACACACACACACTGAATCAGGTGTAGTCTCCGAAACACACTGAATCAGGTGTAGTCTCTGAATCAGGTGTAGTCTCTGAAACACAAACACACTGAATCAGGTGTAGTCTCTGAAACACAAACACACATAATCAGGTGTAGTCTCTGAAACGCATGCACACTGAATTAGGTGTAGTCTCTGAAACACACTGAACCAGGTGTAGTCTCTGAAACACACTGAATCAGGTGTAGTCTCTGAAACACACACACAATCAGGTGTAGTCCATGAAACACACACACACAATCAGTTGTAGTCCCTGAAACACACACACACTGAATCAAGTGTAGTCTCTGAAACACACACACACTGAATCAGGTGTAGTCTCTGAAACACAAACACACATAATCAGGTGTAGTCTCTGAAACGCATGCACACTGAATTAGGTGTAGTCTCTGAAACACACTGAACCAGGTGTAGTCTCTGAAACACACTGAATCAGGTGTAGTCTCTGAAACACACACACAATCAGGTGTAGTCCATGAAACACACACACACAATCAGTTGTAGTCCCTGAAACACACACACACTGAATCAAGTGTAGTCTCTGAAACACACACACACTGAATCAGGTGTAGTCTCTGAAACACACACACTGAATCAGGTGTAGTCCCTTGAACACACACGTACAATCAGGTGTAGTCTCTGAAACACACACACACTGAATCAGGTGTAGTCTCTGAAACACACACACACACACACTGAATCAGGTGTAGTCTCTGAAACACACACACACACACTGAATCAGGTGTAGTCTCTGAAACACACACACTGAATCAGGTGTAGTCTCTGAAACACACTGAATCAGGTGTAGTCTCTAAAACACACTGAATCAGGTGTAGTCTCTGAAACATACACACAAATAATCAGGTGTAGTCTCTGAAACACACACACACATAATCAGGTGTAGTCTCTGAAACACACTGAATCAGGTGTAGTCTCTGAAACACACTGAATCAGGTGTAGTCTCTGAAACACACTGAATCAGGTGTATTCTCTGAAACACACTGAATCAGGTGTAGTCTCTGAAACACACTGAATCAGGTGTAGTCTCTGAAACACACTGAATCAGGTGTATTCTCTGAAACACACTGAATCAGGTGTAGTCTCTGAAACACACTGAATCAGGTGTAGTCTCTGAAACACACTGAATCAGGTGTATTCTCTGAAACACACTGAATCAGGTGTAGTCTCTGAAACACACTGAATCTGGTGTAGTCTCTGAAACACACTGAATCAGGTGTAGTCTCTGAAACACACTGAATCTGGTGCAGAAGGAAAAGAGAAAGTGAAAGAAAAGGCGTCACACACGGGATTCTGTTGAAACTCAGAACGTTCACATCAATCTAGCAGTCCCGGCTGTCAGCCCCTCTCTCCCTCTCCCTTAAATACATGTCTCCGCTGGTCCACTCTGGTCTTAGGCCAAGCATGAGCACAAGGATAAGCGCACATGCACACACACACACACGCGCGCGCGCGCGCGGGAACACGGACACACACACAGGCAATGTTCTGATCCGTCACACCCAGTGAAGCGATGCCTGTTCCTCCTCCGTGCCCAACTCTCTCTCTCCCTCTCTCTTTCTTTATTTAACTCTCGCTCTTTCCCTCTGTCTCCCCCTCCCCCTGCTTGTTTCGGGCCCGCCAGCAAGAGAGCTCACACCTCCCTCATTACCCTCCCGCCCGCTCAGCCCCCGGCTCGCCTGCACTCACGCTTGCATTCCAATGCCTTGAGCGGCGGGGCACCCTAAGCTACTGTGGCAGCTCTGCCGTCAAACACTCCTTGGATATTCTCCTAGTAGGTAACTTCTAGTACCGGTTAAAAGAGAGAGATTGTATTACTGTCAATAGCTACTCTTTACAGTAATTCAAAGAGTACTGAATTGTTCATTTTCAGTGTTGGTAAGAGGGAACTGATTTGGGGATATATCTGGGATCGTTTAAAGTTTTTCATTGGGACATTGCGGCCTATTGTATTGATCACTTTGAATGTTCCAATGCACCAATTAACCCTCCTGTTGTGTTCGTTTCATGTTAATTCATTCTGTGTTCCCGGTCCAAAATGACTTCCCCATTATAGCTGATTATAAATCCATAATAATCAATTTATTATCAGCTAATGTTGTGTTAGATCTTTTTATCAACTTAAGTTCTTGTGAACATTACACGTTTTGAACTTCTATTTGCTATTTATGGCCTGTAGGCCTCATTGACCTGAGCTCATACAACTTGTTATTGAGTAAAAAAAGCATAATGAATGGATTATTTTGACTATAACAAATACTCAGATCAAACGTATTGTGCTATTTATCACAGGACTACTTTGTGTCAAAGTTTAACAAGGACTCTCTCCTCCTTACCAGTGTCATGATCAAAGATATGATCAAGAGGCTCAAATACAGTATATCGTTTGGTCATTGTGCTGCCACAGAATGAATTGTGAGCAAGGCCTCAAAAAAGCTTTATATACCAGAGCTGTGAGAAAAGTTCTATATATTATTGAAACAATGTTGCGATTGTTTGTGAGAATGCCAACAGGTGTGGTTCCCATGGGGGAAAGATTATCTTGGGGAAAGGTAGAGAGTAGAGAGAGGAGTAAAGAGGAGTAGAGAGGAGTAGAGAGGAGTAGAGAGAGGAGTAGAGAAGAGTAGAGAGAGGAGTAGAGAGGAGTAGAGGAGTAGAGAGGAGTAAAGAGAGGAGTAGAGAGGAGTAGAGAGAGGAGTAAAGTGGAGTAGAGAGAGGAGTAGAGACGAGTAGAGAGAGGAGTAGAGAGAGGAGTAAAGTGGAGTAGTGAGAGGAGTAGAGAGGAGTATAGAGGAGTAGAGAGGAGTAGTGAGGAGTAGAGAGAGGAGTAAAGGGGAATAGAGAGGAGTAGAGAGAAGAGTAGAGAGGAGTAGAGAGAGGAGTTAAGAGAGGAGTAGAGAGGAGTAGTGAGGAGTAGAGAGAGGAGTAAAGAGGAGTATAGAGGAGTAGTGAGGAGTAGAGAGGAGTATAGAGTAGACAGAGGAGTAGAGAGAGAAGTAAAGGGGAATAGAGAGGAGTAGAGAGAAGAGTAGAGAGGAGTAGAGAGAGGAGTTAAGAGAGGAGTAGAGACGAGTAGAGAGAGGAGTAGAGGAGTAGAGAGAGGAGTAAAGAGGAGTAGAGAGGAGTAGAGAGAGAAGTAGAGAGAGGAGTAGAGAGAGGAGTAAAGAGGAGTAGAGAGAGGAGTTAAGGGAGGAGTAGAGACAGGAGTAAAGAGAGGAGTAGAGAGAGGAGTTAAGAGAGGAGTAGAGAGAGGAGTAGAGAGAGGAGTAAAGAGGAGTAGAGAGAGGAGTAAAGATGAGTAGAGAGAGAAGTAAAGAGGAGTAGAGAGAGGAGTTAAGAGAGGAGTAGAGAGAGGAGTAGAGAGAGGAGTAAAGAGGAGTAGAGAGAGGAGTTAAGAGAGGAGTAGAGAGAGGAGTAGAGAGAGGAGTAGAGAGAGGAGTAAAGAGAGGAGTAAAGAGGAGTATTGAGAGGAGTAGGGCAGTAAAACGCTGCAGTAGAGAGCCCGATCCCTTCAAGTAGGTCACGGGGGGTGGAGGGAGGGGGCTGCAGCCAGAGAAAAGAGCATGCTGGGTAGTTCGCTGACTGCAGATGAAGGAGAGGGAGAACCAGAGCTTTACTGTAGAGAGTTAGAGGGAGAAAGAGAGAGAGAGATGGAGAAAGAGAGAGTTTGGCTAATCCAAAAGTTGATTACAAATTTGGACAGGAAACCCCTGAGGGGGGAACGATGGGTCAGCAGGGGGGAGCGGCTGGAACTCAGTCCGGTTCCGAGTTTAATAAAACTAGATTGCCAAAGGGGAAATTCCTCTTGTCATGGCAGTCATTGCTTACCTTAAGCATACCTTAGAGAGATATTTATAACTTTTTTTTTTTTATAAAAATAAATGTTTTATTTAACCTTTAGTTAACTAGACAAGTCAGTTAAGAACAAATTCTTAAAGAAGCAAAACAGAAAGAAAAAGCAGTACACAGATGAGAGGGCTCGATTAGCGTTAAGACAACTGAGGTGACTTAGTGTGTAAATCTCTCGCCGAGAGAGCAAGGCCGGTTTACACTGCTGCGCCGACTAATATTAGTCTGTGGATAAACAGCACATGCACTCACACACACCAGAGTGCAATGGGGGCGTATGTTTTTGGTCAATGTCAAATCTGGGTGACTTTCAGAACACGTTTGACACGGACTTGAATCGTGAAAATCTCCAATCCTCACCTGCTACCCGACTGGTTGTTTTAATAGGCCAAATGTTCTCTCCACAGAGGGCTGTCTGTCACTGTCAGTCAGCATTTCGCTACACTCGCATTAACATCTGTTAACCATGTGTACGTGACCAATACAATGTGATGTGATTTGATATGATGGATGTGATGCTAACCTAAAGTAATAGAGCTGGACAACACAGTATAGTCTTGCTTTGTATGATTTGTTTTGTTGACATTGTTTTTTGATTTGCCTCGTTGACATGCAGCACTTTTTCTATCAAGGTCTATTATTATGTATGCCTGGGACTACTAGTGCTAACCTAAAGGCATATGTAGAAGGGTCCATACTAATTTATTTCAGCTTGAGAGATCCCAAACAAATTAACAGTACAAAATGTATTGTAAGTTGATTCACACTGAGCTCTCAATACAATTGAAAAGCCAACTTTGAGACCAATCAATGTAGCCCTGAGCCCCACAGTGGACTCCGCCCACCACTGAACGGCCATCTTGAATGAGGTTTTCCTGACTTCATGACCTGACCAGACAAATCCCCTGAACGTTGAAATAGATGGCTTGAAGCAGACACCCGTCTTATCACTCTCCTCTGTGCCAGGTCACATCTTGTGCCATTAGGAAGACTGGCACTGGCAACCTATTCATGTGCACACAGGTACCCCTGCCACCCACCATTTTAAAAAGACCCAAACGGGCAAACAGCAGTGTCGCAAGACAGAAAGGAGATGAGAAATAAGTGGCGAGAGGACAGAGGAGAAGAACCAGGAGGAGAACCAGGAGGAGAACCAGATGGAGAACCAGGAGGAGAACCAGGAGGAGAACCAGATGGAGAACCAGGAGGAGAACCAGGAGGAGAACCAGTTGGAGAACCAGGAAGTAAACCAGGAGGAGAACCAGGAAGAAAACCAGGAAGTAAACCAGGAGGAGAACCAGGAAGAAAACCAGGAGGAGAACCAGGAGAATCAGGAGAACCAGGAGGAGAACCAGATGGAGAACCAGGAGGAGAACCAGATGGAGAACCAGGAGGAGAACCAGGAAGAGAACCAGGAAGAGAACCAGGAGGAGAAACAGGAGGAGAACAAGGAGGAGAACCAGGAGAATCAGGAGGAGAACCAGGAGGAGACTCAGGAGGAGAACCAGGATGAGAAACCAGGAAGAGAACCAGGAGGAGAACCAGGAGAATCAGGAGGAGAATCAGGAGGAGAACCAGGAGGAGAACCAGGAAGAGAACCAAGAGGAGAACCAAGAGGAGAACAAGGGGGAGATCGAGGAAGACAACCAGGAGGAGAACCAGGAAGAGAACCAGGAGAACCAGGAGGAGAACCAGGAGAACCAGGAAGACAAACAGGAGGAGAACCAGGAGAACCTGGAGGAGAACCAGGAAGAGAACAAAGAGGAGTGCAGGGTGCCAAAAAAGAGAAAAGCAACAGATGACCATGACAGAGGGATGGATGGATGGCGAGATTCTTTTGGCTTCCGAAACCGCCATGCCTTTTGACGGCAGATGAACGCACTGGCACGGTAGTCCGGTCCAAAAAGTGAAGAAAAAAAATTCTAATCAATTGAGGAGAAAAAGGGAGAGAACACGCCGACACGTAGTGGTGGTCAACAGAAGCTCGCTCTGCGTCAGAATCTAACTTTCTCTTTCTTTCTCTCTCCTCTCATTCTCCCTCTGTGTTACATTCCATATCTCACTTCACATACCCTTCTCTCCTCCCACCATCTTCCCATCATCCCTCCCTCTCTCCCTTACACAAACACACACACACACCTCTGCTGTGGGTATTTCTCCCATGGAGCCCTGGCAGAGGTCCAGACGGTACCAGGCTGGCTCCTTTCATTGAGCCCAGTCCCCTCCACCAGCGCCAGCCTTTGCCAACAACACCCCACCTTACAAATAGCACTGAGGAGGCAAAATAACTGGCTGAATACAGCAACAATGGAGAGGGGAGGGGGAGAAGAAGGGAGGGAAAGGATACAACGTAATATGGGGAAAGGATACGTGTGGAAATATTGTTCTGGGTGTGACTTGATGAAATACGGGTGTTGTTTTGTCCTTTGTGTTTGGGGGAAGTTGAAAAGCGCCTACAGTCAAACCATTAAGCAGGAGTAAGCGGAATTTGGACACCTTTTGTTGGCTGGTTTTGTTTTTAATTGTGGTGGTAGGAGTAAACCATCGGCTACCACGTTTGGTCCAAACACGCTTTGGTCCAGCCTCGCCACCAGTCAAGAGTACGGCTAACTTCGCTCTTTTCCTACCCGATAATACCTTTGTCCAGTTCCGCATCGAACTGGCGTTTTTCTTCATTACCCTTTCGCGTCGCTGCGACATTCCTGAGATTTTCCAGGCCAAGTTTGGTGAGGAAGAGGTAATTCCAGTCTGTTCACTTCTCCCAAGTGGCATTGTCCTTCTCTCAATCTCTCTCTCTTTCCCCTCACACGGGCTGGCAGACAGTCCGGCATGAGGTGGAGTCTGAGGTTGGCGCTTTCTACTTGTGCCAACTACCTGCTGCTGCCTCACACAGCATCATTGGGGATGAGGTGGTGCGGGGCAGGGAGATGGTGGTCTGTTGTTTTAGGAATATTGGGAATAAAAAGGTGAGTGAAGCATTGAGCTGTTCTGAGTGTGAAAAAAAGCCAGAATGAAATGCTTTTGTCATTTGGAGCATTGCTAGGGTTGCAAACCCACCGTTAATGTACCTTAGTTATCGGAATCTCCTGAATCCTATTTGAAACTTTTGACTTTACTTATTGACATAGTAAAATAAATCAAATGTGGAAAAAAATACATAAAAATATATTTCATGCTGAAACCCTCATATTGAACACCTATGGTATTCACTAAGTTGATGATTTATATTTAGGAAAATGTTTTACAGTTTTGTCGTTCAATTTTTTTTTTTTTTTTAAATCATCTTATTTGATTATTTCATATACTGTACACATGATTAGGCCACACAGAGGGCCAGCGATAATTACAGACACCTGTGATAATCAGAAATACCCAAAAGGACCTCTAGATGTCTTGTGATAAATTACATGAAATCCTTGAAAGATACAAACATTCTGGTACTTTACTGATACACTTTGAAAGTTTCCAGTAATGTACACTCCCTTTGCAACCAACCCCTAGTTGTTGCTAAAAGTTCCAAATTACAGTTACTATACTATCTTTTTATCTGTGAATAAGAATGGATATGAAAAGCCAACTGACATTTACTCCTGGGGTACTGACCTGTTGCACCCGCTACACCCACTGTAATTATTATTTGACCCTGCTGGTCATCTATGAACGCTTGAACATCTTGAAGAACGATCTGGCCTTAATGACCATATACTCTTATAATCTCCACCCGGCGCAGCCAGAAGAGGACTGGCCACCCCTCAGGGCCTGGTTCCTCTCTAGGTTTCTTCCTAGGTTCCTGCCTTTCTAGGGAGTTTTTCCTAGCCAATGTGCTTCTACATCTGCATTGCTTGCTGTTTGGGGTTTTAGGCTGGGTTTCTGTATAAGCACTTTGTGACATCTGCTGATGTAAAAAGGACTTTATAAATACATTTGATTAGATTTGGATATCGTTATATCTACACTGTCAGCATATTTAACATAGTTTAAAAAAAGTTATTTGCAGCACGTCACTTGGTAGCGAAATGCTAATAGCGACTGACTTTCGCTAGCTCAGCAATGGCAGGTCAGAGTTAAGTGGTGGGAGAACTGGGGTTGCAATTTCAAGTGTTGACATTTATTCAGCGATGGAGAAAGGGAGAACACAGACCATTCATCCACCATGCTTCCCATACAACATGTATCCTAGCAACCATTTCCGGTTGCTATGGAGAGGATTCCCGCCCTCATCACCCGATTCCTCTTGACTGCTACAGTCAGCAAGATGGAGCTGCTACAGTGTGGAATATGAGGAATTCCTCACCTCATTGTGGAATGGGAAGGAGGTACAGGGAAAGACTACAGCAGTGACCATAGTCTACTGAGATAGGACCAATACACTGAGCTACAAGGAAAACCAAAGAGCAAACGGTATCAAAGAGCATATGGTCAAATCAAACATGACATTTTACAGTTGGGATCCTGTCTCCTTTTCTACAGTATCCTGCCCTGTCAGTTAGCGCATGATTAAGATGTCACATCAAACCAAATAAAAGCCTGTCAGCAGCCTTTCCCTTCTTCATCCCTCTGCTGTCTGTCATCTGAAGCTAAGCAGGCTTGGGCCTGGGCTCATACTCACATAATTGTCTCAGAGTAGGAGTGCTGACCAGGGATCAGTTTAACCTTTAGATCATAGTGAATAAGATTATATGGACAGGGGTCGACCTGATCCTAGATCAGCACTGCTACTCTGAGACGCTTTGTGGATAGGGACCCTGGTCCAGCCTGGTCTCATAGATGTAACATAGTAAACGTAAATCCAGGACACTCAAATAAGTACGATATGTTACATTTGGTATGGTTACATAAGACACAAGGTTACTTAAGGCAAAAATGAGGTAAGGTGGTTGGTCTGGGTGGATGAGTGGGCATATAACA
The DNA here is from genome assembly GCA_030435695.1 of Brachymystax lenok tsinlingensis. Classification (NCBI taxonomy): domain Eukaryota; kingdom Metazoa; phylum Chordata; class Actinopteri; order Salmoniformes; family Salmonidae; genus Brachymystax; species Brachymystax lenok. Next base: position 32,295,680 of record CM059808.1, on the reverse strand, counting down.
CGAACGTCTAGCAACCCAAAGGTTGTGTGTTCAAATATCATCACAGGAAATGTTAGTATTTTAGCTAATTAACAACTTTTCAACTACTGATTATCCTTCCATAAAGGCCCCAGGTTAAAGTCTGTCCCAGGATAGTATTAACACCTTGTAACACCTTGTCCATATGCTGTGTGTTTCTGGTTAGCACCTACTGGCATCCAGACCATAATTAGGATATAACAGTGCCTTCGGAAAGTATTCAGACCCCTTGACTTTGTCCACATTTTGTTCCATTACAGCCTTATTCTAAAATGTATTAAATAAAACAATTTCCTCAGCAATCTACACACAATGCCCCATAATGACAAAGTGAAAACAGGTTTTTAGATAAATTTGCAGAAAAAAAACTTATTTACATAAGTATTCACACCCTTTGCTATGAGACTCAAATTAGGCTCAGATGCATCCTGTTTCCATTGATCATCCTTGAGATGTTTCTACAACTTGATTGGAGTCCACCTGTGGTAAATTACATTGATTGGACATGATTTGGAAAAACACAAACCTGTCTATATAAGGTCCCACACTTGACAGTGTATGTCAGAGCAAAAACCAAGCGATGAAGTCGAAGGAATTGTCCGTAGAACTCCGAGACAGGATTGGGTCGAAGGCACAGATCTGGGGAAGGGTACCAAAAGATTTCTGTAGCATTGAAGGTCCCCAAGAACACAGTGGCCGCAATAATTCGAAAAATGGAAGAAGTTTGTAACGCCCCCCAGGCCAAACTGAGCAATCGGGGAGAAGGGCCTTGGTCAAGGAGGTGACCAAGAACCCAATTGTCACTCTGACAGAGCTCTAGAGTTCCTCTGTGGAGATGGGAGAACCTTCCAGAAAGACAACCATCTCTGCAGTACTCCACCAATCAGGCCTTTATGGTAGAGTGGCCAGACGGTAGCCACTCCTCAGTAAAAGACAGACCACATGACAGACCGCTTGGAGTTTGCCAAAAAGGCACCTAAAGACTTTCAGACCATGATAAACAAGATTGTCTGGTCTGATTAAACCAAGATTGAACTCTTTGGCCTGAATGCCAAGCGTCACGTCTGGAGGAAACTTGGCACCATCCCTACGGTGAAGCATGTTGGTGGCAGCATCATGCTGTGGGGATGATTTTCAGCGGCAGGGAATGGGAGACTAGTCAGGATCGAGGCAAAGATGAACGGAGCAAAGTACAGAGAGATCCTTGATGAAAACCTGTTCTAGAGTGCTCAGGACCTCAGGCTGGGGTGAAGGTTCACCTTCCAACAGGACAACGGCCCTAAGCACACAGCCAAGACAAAGCAGGAGTGGCTTTGAGACAATGTCGCTGCGACATTCCTGAGATTTTCCAGGCCAAGTCTGGTGAGGAAGAGGTAATTCAAGTCTGTTCACTTCTCCCAAGTGGCATTGTCCTTCTCTCAATCTCTCTCTCTTTCTCCTCACACGGGCTGGCAGACAGTCCGGCATGAGGTGGAGTCTGAGGTTGGCGCTTTCTACTTGTGCCAACTACCTTCTGCTGCCTCACACAGCCTTGAGCGGCCCCGAACATCTCTAGAGAGACCTGAAAATAGCTGTGCAGCGACGCTCCCCATCCAACCCGACAGAGCTTGAGAGGATCTGCAGAGAAGAATGGGATAAACTCCCCAAATACAGGTGTGCCACGCTTGTAGCGTCATACCCAAGAAGACTTGATGCTGTAATCGCTGCCAAAGGTGCTACAACAAAGTACAGAGTAAAGGGTGTGAAGACCTATGTAAATGTGATATTACCGGTTTTATTTATTATAAATTAGAAAAAAATTACACAAATCTGTTTTTGCTTTACCATTATGTAGATTAATGATGGAAAAAAACTATTCAATACATTTTAGAATAAGGCTGTAACGTAACAAACTTTCCAAAGTCACTGTATACTGGGGATTGAACCATCAACTACGGACCTTATGAAGTCCATGCGAAGCCCCCGCTCTACTGCTGAGCTACAACCCCTGGGCTCGTATTCAAAAAGCATCTCAGGGTAGGATCGCTGATCTAGGATCAGCTTTGCCTTTTAGATCATAATGAATGGGATCCTAGATCAGCACTCCTACTCTGAGAACACGTTTAGGACCATGTTGGACAGGACCAGGGCCTCCTCCTCTCAGGGTGACATGGGGAGGAACAGATTCCGGCATGCGGTGTCTTCGAGCTGCTCTGACAGACGGCCTGGGAATTTACGACAGGGAGGAGCTTCTCATGCGCATATTGCACAGATGGGCCCCTGGACGCTGCAGTGGGCCGCAGAGCTACCCAGAATGCTGTGGATGTGGTATTCCCAGTCACTGGGAGAGGGGGTGGGGTTGGCAGGATCGCAAAATAGTCCTCTCTGTTTCTTCTTATTGAGCACTTATCAAACACTGTTAGAGTTATCCAACAGTGTTAGTTATCCAACAGCGTTAGTTATCCAACAGCGTTAGTTATCCAACAGTGTTAGTTATCCAACAGCGTTAGTTATCCAACAGCGTTAGTTAACCAACAGCATTAGAGTTATCCAACAGCGTTAGTTATCCAACAGCGTTAGTTATCCAACAGTGTTAGTTATCCAACAGTGTTAGTTATCCAACAGCGTTAGTTATCCAACAGCGTTAGTTAACCAACAGTGTTAGTTATCCAACAGCGTTAGTTATCCAACAGTGTTAGTTATCCAACAGTGTTAGTTATCCAACAGCGTTAGTTATCCAACAGCGTTAGTTAACCAACAGTGTTAGTTATCCAACAGCGTTAGTTATCCAACAGTGTTAGTTATCCAACAGTGTTAGTTATCCAACAGTGTTAGTTATCCAACAGCGTTAGTTATCCAACAGTGTTAGTTATCCAACAGCATTAGAGTTATCCAACAGCGTTAGTTATCCAACAGCGTTAGTTATCCAACAGCGTTAGTTATCCAACAGTGTTAGTTATCCAACAGCGTTAGTTATCCAACAGCGTTAGAGTTATCCAACAGTGTTAGTTATCCAACAGGGTTAGTTATCCAACAGCGTTAGAGTTATCCAACAGTGTTAGCTATCCAACAGTGTTAGTTATCCAACAGTGTTAGTTATCCAACAACGTTAGTTATCCAACAGCGTTAGTTATCCAACAGCGTTAGTTATCCAACAGCGTTAGTTATCCAACAGTGTTAGTTATCCAACAGTGTTATTAGTTGCCCAACTTCTTCACTGAGTCAGAGTGTTACATTCTGAGAGGAAACCAAATCACAACTCGTGTCAATTGGAGATTGTTAGGCTATCTCAGGACGGATGATGCATTGCATAATCAATGCTAACAATCTGATATTGTATGTCACATTGTGTGCAGAATTCTGCGTTTGGACTCTTGAACTTGTTGATTATGCTCATCATAAGAAAGGTTTCATAAAGTTATAGACACCATCAAAGCACATACTCTCATATGCATTAAACTAACTCAACTGATTTAAACTGAATAGCCCCTAAAGTAAAGAATTACACCACAGTGGGGAGGGGGAGTTTATATAGGCTGCTTTGTAAAGAATATATTTGGTTCATTTTGACAGAGACCAAATCAAAACTTTCAAATGATATCTGAAGGCAAGCTATGTGCGTGAAGGGGTAATAAATGAATTACCACCCAGTTCATAGTAACCACTTATTAACGTTACATGAGAATGATGGACACGACGTTAAACTAGTATGACTGCTGTGTCCGGAGGAGTTGTAAATAAACAATGTCTGGTGTGGCACGAGGGAGTTTTACAAGAGGTGTAATTTCATTTACCTGCCATGATCGTTTTGTCCTGCCTTCCTTTCAGAGCGCGGCCTTCATTAGGTGGGACGGTTTTGTTTGCCATGTCTGCAACAGCAGAGTGACACGAGCAAAAGAACGTGACAAGTGAGCAGTATTTGTGCTTGCGTGAATAACAGTAAATATGACCTCGTCTGTACTTGGACAGTAGCCATTGAACTGCGTTACGCTGCCGTTGTGTTGGAATATGGGAGGAGTCAAGTGACATCGAATGGCCATTACATGAATATTCAACGTGCGTGGGGGACGTTGTGCACTGAATAATAACTAAGTGGGGGTTAATATGACTTTGGCTCAAAAGCCTACGGTGCAGTCTGTGCGGGAACAAAATTACATTTAAATAAATATCCACATTAAGAACGCCGTTCAGCATGCAAATTAGCTTTTCACCATCCTCCATTGCTCATTCTGCGGGTTAGTTCAGGGCGGTGCATCTGTTTCAATGCAGCAAAGGCAGAGTCCCATTTTGTGGGGATTTCCAATCAAGTAATTAATGTGTTTTATGTTTGGGGTTAATCTTGATAATTATTGCATTCATCTCCTAAACAAAATGGCACAACATTTGCATAAGTGACAGTTCTTGGTAAATGAGGATTCTAGACATTAACAGACTAGTGAATGAAACTTTCGAAACAAAAGGAAAATGGTTGAGCATTCAAATACGTCGGTCCATATCTGACGTATTTTCATTGAATAACCATGCATTTTCTTCCACTGTTTAGGCCTAGTATTACACCATTGCTGGTTCCGCTGTATGAATACTAGTATTGCTCCAATTCTGGTTCCGCTGTATGAATACTAGTATTGCTCCAATTCTGGTTCCGCTGTATGAATACTAGTATTGCACCATTGCTGGTTCCACTGTATGAAAACTAGTATTGCTCCAATTCTGGTTCCGCTGTATGAAAACTAGTATTGCACCATTGCTGGTTCCGCTGTATAAAAACTAGTATTGCACCATTGCTGGTTCCGCTGTATGAATACTAGTATTGCACCATTGCTGGTTCCGCTGTATAAAAACTAGTATTGCACCATTGCTGGTTCCGCAGTATGAAAACTAGTATTGCTCCAATGCTGGTTCCGCTGTATGAAAACTAGTATTGAACCATTGCTGGTTCCACTCTATGAAAACTAGTATTGCACCAGTGCTGGTTCCGCTGTATGAAAACTAGTATTGCACCAGTGGTAGTACAACGGTATGAAAAAAGTGCCTTGCGTCGCAGGCAAAAAAGGACATGCTCAGAAGAAATCATGTCTTAAGACTCTCGGAATAACATCCGTTTTGTGTATGATGATATGGCACCTTTGAATGTTTCTCTTTAAAATGAGGGCATATGAGGCAAGTTAAAAGGGTGAGGTCCCTCCCTGCTCACTGAAGCCTAGGAGTTCTATGCAACCCAGTAGTATGTATTTTCTGAAGGACACTTTGTCAATAACAAGCTTGCCAAACATTTTGCTGGAATAACCTTCGAAATTACCTTTTTGCATAAGGAGTGCAATATTTTCAAGGAATATTAAATATTGCAATCACCAGATATTAATCGCACATTTTATTCACCCATCTTATTAACCAGACCTTATTCACCCATTTTATTCACCCATCCTATTCACCAGACCCTATTCACCCATATTATTCACCCATCTTATTCACCAGACCTTATTCACCCATTTTATTCACCCATCCTATTCACCAGACCTTATTCACCCATATTATTCACCCATCTTATTCACCAGACCTTATTCACCCATTTTATTCACCCATCTTATTCACCAGACCTTATTCACCCATTTTATTCACCCATCTTATTCACCAGACCTTATTCACCCATCTTATTCACCCATCTTATTCACCAGAACTTATTCACCCATTTTATTCACCAGAACTTATTCACCCATTTTATTCACCAGAACTTATTCACCCATTTTATTCACCCATCTTACTCACCAGATCTTATTAATCCATCTTACTAACCCATCTTATTCACCAGACCTTATTTACCCATCTTACTCACCAGACCTTATTAATTCATCTTACTAACCCATCTTATTCACCAGACCTTATTCACCCATTTCTTTCACCCATTTCTTTCACCCATCTTTTTCACCAGACCTTATTCACCCATTTTATTCACCTATCTTGTTCACCCATTTCTTTCACCCATCTTTTTCACCAGACCATTTCTTTCACCCATCTTATTCACCAGACCTTATTCACCCATTTTATTCACCTATCTTATTCACCCATTTTACTAACCCATCTTATTCACCAGACCTTATTCACCCATCTTATTCACCAGACCTTATTCACCCATCTTATTCACCAGACCTTATTAATCCATTTTACTAACCCATCTTATTCACCAGACCTTATTCACCCATCTTATTCACCAGACCTTATTCACCCATCTTATTCACCAGACCTTATTCACCCATCTTATCCACCAGACCGTATTAACCCATCTTACTAACCCATCTTATTCACCAGACCTTACTAACCCATCTTATTCACCCATCTTTTTCACCTATCTTATTCACTCGTTCGCTTAGATGTTACAAACACAAACAAAGAGAACACACATTGACTCATAATTGCTTTGAAGTGGCTCTCTCTGGCCGTGAGAGAGGTCTACCTGGTACTATGTTAATCAGTGGGTATTCATATGCATAGGCTGATATACACTGTGTGTTGCCTACTTAGGAATGAGAATCACATACAAAACATTAAGACATAGACCGACCAGGTGAATCAAATAAAATCAAATTATATTGGTCACATACACATGGTTAGCAGATGTTAATACGAGTGTAGTGAAATGCTTGTGCTTCTAGTTCCGACCGTACAGTAATATCTAACAAGTAATCTAACAATTTCACAACAACTACCTTATACACAGAAATATAAAGGGATAAATAAGAATATGTACATATAAATATATAGATGAGCAATGGCCGTGCGGCATAGGCAAGACGCAGTAGATGGTATAGAGTACAGTATATACATGTGAGGGCTCTTGAATGCAGATCTTCCGGAATTTATTTCACCTTTATTTAACCAGGTAGGCAAGTTGAGAACAAGTTCTCATTTACAACTGCGACCTGGAATCAATCGCAGGAAACAGTATAAGGCAAAATTCCTTTAATAAAGGACACGACAATACTACCCAAGTAGTCATACACCTGCTCACTCAACACGGAGCCACAATACAGGAAACAATAACGGACAAAACCCAGGGGGGAACAGAGGAATTAAATAACACTTACAATTAGGGTAATGTGGACCAGGTGTGAAAATGAGACAAGACAAACAGAAAAAGAGAAATTGATTGGTGGTGGCTAGAACTCCTGTGACGTCGACCGCCGGTAGCCGCTCGAACCAGGAGAGGGACCGACTTCAGCGGAAGTCATGACAATACATATGAGATGAGTAATGTAGGGTATGTAAATATTATATAAAGTGGCATTGTTTAAAGTGACTAGTGATACATTTATTACATCCAATTTTGTATTATTAAAGTGGCTAGAGATTTGAGTCAGTATGTTGGCAGCAGCCACTCAATGTTAGTGATGGCTATTTAACAGTCTGATGGCCTTGAGATAGAAGCTGTTTTTCAGTCTCTCTGTCCCAGCTTTGATGCACCTGTACTGACCTCGTCTCCTGGATGATAACGGGGTGAACAGGCAGTGGCTCGGGTGGTTGTTGATCTTGATTATCTTTTTGGCCTCCCTGTGACATTGGGTGGTGTAGGTGTCCTGGAGGGCAGGTAGTTACCCCCGGTGATGCGTTGTGCAGACCTCACTACCCTCTGGAGAGCCTTATGGTTGTGGGCTGAGCAGTTACCGTACCAGGCGGTGATGCAGCCCGACAGGATGCTCTCGATTGTGTATCTGTAAAAATTTGTGAGTGTTTTTGCTGACAAGCCTAATTTCTTCAGCCTCCTTAGGTTGAAGAGGCGCTGTTGCGCCTTCTTCACCACACTGTCTGTGTGGGTGGACCATTTCAGTTTGTCTGTGATGTGTACGCCGAGGAACTTAAACCTTTCCACCTTCTCCACTGCTGTCCCTTCGATGTGGATAGGGGGGTGCTCCCTCTGCTGTTTCCTGAAGTCCACGATCATCTCCTTTGTTTTGTTGACGTTAGGTGTGGGGTTATTTTCCTGACACCACACTCCGAGGGCCCTCACCTCCTCCCTGTAGGCCGTCTCGTTGTTGTTGGTGATCAAGCCTACCACTGTAGAGTCGTCTGCAAACTTGATGATTGAGTTGGAAGCGTGCATGGCCACGCAGTCATGGGTGAACAGGGAGTACAGGAGAGGGCTGAGAACGCACTCTTGTGGGGCCCCAGTGTGGAGGATCAGCGGGGTGGAGATGTTGTTTCCTACCCTCACCACCTGGGGGGCAGCCTGTCAGAAGGTCCAGGACCCAGCCGCACAGGGCGGAGTCGAGACCCAGGGTCTCGAGCTTAATGACGAGTTTGGAGGGTACTATGGTGTTAAATGCTGAACTGTAGTCGATGAACAGCATTCTTACATAGGTATTCCTCTTGTCCAGATGGGTTAGGGCAGTGTGCAGTGTGATTGCGATTGCGTCGTCTGTGGACCTATTGGGGCAGTAAGCAAATTGGAGTGGGTCTAGGGTATCAGGTAGGGTAGAGGTGATATGATCAGGTGAAAGCTATGATCCCTTTTTGATGTCACTTGTTAAATTCACTTCTATCAGTGTGAATGAAGGGTAGGAGACATATTAAAGAAGGATTTTTAAGCCATGAGACAATAGAGACATGGATTGTGCATGTGTACCATTCAGAAGGTGAATGGGCAAGACAGAATATCATAGCTTTCACCTATATTCACCTAATGTTTTGTACACTCAGTGTATATTAACATATTATAACAGAACGTGTAGTTGGGCTATTCCCCATGTCTTCCACAAATCTCTCTCTGGATATTGAAGCTCAATCACCTGGGGAGGAGCTGAGGGTTGGCTGGGGGACTTTGCAATGCAAATGTGAGGTAATTACCCAAGCCAGGAGAATGAGTGGAACGCAGCTCAGGCAGAAATAGAACAAGAGGGAAACAGACATGGAGTGACGTGAAAGGTTCACTAACCGGTTGATGCTAGCTGATTGGAGGGGTGTCGTGTAGGAAAGGGAATCACAGACGATAGTTGAGCCCGTTTGCTGTCTCTGTGTGTGTCCTCTTTTTTCCCTCCTACAAATGATGGTGTTCCGGGTTTTTCCTGACTCGGGAGAGACTTGGTTAGGTTGTCGTTCTATGGTTAATGTATGGACTGATCTAATCACCAAATATGCATGGATGGAGAGTAAGGGGATATTATCAGTAGATGCAAACCCTTGAGCTGTTTAACGGTGCATTGTGGGTAACTGTGTGTTGTCAGTGGTACTTATCTATTTTTTACTTTACACTTTATTTATTTTTCTTAACTTCTAAAAGCATTATTGGTTAAGGGCTTGTAAGTAAGCATTTCACTATAAAGTCTAGACCTGTTGTATTCGGCGCATGTGACAAATACAATTTGATTTAATATGTTACCTTCCTGGAGAGTCAGCAGGAGAACTAAACAACAAGGCAGCTGTTTTCAGTCAGAAGAAGCGGTTATGAAGATCTGGGCTGAGTATTAAAGAGATTACCAAATGACCTGGAATGAACAATCACAAACCCACTGAACTCTACGGCTCATCCATTCTGTTTGATTGCATTAGTCATTATAATACATTGTAAAACACCTAGGGTCTCATTCAATCGAAAGGTTTGGGGTTGCGTGTGTGTGTGTGTATACATGGGTGCATTATTTGGGGCATCTGAATTAGTGTGTGTCTGTGTATGCGTTCGTTGTTTCAGAAGAGAGCTCTCAGTGTCCCGGGCAAGTGAGATTGTGGGACAGTTGGGCAGGTGGAAATCTGGGACAGCAAGAGGAATTGTGGGATGGCAAATTGAATTGTGAAACAGCAAGTGGAATTGTGGGATGGCAGGTGGAATTGTGGGATGTTTGGTGCCGATAAACAAAGGGGCTGATGATTATGTCTGTGGTTTAAAATGTCGTGTGACTCTCTGACAGAGCGTTTCCACTGGGATTCCGTGACAAAGACCTGATTGGCAAAATACACACATTTGATCCAATCTAAAAAAGTATCAGCTACCCTGCCACATGAAAACGTGGCTAAATGTATTGCCTCGGATGACCCACTGACCTTATGTCTATAAAGCCAGGGTTTTCTCCAGGTCAGGTTATGTGTATATTCTGGGCTCTGTCCAGGTCCTGTCTAGGTCATTACTCCCACTCTGTCACAAGCAGTCAGAAGCACAGCACAGGAAATGTAGTGGCACAAGGTCACCTTGTAAGCGTGACACCTCGCCTGATCTCGCTGCCTGTTACATCATTGTTTTAAAGTCAGTAGAGAAAGAGAGAGAGAGAGAGAGAGAGAGAGAGAGAGAGAGAGAGAGAGAGAGAGAGAGAGAGGGAAGTACTATGGAGGATTAAGATCACTATCTCCTAGTGCTCTGTGCTTCATGTATGTAGTTTGTCTTCCCCTTTTACCACACATTAACCTCCAGAAATATTTTGCTTTATTGAAGGACTGGGCCTAACACAGCTTGTTCTACACGGTTTATTAAAGGGTCTGATGCAGCTTGTTCTACCCAGTTTATTGAAGGACTGGGCCTGATGCAACTTGTTCTACATGGTTTATTGAAGGACTGGGAATAACGCAGCTTGTTCTATATTGTTTATTAAAGGGCCTGATGCAGCTTGTTCTACATGGTTTATTGAAGGGCCTGATGCAGCATGTTCTACACGGTTTATTGAAGGAATGGGCCTGATGCAGCTTGTTCTACGCGGTTTATTGAAGGACTGGGCCTGATGCAACTTGTTCTACATGGTTTATTGAAGGACTGGGCCTGATGCAGCTTGTTCTACACGGTTTATTGAAGAACTGGGCCTGATGCAGCTTGTTCTACACGGTTTATAGAAGAACTGGGCCTGATGCAGCTTGTTCTACACAGTATATTAAAGGGCCTGATGCAGCTTGTTCTAGATGGTTTATTGAAGGACTGGGCCTGATGCAGCTTCTTCTACACAGTTGATTGAAGGGCCTGATGCAGCACGTTCTAGATGGTTTATTGAAGGACTGGGCCTGATGCAGCATGTTCTACACGGTTTATTGAAGGGCCTGATGCAGCACGTTCTAGATGGTTTATTGAAGGACTGGGCCTGATGCAGCTTGTTCTACACGGTTTATTGAAGGACTGGGCCTGATGCAGCTTGCTCTACATGGTTTATTGAAGGAATGGGCCTGATGCAGCTTGTTCTACACGGTTTATTGAAGGACTGGGCCTGATGCAGCTTGTTCTACACGGTTTATTGAAGGACTGGGCCTGATGCAGCTTGCTCTACACAATTGCAGCCCTTCCATTTTCTGCAAAACCTATAACAATGGCAACAGGGCATAGCGGGTTACTATGGGCCAGCCCATATCTACAGAGAGGGGGATAGCCCAGTGCCCTTCCCCAAACTCAAACCTGGTCGACCTGTGCTAACTGTGGCCCGGCTAAGCCACTCTTGCCCTACATACACAGGGCAGATTACACTGTGTGCATAATCCTACAGGCATGTGTCACTGTCACCAAACCTCTCCTCATTCCCCTGTCCCTCCCAACTCTCCTCATCCCTCTGTCCCTCCCACCTCTCCTCATCCCTCCAACTCTCCTCATCCATCCCACCTCTCCTCATTCCTCTGTCCCTCCCACCTCGCCTCATCCCTCTGTCCCTCCCACCTCTCCTCATCCCTCCCTCCCACCTCTCCTCATCCCTCTGTCCCTCCCTCCCACCTCTCCTCATCCCTCCCTCCCTCCCACCTCTCCTCATCCCTCTGTCCCTCCCACCTCTCCTCATCCCTCCCTCCCACCCACCTCTCCTCATCCCTCTGTCCCTCTCACCTCTCCTCATCCCTCTGTCCCTCCCTCCCACCTCTCCTCATCCCTCTGTACCTCCCTCCCACCTCTCCTCATCCCTCTGTCCCTCCCTCCCACCTCTCCTCATCCCTCTGTCCCTCTCACCTCTCCCCATTGCTCCCTCCTCTTTGGAAAGAGGCTTTGGGTGAAATCCTTTTTAGTGACTGACTCCCCTCTAATCACATAGACTCTGAGCCTGCGGTCAGAGCCAAATTTTCCACCCTGGCAAAGCCCTCCTCGGCCAATCACAGACCAGCTGACCCACTCCAGCAGAAACTCTACAGGACCTATAGCAAATACTGTATGGGGTTCTGATCTGTATGAAATACACACAGACCTTGGGAACAAACTATGATGATTACAAACTAAAATGCCATCTGGGTGTAACATGGGGATGCAAGTGGCAGGTGTGTGTGTGTGTGTGTGTGTGTGTGTGTGTGTGTGTGTGTGTGTGTGTGTGTGTGTGTGTGTGTGTGTGTGTGTGTGTGTGTGTGCATGAGCACAGGTGCATGCAGGTACACTAAGTGTGTGTATGTGCACAATTCCGATGGACTACATACACCAAGGAATTGCAATGGTCTAGAAATGAACCCCCCAACCCTCCCTCCAAAGCGCCCAACTCCCAGCGCCCATTATTCATCCATCCTTGCATGCTCTCTCTGTGCGATCGTCCCAGGGACAGAGCAACCTGCTAGGCCTGAGTAAGAAGAAGGGATGAGGAGAGTGGAGAAGAGGAGAAGAGGAGAAGAGGAGAAGAGGAGAAGCGAAAGAGGACGCTACAAAACACTATACAGTCCTTTTTTAATAAATGGCAAATTCTCCTTGAAGCAGAGCTGCGCTTTAAGTTGAAAGAGAGGCACTCAGTTAGGAGTGAGTGAGTGAGAGAGAGAGAGAGAGAGAGAGAGAGAGAGAGAGAGAGAGAGAGAGAGAGAATGAGAGAGAATATGTAGGTCAGTGTTCCATTCTTTAGATGCAGAAAAATACATACCCTTGAGCTTGATACTGATCACCGACAACGATGAGACAGCCTATAGGGAGGTCAGAGACCTGGCAGTGTGGTGCCAGGACAACAACCTCTCCCTCAACGTGATCAAGACAATGGAGATGATTGTGACCTACAGAAAAAGGAGGACTGAGCACACCCCCGTGCTCATCGACGGGGCTGTAGTGGAGCAGGTTGAGAGCTTCAGGTTCCTTGGTGTCCACATCACCAACAAACTATCATGGTCCAAGCACACCAAGACAGTCGTGAAGAGGGCACGACAACGCCTACTCCCCCTCAGGAGACTGAAAAGATTTTGCATGGGTCCTCAGATCCTCAAAAAGTTATACAGCTGCAGCCAAAAAGTAGGCTAACAATCAAATGCAGTAGACATAAAAACATAAAAAATCAACCAACTCATTTGTTCATACAGTATATGGATATTTCTATAAACTGGGGTACCAGTGAGCATTTCTTGTAGTGGGCAACTGTTTGGAGCTGTGACTGCAAAATCCAATGCTTCTAACAGAAAGAATAACTGTAACCTGATTAATAACACAAAAATCCATGCTGTCATTAATGAGGTTCTTCAATAATTATCCATAATAGTTGTTTGATGCGAATCTTATGTCTAGCTGTTAAGTTATGAGGGGACATTGTCGTACTACATCAGCAGATTCAGGAAAGGATTTTCTGAATGACAGTGATAAAAGGGCTTGTGTGATACGCCCGCGACTGAACAGCAGTCAGAAAGTGGGAATTAAGGTTGATCTCAAGGATTGACAGAACATTTTTGTGTCTATGTTATCAGGGGTCAAGATAAATAGCCTATGTCTATTCCTGAGTATTCCTGAGGTAAGAGTGCAATGACAGATGTAGCCTAGTTGTCTGTTTGATTTATAGCAGATCTGTTACATTGAGCAGAGAAAGTGTCAAGTTCATGAGTGAAGGTTTTTCTGAGTGAAAGTGATGGACAATGGACCGCTTGCTGACTTGTGATGGGACAGTGGGTCTGTGTTAGGTAGAGCCATCATCCTTCGCAATATGCACAAACAAAACATTCATTTTCTAAAGGCTTGCCCAAAAAACGTTCCCAATTAAATGTTGACTGCAAAGAAAGCATACCTGCCAGAATGATACCATGATGGTTTGTATCAATCGCGGGGGCGTTCGTATGTTTTGCAAACTCTCCCATCACATGTCTAGAAGCCTACAGAAACACTCTAGCCAAACACAACGGTCAATTGGTGCACAGTTGAATTGTCACAGGCTGGGCTCGAACTCAGGTCTCAGAAGTGGAGGGTTGGGTGTTCTACCCCTTAGCCACAGAGGAGGTATAGTTGGACCCAAATGAAACACTCAAGGCAATACTCCAGGCAAAGTAGATTTAATTTAAGGAGAGGTTTCTTTGCAGGTCAAAAAATAGTCCAACAAAAGTTCTTCTCAGAAAGAGGAATACTAACGGGGACAAAGTAAACAAAACAGGAGGAAAAATAAAAGAACTCCACGAGGGGAGAAAAACAAAATAAAAATAACTTAGAAAGCTTACTTCGGATAGCTTAGATCACTAGGAAAGACGATGGGACACAGCAGGAGACACATAGCCAAGACTCAAAAACCAAGTGAGGAACAAGGGGAAAAAAACACAGCTAAAATACTCTAGGGGAAACAAGGCACAGGTGAACTGGATAACACTAATAAGGACACACAAGGAAGAGCTAAGGCAGAGGGAAACACAGGTGACCTCTAGAGGCCCGGAGACAAACAGGGGCAGGATGCTGACAGGACCCCTCCTCTAGGAACGACTCCTGACGTTCCTTCCAGAACACCCTGGCCTCAGGGTGCGAAACTCTCGGATCAAACCTGGGTCCAGGATGTCCTTGGCTGGAACCCAGGAGCGCTCCTCTGGCCCGTAGCCCTCCCAGTCCACCAGATACTGCAGAGAGTTCTGGACCCTCCGAGAGTCCAGTATCCGGCGCACTGTGTAGGCTGGCTGGCCGTCAATGATCCTGGGAGGTGGAGGGGTCTGCGTGGGGGCAAAGGGAGAAGACAAGACAGGTTTTAGTAAAGAAACATGGAAAGTGGGGTTAATTCTAAGGGAGCGAGGGAGAACCAACCGGTAAGAAACCGGGTTAACTTTCCTTGCTATGCGAAAAGGGCCGATGTATTTCTGGGAAAGCTTCTTGGATTCAACCCGGAGGGGCAGGTTCTTAGTGGCCAACCAAACTCTCTGACCAGCTCGAAACTAGGGGCCATCCGGCGGCGGCGGCTAGCCTGACTTTGGTATCTCTGGGAGGTCCGAAGGAGGGCACGCCTGGCCTTCTTCCAGGTCCGCCTACAGCGTTGGACAAAGCGCTGGGCCGAGGAACACCAACTTGCGCCTCTTCCTCTGGAAATAATGGAGGGGTGTATCCGAACTGGCATTCGAAAGGGGACAATCCGGTGGCTGAGGACTGGAGGGTGTTGTGGGCATATTCAGCCCAAATGATATAGGTGGACCAAGACGTAGGATTATTGGCCGCCATACACCGCAGGGTGGTCTCCAGATCCTGATTAATCCGTTCCGTTTGGCCATTGGACTCTGGATGGAACCCAGACGATAGGCTGGCAGAGGCCCCAATAAGCCTGCAGAAGGCCCCCCAAAACCGGGCAGCCTTAGAGAACCGGTCTACAACCACTAGGATGACTGTGTTGCCCTGGGATGGAGGAAGTCCCGTTACAAAGTCCAGAGAAAGGTGTGACCATGGCCTGCGAGGAACAGGTAAGGGATGGAGAAGTCCCTGGGGTCGCTGACGTGTAGACTTTCCCTGGTTGCACACAGGGCAGGCCTCAACATAGACCTGCACGTCCTTCTTGATGGACGGCCACCAAAACCGCCGCTGGAGGAATTCCAGTGTGCGAGCACTACCTGGATGGCAGGTCAAGGGCGACTCATGACCCCACTGCAAGACGCGGCCCGAACAGAGAGAGGAACGTACAGGCGTCGGCGGGACCACCGCCTGGATCGGGCTCATGGACAAGGGCCTCTCGCCCCTCTTTCTAGTTCCCACTGAAGAGGTGCGACGATCCTGGACCTCGGAATAATCGGTGCCAAGGGCTTCTCTTGTGTTTCGGGAGAATAGGCTCGAGACAGGGCATCCGGCTTGACATTCTTGGTGCCAGGTCTGTAAGACAGGAGAAACTGGAATCGATTAAAAGGGACCATCGTGCTTGCCGAGGGTTCATCCGCTTTGCCTGTTGGAGATATTCCAGGTTCTTGTGGTCTGTGAGAACCTGGAAAGGATGCTGAGCCCCTCAAGCCAATGGCGCCACTCTTCCAAGGCCAGTTTAACCGCGAGCAACTCTCGATCCCCCACGTGGTAGTTGCGCTCGGCCTCGGACAGGCGGCGAGACATGAAGGCACACGGGTGTAATCTTCTATCCTCACTCCTCTGTGACAGGATCGGCTCCCACCCCACCTCTGAGGCATCCACCTCCACCACGAAAGGTCTTTCTGGGTCAGGGATCACCAGGATCGGAGCAGAAGTGAAGCGGTGCTTGAGATCCTCGAAGGCCCCTGCTGCTTCGGACCCCAGTGAACCTTGGTCCCTCCTCCCTTGGTAAGCGTCGTCAAGGGGGCTACTACAGAGCTGAAATTCTTAATGAACTTCCGATAGAAGTTAGAAAAGCCAATGAACCGTTGAACCTCCTTGACCGTGGCAGGTGTGGGCCAGTTGTGGACCGCTTTGACCTTCTTGGGATCCATCTCTAGGTGGCCGGGAGTGACAATAAACCCGAGAAACTGAGTCTGGGAAACATGAAATTCACACTTCTCAGGTTTAACGTAGAGGTGATTGTCAAGGAGCCTCTGGAGAACCCTGCTAACATGCCCCTCATGCTCCTTCAGTGACCTCGAGAAGATGAGGATATCGTCCAGGTACACGAAGACGAACAGATTAAGCATATCCCGGAGAACATCATTAATCAGGGCTTGGAATACTGCGGGGCATTGGTGAGCCCGAACGGCATCACCCGATATTCATAGTGCCCGTGGGTGTGTTGAAGGCCGTCTTCCATTCGTCTCCTGGCCGGATCCGCACGAGATGGTAAGCATTGCGGAGATCCAGCTTAGTAAAAATGGAAGCCCCTTGAAGCAGCTCAAAAGCAGTGGCCATGAGAGGAAGGGGTATCGATTCCGAACCGTGATCTTGTTGAGTCCCCGGTAATCAATACAAGGCCTAAGACCCCCGTCCTTCTTTTCAACAAAAAAGAAGCCCGCCCCAGCCGGGGAAGTAGAGGCACAGATTATGCCGGCTGCCAAGGACTCCTTAATGTAGGTGTCCATAGCTGAGCGCTCGGGGGAGGATAAGGAAAAGATCCGACCTCTAGGAGGGCAGGAACCAGGGAGTAGATCAATGGCACAGTCATACGTGCGGTGAGGCGGTAAGGAAGTAGCCCGGGACTTGCTGAACACTGCCTTGAATCGATGGTAAACACTGGGGACTCGGGAGACGTCAACAGACTCTTGAGACTGGGTACTAGGGGCTGAGGGACTCTGAAGCATGCAGGTGAGTTGGCAAGTGGGACCCCAGCTTAGAATGGTGCCAGTGGGCCAGTCAATCTGGGGATTATCTCTGCACAGCCAAGGGTGACCCAGGATAATAGGATACTCGGGGGAGTCAATGAGATAGAAGGTCTCCTCCTGCTGGTGTTGAAAGATGGTAAGTCGCAGGGACTGAGTCGCCTCTGTAACTTCTCCTGGTTCCAGAGGTCTGCCATCTAAGGCTGTAACTGCCTGGGGTTGCGGGAGTAGTTGGGTAGGGATCTTAAGTTCCTTAGCCAAGGTTAAATCCAGGAAATCACCTGCGGCGCCGAATCGATCATAGCCTGGACCCGATGCTGGTGGCCCCCAGGACAGAGTGGCTGGAATAGCTAGGACAGCGTTAGTAGGAGGAGCTCTAATTTTCCCCATCACAGCCCTCCTGTAGCTGGGCGGGGACAGGCGTTTCCAGCTCGGGGCAAGTGGAGCGGAAGTGGCCGGCATCCCCGCAGTAGAGGCACCGACGCTCCCTCATGCGACGTTCCCTTTCGTTGGGAGAAAGCCTGAACGGCCTAACTGCATGTCCTCCGGGGAATCCTGGAGCTGTTCAGGAGGAACTTGGGACTGAGACACCTGGCGGCGAGCCGTTCTCCGCTCTCTCAGGCGATTGTCCAGGCGGATGGCCAATGCTATGAGGACTCGAGATCCCCAGCTGGTTCTCGGGTGGCTAACTCATCTTGAAGGGGCTCGGACAACCCTCCTGAAAACAGACCCTCAGCGCTTCATCATTCCATCCGCTCCTTGCTGCTATGGTCCGAAATTCAATGGCAAAATCTGCCGTGCTTTGGGAACCCTGACGGAGAGACAGTAAGCGCTTGGAAGCTTCCGACCACTAACAGGATGATCGAACACCCGCTTGAACTCTTCTACGAATGCAGCGTAGGAGTCACAACAGGCCTCCTGGGATTGCCACACCGCAGAGGCCCAGGAGAGCACCTTGTCTGAAAGAAGGGTAATGATGTAAGCAATCTTGGAACGGTCTGTGGGAAAACTTGAGGGTTGGAGCTCAAAGGTGAGGGAGCATTGGGTGAGGAAACCCTGGCAAGAACTTGGATCTCCAGAAAAGGGAGGTGGTAGTCGGGGCTCCGCCACTGGAGAAGGCCTGTCGCCACTGGGGGGTGACCCGGAGGAAGGGGAAGGACCAGGGAGGCGTTCAAAGAGCTGGCGGATGGAACTCATCATATCAGCCAGGAGTTGAGAATGACTGGCCATCAGCTCTTCTTGTCGGCTGAGAACGGCTTCATGGCGCTGGAAAGATGCCTCATGTTGAGCCATCACCGCCCACAGGTCCTTGGAACTGAGTGTTTCTGAGTCCATGAGAGTCTTGGTTTTTCTGTCACAGGCTGGGCTTGAACTCGGGTCTCAGAAGTGGAGGGTTGGGTGTTCTACCCCTTAGCCACAGAGGAGGCATAGTTGGACCCAAATGAAACACTCAAGGCAATACTCCAGGCAAAGTAGATTTAATTTAAGGAGAGGTTTCTTTGCAGGTCAAAAAATAGTCCAACAAAAGTTCTTCTCAGAAAGAGGAATACTAACGGGGACAAAGTAAACAAAACAGGAGGAAAAATAAAAGAACTCCACGAGGGGAGAAAAACAAAATAAAAATAACTTAGAAAGCTTACTTGGGATAGCTTAGATCACTAGGAAAGACGATGGGACACAGCAGGAGACACATAGCCAAGACTCAAAAACCAAGTGAGGAACAAGGGGAAAAAACACAGCTAAAATACTCTAGGGGAAACAAGGCACAGGTGAACTGGATAACACTAATAAGGACACACGAGGAAGAGCTAAGGCAGAGGGAAACACAGGTGACCTCTAGAGGCCCGGAGACAAACAGGGGGCAGGATGCTGACATGAATTAAAGGGAAACTACAACAAAACATGTTTTACTCAAAAGTGGTTCTACTGATGTGGTTTAAGAATTGTTGTGGATATAGAGCATCCACTTTTGTAGTTTTCTATAAAAACTGATTTTGAGAGTGGTCAAAACATATTGATTCAATGGGTGCACAGATGGGGAGAGGTCTAGCTGTAATAAAGAGATCCTCTGCTTTTTTGACACCACACTCCAAGAAGCAAGTTCTGCAGGCTCTAGTTTTGTCTAATCTTGATTATTGTCCAGTCGTGTGGTCCAGTGCTGCATGGAAAGACCTAGTTAACCTGCAGTTGGCCCAGAACAGAGTGGCACGTTTTGCTCTTAATTGTAATCAGAGGGCTGATATAAATACTATGCATGCCAGTCTCTCTTGGCTAAGAGTTGAGGAGAGACTGACTGCATCACTTCTTCTTGTTATAAGAAACAATGTGTTGAAAATCCCAAATTGTTTGCATAGTCAACTTACACACAGCTCTGACACACACACTTTTCCCACCAGACATGCCACCAGGGGTCTTTTCATAGTCCCCAAATCCAGAACAAATTCAAGAAAACGTACAGTATTACATAGAGCCCTTATTGCATGGAACTTCCTACCATCTCATATTGCTCAAATAAACAGCAAACCTGGTTTAAAAAAACAGATAAAGCAACACCTCGCGGCACAACGCCTCTCCACTATTTTGACCTAGATAGTTTGTGTGTATGTATTGATAGGTAGGCTACGTCTGCCTTTTTAAAAATGTATGTAGTTCTGTCCTTGAGCTGTTCTTGTCTATTGATGTTCTGTATTATGTCATTCTGTATTATGTCATGTTTCATGTTTTGTGTGGACCCCAGGAAGAGTAGCTGCTGCTTTTGCAACAGCTAATGGGGATCCTAATAAAATACCAAATAGCAAGTGAAAACCCGAAAAATTGGAACATTTTCTAAATCTGCAGTTTTCCATAGGCTTACTTGTCGCGCTTTATTTATGATTAATCTATATGAAATTATTATTATTATTATTAGTAGTATTTTACATAGCCTGCCAGAATACATTGTTAGACAGTTTTAAAATACACGTTTTATTGCATTTTCTGGAATTAGGAATTAGGAATTATTAAACAAAAGGATGAAACTACAACAAAACATATAGACATGAGATGTCCCTTGCTTACAGTATCCTAAAAAAGAGGAACATTTCAAGCAGAGAAAAGGAGAGCAGCAGCGGACAAAATGTAATATAATGCCAGTGCTTCCCAGAGAATGCGGAAGATGAGAGCAACGTGAATAGAGGAACCCCAGAGCAACCAAAAATGTGTTAAGAAAACACTGATAAGAACAGAATTGCAGAAAAAGAAAGCTTAAAAAAACGTGAACAGAGAGTATATTGGTCAAAACAGGAGCATGAAAGAAAAAAGGAAAAAAGACAGGAAAGATATGGTCTGAACAAAGAACAGGCAAAGCAAAATAAACAGACAACGCCGAAAGAACAGGCAAAGCAGAAAGAACAGAAAGTAGAAAGAACAGTCAAAGCAGAAAGAACAGGCAAAGTAGAAAGAACAGTCAAAGTAGAAAGAACAGTCAAAGTAAGAAAGAACAGGCAAAGCAGAAAGAACAGGCAAAGCAGAAAGAACAGGCAAAGTAGAAAGAACAGTCAAAGCAGAAAGAACAGGCAAAGTAGAAAGAACAGTCAAAGTAGAAAGAACAGTCAAAGTAGAAAGAACAGTCAAAGTAAGAAAGAACAGGCAAAGCAGAAAGAAAAGTCAAAGCAGAAAGAAAAGAGATATTGGAGGCAGAGAGAATTTGTTTCAAGGAACTAGAGGATAAATTAGAAGAGCAGAGAAAGCAACTTGATCAGCAGGGCAAGATGTTCGGGGTCCATCTGTCAGAAGGAAGATCCTTCAAAGGGTATGCAAAAACAGGCAGCACAGTGTATCACTATCACCATGGACCTCTTTGACAAGGCCTCAACAAGGAAGGCAGCCATTTGCCGTCAGAAGAACATCGGAACCACAACAGAGGGAAGTTGGAAGTGGCAGTTGTTGAAGCAGTAGCCAAAGGCCTATCAAAGTCCAGACAACCTGCAACTAGGAAGGCCTTGGCTTGTTCACTGAATATGATTAAGAAATACAAACTACAGAGACAGTTGGGGCCAGTAGAAAACTCTTAAGGCAAGCAACAAAAAAAACAGGTGGTCGATATAGATTACTTCAATGTACAGTCTCGGCAGTGGAAACATTCTATGAAGTACTCTCCCAAAGTGCCAGATAAGAAAAAGATGAACAAGAAGACTGGAAATATGCTTTCCATATTTCCAGCTTTCTTGCTCAGCTGCACCAAGAATTTCTCAAAGCCAACCCTGGTATCTTAATAGTAGCTGCTATGTTTTACAGATTAAGACCAAGAACCATTAAGCCACAGAAAAGTGCAAAATGTGTGGGTTGTCTCTGTGAATACTGTGAAAATATCAAACTGAAATTACAGACAGTGAATGGCTACCTGGTGAGCAAAAATTCACCAACCATAAAAGGCATTAAGCAGTGTCACAATGTGTGTGAAAACCACAGGGAATTATTTCCACCATCCTCAGCGTATCAAAAGGCAGTGCAGATTGTGGAGTCCATAGACTAGATCCATTTATTGCCCCCCTCCTCCAAATAAATGTAGAGTGGAAAAGATGGGAGATTGTCCGCCAAAAAGTAACAAATGGGAAACAAGAGTACACCATAAAAAAAGTGATCGCTCTTAAGATGCAAACTTTTTCAGAACACTTGTTTATCAAGGACTGTCAGAACAACCAAAATTGCTGAGGTGAAAGCCAACCTCCCAGAACATACAGCATTGGGCATCCTGGAATTTGCCAAGAACTACACTTGCAGGTACCAGCAAGTGGCCCAGGGGGCTTACTGGACCCAAGAGAGTTCTACACTGCACCCCTTGGTAATGTACTACAATTGTGGAAAATACCCAAAGACCATCACAGAAGGTTCTATAATGATGTCAGACTGCAGTGCAGTCAATGCATTTCAAACTGCAGCTATTGATCACCTGAAGAAATGAAGAAATCTGAAGCCTGACAAGATCTATAGATACTATGACAACTGTAGTGCACAATACAACACCAACATTGTAGAATAACAGTGAAGACATCAAAACAATGAAATAACACATATGGAATCATGTAGTAACCAAAAAAAGTGTTAAAACAAATCAAAATATATTTTATATTTGAGATTCTTCAAAGTAGCCACCTTTTCACCTTAATGACAGCTTTTGCACACTCTTGGCATTCTCTCAATAAGCTTCACCTGAAATGCTTTTCCAACAGTCTTGAAGGAGTTCCCACATATGCTGAGCACTTGTTGGATGCTTTTCATTCACTCTGCGGTCCAACTCATCCCAAACCATCTCAGTTGAGCGGGAGTTGGCTGTGGTGAACAATACAAACCCAAAGGACCTATATCTGATGTTATAAACTGGGTGGTTCGAGCCCTGAATGCTGATTGGCTGACAGTCATGGTATATCAGACCGTATACCACGGGTATGACAAAACATGTATTTTTACTGCTCTAATTACGTTGGTAACCAGTTTATAATAGCAATAAGGCACTTCGGGGGTTTGTGGTATATGAACGATATACCACGGCTAAGGGCTGTATCCAGGAACTCCGCGTTGCGTCGTACATAAGAACAGCCGTTAGCCGTGAAAAACACCAAAAGAAAGCGACGGTGTTTGCTGGTGATGTCTGGTGAGGACCTGCCTTACAACAAGCCCTCAGTCCAGCCTCTCTCAGCCTATTGCAGACAGTCTAAGCACTGATGGAGGGATTGTGCATTCCTGGTGTAACTCGGGCAGTTGTTGTTGCCATCCTGTACCTGTCCCGCAGGTGTGATGTTCGGATGTACCGATCCTGTGCTGGTGTTGTTACACGTGGTCTGCCACTGCGAGGACGATCAGCTGTCCATCCTGTCTCCTTGCAGCGCTGTCTTAGGTGTCTCACAGTACGGACATTGCAATTTATTGCCTTGGCCACATCTGCAGTCCTCATGCCTCCTTGCAGCATGCCTAAGGCAGGTTCACGCAGATGAGCAGGGACCCTGGACATCTTTCTTTTGGTGTTTTTCAGAGTCGGTAGAAAGGCCTCTTTAGTGTCCTAAGTTTTCATAACTGTGACCTTAATTGCCTACCGTCTGTAAACTGTTAGTGTCTTAACAACCGTTCCACAGGTGCATGTTCATTAAATGTTTATGGTTCATTGAACAAGCATGGGAAACAGTGTTTAAACCCTTTACGATGAAGATCTGTGAAGTTATTTGGATTTTTACGAATTATCTTTGAAAGACAGGGTCCTGAAAAAGGGCTGTTTCTTTTTTATGTAATACTTTGAGGTAAAAGCAGAGTGAGAGAGAACAAGGGATGAGAAGGAGGAGTGAACACAGATAGGAGAGATAGACAGTTAATGGATTACATTTAATTGCTGTCATATGGATTCTGATTCCAATCAATCAGGGTCGGCCGTGTCCCCAGTGCCCTCTCCCCTCTCCTTCCCTCTCCTTCTCTCCACCTCTCCTCCACTTCCCTCCTCTCCTCCTCTCCTCCCTTCTCCTCCTCTCGTCCCCTCTCCACCTCTCCTCCTCTCCTTCCCTCTCCACCTCTCCTCCCCTTCCCTCCTCTCCTCCCCTCTCCTCCTCTCGTCCCCTCTCCACCTCTCTTCTCCACCCGTTCCCTCCTCCTCTCCTCCTCTCCTTCCCTCTCCACCTCTCCTCCCCTTCCCTCTTCTCTTCCTCTCCTCCTCCCCTCCCCTCCTCTCCTCCTCTCCTTCCCTCTCCCCCCCTTCCCTCCTCCTCCTTCCCTCCCCTCCTTTCCTCTCCTCCCCTTCCCTCCTCTACTCCCCTCCTCCCTGCAGGTTGGGAAACCCAGCTATAGGCCTACTACAATTTAAAAACACATTAACCTACTTAACAGTCATTTGCACATCAAGTTACAGCATTACCACATCCAGTTACAACATTACCTCAACTAGTTACTGCATTGTCACATCCAATTACTTCATTACCCCATCCACTTACAGCATTTCCGCAACCACTTACAGCATTAACACAACAAGTTACAGCATTACCACAACCACTTACAGCATTACCCAACCCTGAAACACATATAATAATGGATCAATAAATGCTAAATAAGTAGTGCTGCTGATGTCAGTTTAATCCTACTGTGCTGACATAGGCTATGATCGAAGGCAGGTTGATACTGTCGGTGGTAGTTACAGCATAACCAGCACTGTTATGTCATGGTTTTTAAAGCTGCAATATGTTACTGTTTGGGTGACCTCGACCAAATGCACATAGAAATGTGAGTTATAGCTCTGTCATTCTCATTGAAAGCAAGTCTAAGAAGCGGAAGATCTGTTCTACGTGCGCTATTTCTATGATTCCTTTCTTAAGTTTCGTTTTTGTGTCTTTTACTGTCGGTTTTGTACACCAGCTTCAAACAGCAATATCTTTGGTTATGGAAAATATATTTCACAGCGGTTTAGATACTACAATGATTCTCTACACTACACATTGCTTGTTTTGGTCACAAACTGAAACTATTCTAATTTTGGCAACCAGGAAATGGCGGAGAGATTTCTGCATTATTGCACCTCTAACATACTGTAGGTGAATTATCCTATGGAAAAGGGATAATGTATTGCCTATGAATAACACTGTAAACTGTAACTCCACCACCATTTCCAGATGAACAATAATAGGCTGATATGATCATACATTTAAGTGAGTCTCTTAATAGCATGTACTTTCAGATTTCTTCAACACATGCATATGTTCTCTTTTACACTGATTATTTTCGATCATGCTATTACACTTGAATTTTAATAATCGTATATCAATGATTGGCATAAATGTAATTCTGTATGATATTGCCCAGCAGAATATTACTGAATCCTACCTAATAGTAGTGAATATTACTGAATAGTAAGTAAACAGAAAATGGTGCAAAATCACAAGTAGGTCACCGAGCGATTTATTTGAGAAAAAGAGAGGAGGGGGGTCATGCTGCATGCTGAATGATGCAGAGCCAGAGGGAAGTTTGGGAAGCGCTGTCAGAGATGCCATGTGCGTCAAGCGGTTGGTCCCCCTTAACATCAGGGGTGTATTTACCAGGAAACAAAAGGAACAAAAGGGTAATCAAACATAATGAAACGGTCAAGGAAAATAAATGATTTGTCCAACAGAAATTCTTGATGTGCACAAATTAATACACCCCAGTATCATCTCTCAGACAGTTGTGTTTGGGGAGGGTGGAACTCTTAAAGCAGGGAGAATGTGTGTGATGTGGCTAGTTCTGTGGATAGACCATTCAGGCCAACATGAGCAGATATAGATAATATAATCACCAGCTAGTGACTGAGTAGGAGTCATTATCACCAGCTAGGGACTCAGTAGGAGTCATTATCACCAGCTCGGGACTCGGTAGGAGTCATTATCACCAGCTAGGGACTCGGTAGGAGTCATTATCACAGGCTAGTGACTCAGTCGGAGTCATTATCACAAGCTAGCGACTCAGTAGGAGTCATTATCACCTGCTAGCGACTCAGTAGGAGTCATTATCACCAGCTAGCGACTCAGTAGGAGTGATTATCATCAGCTAGGGACTCGGTAGCAGTCATTATCATTAGCTAGGGACTCAGTGAGAGTCATTATCAACAGCCAGCGACTCAGTAGGAGTCATTATCAACAGCTAGCGACTCAGTAGCTGGTACTGGTAATAATTTATTAACCCTATCTAGTATCTGTATCTCTATATTTTTCTTCAATGTTAACAGTAAATACAGTAGACTCAGGGCTAAAACCCTCACCTGTAATTTAGACGAATAGTCAGTTTAACCATTTTAGGATACTTAGCACACAAACACACACACACACACACACACACACAAACAGCACACAAAGCACACACAGCTCACACACAAACACACAGCACACACACAAACACACACAAACACAGCACACACACACAGCACACACAAACACACACACAAACACACACACAGCACACACACAAACACTCACACAGCACACACACAAACACAGCACACACAGAAACACACAGCACACACACAAACACACACAGCACACACACAAACACAGCACACACACAAACACACACACACACAGCACACACACAAACACACGCACACACAGCACACACACAAACACACACAGCACACACACAAACACAGCACACACAGAAACACACAGAAACACAGCACACACACAAACACACACAGCACACACACAAACACAGCACACTCACACAGCACACACACAAACACACACAGCACACACACAAACACAGCACACACACAAACACACACAAACACAGCAGACACACCAACACACAAACAGCACACACACAGCACACACACAGCACTCAGTCAGTCTGTAGCTCCAGCTCTCTCAAATGAAATTGAAGTGATATTCTGGTCATCAGTGTCTGACCCCACTGAGAGTCAAGGCCATCGATCTGTCCACAATTAACTGCTCTGTCACACACTGGACCTGAAACTAGTGTATGCACACACACACACACACACACACACACACACAGATAGTGTACATAAACACAGAGACACACTGATTTGACCTTCTACCTCTGTACTTATGTCACCTAATCTAGTGGGTTTCAATCAGTGAAACCATCAGCACAATGTGTATGTATGTCAGTGTGTGTGTGTGTTTGTGTGTGAGAGGCTGTGATGTGTGTGGTGTGAGAGGCTGTGATGTGTGTGTGCGTGTGTGTGTGAGAGGCTGTGACGTGTGTGGTGTGAGAGGCTGTGATGTGTGTGTGCGTGTGTGTGTGAGAGGCTGTGATGTGTGTGGTGTGAGAGGCTGTGATGTGTGTGTGCGTGTGTGTGTGAAAGGCTGTGACGTGTATGCGTGTGTGTTTGTGAGGCTGTGATGTGTGTGTGTGTGTGTGTGTGTGTGTGTGTGTGTGTCGTGTGTGTGTGTGTGCAAACAGAGCTAGTCATGAGTAGGCAGTGCACACGCGTGTTCGTGCTCCTGCAGACACAGTACCAAATGCCATCAGCCATAATGCCCCGCTGCTCTATGTTGTGTACCAGATAGAGGGACAAGGCTACTCTCAACTCCACCCCTTCCTTACCGCTCACTTCAAAACACACACACACAAACAAGCGTCATCCATGCACGCACACATACGCTTCACACATGTATACACAAACATGCTTTACTCACGAGCACAAACATACACGCTTTAAAATGTCTTCCTATCCACCTATACATCATAGCAGAACGGAAATATAGCGTAAGAGCCAAGGCCAATCCCACTCTACTCTCCAGTCAGCTACTGCTAGTCGGAGCTTATCTGGGAAGGCGGAAGAGCACAGCGTTCAGAGGGGCCATAAAGGTGCTATATTTGCATCGCCATAGAGAAGTTTCGTTCAGAATCCCCTGTGATCAGTACAACTACAACCTTGATGATGTCATCGGGGAAATTGCTTTATGGGTATAAATGTGTAAATTGGTGACCTCCTGTTACACTGAAAAATATGTTTATTGTGTGAAATTGCAGGAGAGCATAAGGAATAGGATCTAGGATGAGTGGAGGACATATCACAGTGAGATTATTATTTGTACAGCACAGGTAGATGAAGTGCATCAGCACGATACAACTGCTACATAGAATAACGTCAATTCTCTGTTTAAAAATCAGCATGTTAATTATTATTATACATTTTTTAAATTTAGGGGGTAAATCAGATAGATAGATTGTAGCTTCCATCAATGTAATTTTCTGCATCATTTCCAATCCCCCACAATTTTTTTTGTAAATGTATATACACTACATACATACACACAGATACATACCCACATATATATAAATATACATACATATACACATACATAGAGTATGCATGTAATATTACATTATATTTGCTGAAAGGATGTTATCATACAATGATGGTTTAGCTTTACTAAACAGCTTTATATTAACCAAGGACATTTTCTTAATCAAATAGCGTATTATCCTTAATGTTAATATTTCAACATTTTATAGTAGGCCTATACATTTTTTTACATGCATTAATTTACTAAATTAGTTTGGTAAATATTTATAAAATTTAGCAAAATTATTTCCTAAAATACTACAGGACTTCACAAAAAAACAGTTATCATGTCAAAAAAAAAATGATAATCACGTACATACAGTATAATAAATGTGTTAAATGAAATGAAAAGGGAATTTAAGAAATAATGGTTTGGATTAGAACAAAATGGCAGAATAAATAGATGGTTGGAGCGGAGCTATGCCAGCAGCTAACCACAGACACAAACATAAAATGAACTCAAATATGTTCTTCCCTACGAGTTGTCGAATGCATGTTGGTACAAATTGGCCTCCAAAAATAGACCTAAATCTGTGTAATGCCACATTAACACGTATAACAGTGGCTGGAGAGCACCAGTCGTTTCTAATGAGACTATAATCCGACCCAAATGCTGCCTACGGTTAATCTCCCCATCAGATTACCAAGCCATGGAAGAGGAGCCTTAAAAAAAGAAAATGGAGGACGGGAGAATGGGATAGCCGGGAGATGTGACAAAATACTACATCTTCTCCTCCTCTCTGTAACACACACACACACGCATGGGCTCATATACACACAAGCGCATGCATGTACGCACACATGCAACCATGTGCACATGTATACGCACACACATATGTACACAAGAAAACATATACTCACTCACATTATGTAGGCCACTCACACACACCATGAGAGATAATTTGGCAAGGGTAGATATTTGTCCCACTGTAAAACACACTGCATCTTGAATGCGGGGGAGCCCACGGAGGAAGTCGGTTAGATATAGGCCTACTGTAAAACACACTGCATCTTGAATGTGGGGGAGCAGCCTCTGAAGCTATACTGTAGTAGGGAAGTGGGCTTCGTCACAAACCCTATTCCCTATGTAGTGCACTACCTTGGAAGCATTTATATGACTAATTAATTTGTAAACATACACCACTGTCTGACATGCGTTCACACATGGAAATGACAGAATGCATATGTTTACTCTCTCCATAAAGTGCGATAACGATGCCTAAAACCTTCTACAAAGATTCACACATTTTAGTTTGGACGTCAAATAATGCACTGCTCCGTCTGCTCCTCAATAGGTTGCGAACCCAACACATGCTTTACCTATCGGCCCACTCCAAACTTCTAGGTAACACTACAGCTTTGTTCATGTCAAAAGACCTCAACATTTCCAATGGCTTTTCCATGTGTGACTGGACACGTTCATCATCAAACCCTGATACCTTCTGCCTGTGTAGTGTGTAATGCATAGCATACGTTTATGTGTCTGCAAACAAATGTATAGGTGTATAATCTCTGTGTGTGTGTGTGTGTGTGTGTGTGTGTGTGTGTGTGTGTGTGTGTGTGTGTGTGTGTGTGTGTGTGTGTGTGTGTGTGTGTGTGTGTGTGTGTGTGTGTGTGTGTGTGTGTGTGTGTGTGTGTGTGTGTGTGTGTGTGTGTGTAAGATGGAGAAGGAATGAGAGAGTGAATACAGGGGATGGGGGATACCTAGTCAGTTGTACAACTGAATGTATTCAACTGAAATGTGTCTTCCGCATTCAACCCAACCCCTCTATACAGTGGTGAGCTTTGTGTACCTTTGGTCTCTGTCTCCTAAAGACCTGACCCCATGGTGACAGTCTGAGGACCAACCGATAAAACAGCTCTCACAAAACAACACAGAATAAAACAAAATGGAGGGGGTTGGAGAAACAGTTGAACTTAACTCTGATACCTAAAAGTTACAGGCTCTCTTTAGGGTGGTAAAATATTTTCAACGGCACAAATTCTAAGTCATTTAATTTTCATATAAATACACGCAATTTAGGGTGACAACGAGATGGATTTTCTCCTTTCCCCCAAAAAATGGAGATCACAGGTTGTGGGGGAAATGTGTTTCAAATTGCTATGGAGCAGTTGCTAGGGGAGCCTGCACAGGGTTGATGTCTCCTTCCAACATAACATACTACTAATGACCTAAAACATTCTGCGTTTTCCACCACCACCACAAACCAACTGTTAATTACATGTGGAAGGAAGCTGTGTGTGCTGTGTTTTCATGTGTACTTGTCTATATGCAAAGAAATTATCAAATTTTTCGATTTAAATTATAATTAATTCTCATCCCCTGAACATTATTCTGGTATTATGAAAAGTGCTTTACAAATGTAATACATTATTATTATAACACTGCAAATGAAGTAAACAAGCAGCTGCTGTTGGTTACGCACCACTGCAATATCATTTCTAAGAAAGAGAAAATGTCAAGAATGCATGTATTGTTCACCAGTGCATTGGTGTTTGGCACAAATAAATGTATATCAATTATTCAAATGTAGCTGTCTGATACGTAATACGAGGCCTTTGAAGTATATTCTCAGCCGTGGTCTATTGTTTTGGAATTAGACAAAAAACATGTCAACACGACCAATTATTAAAATATGTCGAGCAATAACACAATTATATTGCCAATATGAATATTTGGGATTAACAAAATACTACACGGCAGTAGATGGGTAAATGGCAAACCTTAAATAGGCCACTATTTTTCACTATTTTTGAGCTACGGGGGTTTAGCAACGTCCAAAACAATGTGCTGGTAACGGAGGTATTATTATCAACAGAGAGAGGAACAAATGGCTGAGAGGGAGGGAGTGACGGGAGTGACGGGGGGTAGAGGGGTAGAGGTACCCTAGCAGATCGGGATGCTGCCTGCCTGCCTGCCTTCCTTCCTTCCTTCTTTCCTCCTCCCTGCCTGTTTTCCGGGATCAGCTGATCGGCGTGGATGATGGATCAGGCTAGGGTTCAGAGGTCAGCCCCTTGCATTGTCAGACGTCCCCTCCCCTTCACCTCACCTCGACACACTCCCTCTGCTACATTTACATACATTTATCATTTATCAACATTGCGTGAGCATCACCAGCGACCTCCCCTCTACGGAGTGTGTGTGTGTGTCCAGGACAGTTCCAGCCTAGCGTTAGGGCCTCCCCTACTAATCCCTGCCAGCTGGACCCGTTGGCTAATCCCTCAGCACAGATCAGCTGGGCCACGCATCTCATCCAGGATGGGACAGGGGCAGAAATGCACCGACGGTGGCAGTGTGTGTGTGTGTTTGCGTGTGTGTGTGTGTGTGTGTGTGTGTGTGTGTGTGTGTGTGTGTGTGTGTGTGTGTGTGTGTGTGTGTGTGTGTGTGTGTGTGTGTGTGTGTGTGTGTGTGTGTGGAGTGAGGGTGGGTGGGTGGGTGGGTGGGGTGGTGTCAAACGGAGAGCATAAATTGAAGCCCTGTGCCTGGGCTGTGCACCCAGTGTGTCTGTGTGTGAGCAGAGTCGCATGTACCTCCATTTCCCTCTTCCCTTGGATCCTTATATATATACATATATATATATATATATATATATATATATATATACATACACACCTTTCTCTGGGTTTAAATATGTATATATATATATATATACATTTTGTGATTTTTTTTCTTGGTTTGTCCTGAAAGCAAATGGATTTTTTTGGCAGGGGGAAAGAGGAGGATTTTTGTGTTTTTAGGAGGGGTAATGAATGAAATATCCTCATCTTCCTCTTTCCTACCCTCTCCTTTCTCACCCTGACTGCATGCGGGACACCAGCCTGCATCCCATCCACTCAGACCCCCTCCAGCAGCACCCTGCACCCCTACCCCAGCCCCCGTGCACCCCCTCTTCTCCCGCCCCAGATGGAGCATTACAGGACAGAGGAGCTCCACAACCGGAGGACCCCGGGATATGAAGGAAATACTCTGCTCTCTCACCGCTTTTTCTCCAATAGGACATTATCTGAACCGCCCGTCTTCTTCTCCTGCCTGATATTCTAAACCAAACGGAATCGAATGCATTGATCAAGATTTAAAGAAAAAGGAATTGTATAGGATCAAAGTGCCAGACATGGATCTGCATTCAATCTATTATCAGTTTCATTTCGGTTTGATATCACATGTATTTATTCATTTATTTCTATGTATGTAGTCATTTAATTGAGGACGGTGCTCTTAAAGTATATTGTTGTTTCGCTTTTGTGTTTTTTCTTTCTGTGCTTATGCAGAGAGAGAGAGAGAGAGAGAGAGAGAGACAGACAGACAGACAGAGAGAGACAGAAAGAGACAGAGAGAGAGCAAGAGAGGGAGGGAATAGGATGGAGACAGTGATGCAGCTGTAACTAAATGCATGTCTACATGCTGACTAACACTTTACGTGGACCATGGACTACAATCCTATCGCTAAGGATAACACTTATAGCTTATAGATTAGCATCCCAATCTTGCTATTTCATATACAGTGTGTGTCGTCATCCTTTGTTATGGTACTACAGTACGAGCAAGGTCTGACTGCAGGAATGAACTAGCAAGCAGGTACCAGAGCTGCTCTTTAGCTGTATGGTACAACAAAGGTACATTTCTCTCTCTCTCTCCATCTCTCTTTGGTGCATTAAATGATTTGCTACAGCAGTAACAGGCTAAAATGTGATTGTGAAAACAGTCTGAATGTTTATTTGATTGGATGTATCGTTTTTGTCCATCCTGTACGGGTGTTACTGGATTCGCTTCTTCACATGCATACATCCATATATACATCCACTCATGCATACACCAACACACATGCCGCAGGCAGCGGTATGGGCATACGCATAGACTCTGTATCTCTGCATGTATGTGTGTATAGAAGTGAGTCCTTGTTTTTACCGTGTTCCAGGGGGCGGCGTGTATGTTTGCACGGGATTATCTTGCGATGTGCTTCGACGTGACGGCATAACAGCACCAGAGCCACGAGGACAGCTGAAGAGGAGAGGGACGAGTCAAACCACATGAGTACGGATGGACTAAACCAGTGAGGACTGACCCGAAGTACTAGAATCGGTGCACATAGTGGCAGCAGAGGGGTGCAATGCAGACAACCCTCTGCATAGGACATAGGAGAAAATAGGTGCGAAAAGGAGAGAGCGAACGCGGAAGCAAAAAGGAGAGAGAGCGAACGCGAAGCGTGAAAAGGCGAACGACTGAGAGAAAGTGATAGAGAGCTACAGGGACAGAGAGGATGAAAAGGAGAAGAGGAGGTTGGAACTTGGGTTTGAGCTCTTTGTGTTCACAGTGGACCTTGATTTAATTTCAATACAATTAAGGCACGCGGTGAATGCCAAGAGAGGAGCCATGGACGTCACACTCTTACTCTCACCTGAGAGACCAGCGAGCTGAACCAGGGATAAACAGATAAACATCTAGTAGCAGAGAGAGAGAGAGACAGAGAGACAGAGAGAGATACGTAGGGTACCGCCACCGCCAAATTAACAGAGGGTTCAAGCCAGGGTTAGGGCCAGTGTAGCCGTGGACCATGTGGCAAGAAGTTGAAATCAAAGGGCCTTGTTTATGCATAAGCATGCACATGCCTCCAAGGCACACGTGCCCCATCTGAGAGAGAGAGAGAGGTACACTCAAATGATGCCATATGTTTCAGTGCCTCTGTCCCAACTAGAAGGAGTGCTCATAGGATTTAGAATGACAGCGGAGTAGCCTAGCCAACTGTGCCCTAGTTGTTGGGGCACTAATAGTTGAAAGGATTTAGTAAACCAGTGTAGTACTCACATTGATTTAAACGAGAACTGGTTGGTGAATCTACTTATGTTTGGCTCATAGAAACCCCATCTTCAGCTAATCCTTTACAGGCACCAGCCCACAGCACTGCCCTTGCATTTCGGATAATCAAATATTGAAATTATAACCTCGATTTTTGTTTATTGTAAGTATCCTTAATAAAGCAGCCATGTCGAGAGAGAGAGAGACACTGCTGTTTGTTACATGTTGTACATTTTCCAAATTGTTCCAAGACAACAAAGACCTGGACTAGAGTGCATGAAAGACACCAAAGGCTTTGATGTGAACTAGCCTAGGGCGCCAACAGCAGCAATTCAGAAGGAAATAGTCCTATGTATTATTTCCCAATTAAATACACAACTACATTTTAAAATATAACTGCCATGCAAAGCAAGCGCGACCGATGTTGAGGGCTGACCTAGATATGAACATGCTGCAGTTGAAGTCATCTGCATAAATTGACACCAATACAAACAAAATCAGATATCAAACACAAACGGTACCAAACATATTAATTTACACATATTTTGTGACCCTATCATCAGTAGCCTACGAATGACAATTTATTTTATATTTAGGCCTACCTGTGCTAATGCTGAAAACAACCAGGACAGATACATTCAACATTCAAGTTCATTAGATGAAATCTAAATACACGATAGCCTACAATTTCATTATAAATGTGTGCCTCGTTTAAAATGGTAAGTAACTTAATAATACATAGGGAAACAATTTCACTATTTCAAATGGAGGTTTAGTAAATATTATCCTGTCAAATCGCCTAATGGGCCTACTTTTCTCTAGAATCCATAGATCGCCCTGAAGCCTATTCACTCAGGACACGTGCTTTTCATGTTGTGAGAGATAAAGGCGACAAATAGGCCCATGTGTTCGGCCTCTACGTCATTATGCATTTTCCAAACACTGTTGAAAGGACAATAGAATGAACAGAGGGCAATAAGGTGTCACTGGTATTGACCCCTGGTGTGGTAAGCAGTTGACCGATGATTATGGTGGAAGAAAAACTGCATAAAAGGATAAAGGCCCTTTTGTCATAATGACGGTCTGCTCATTTGAAGGCACAAGACGGGGGATATTAACGTCGGCTTTATGACAGAACACATGCAGCAGATTGGATGTTTTGGGTGTATTGTTGAAAATGGATAATGCAAAACTATAAATAATTGCTTAGGGCTATTGCACAGAACACTGGGCCAACTGATTGTCAGCATATCGCCCTATATGGCAGAATTAAAGCCTTTCCCTCCCCAATGCAAAACTAAAGGGATGGTATTTGAAGATAAGGTCTCATGGGGCAGGGGACCATAATTTGCTGATTCAAATTAAAAGAACAGGCAAAAAGCAGAAATACAAATACCCTACACATAGGCCACAAATATAACATTTTTTGGTGCACTCTTAGTATAAATAGGTTACAGCCATTAAAAATTATGCCCAGCGTGTAGAGAAAGATGAGTTAGGCCTATTGGATTAATGTAAACCTAATTAAATTGTAAATATGACATCCAGGTCAATAGGTAGCCTAATAGTGTCTTTAAAATTAAATAGCCCTAAAAATTGACTTAACATAACCTTGATAGGCTATTTGCTTTCGAAGAAGTAGCCTAGCCCAGAAGTGCATCATCAGAGCACATCATGACGAAAATGACGATAGGACTATAGCTTTGTCGAATTTGTGATAAAACAGAATATACGAGAAAAGTGTGACGTTTAAATTGCCCTAAATAATGCATAATGTATTTCAGTAGAGTTTAAGAGAATATATTGGAGATGTAAAACCAGATTCTCAGTTCTCCTATAACGTACCCTCAAATCAAACATGCCATAGGCTATCTTTTTGTTTGTTTGTTATGAAAAACTTTTGCAGAAAGAACAATTCCTTAGGCTACTGAATCTAAAAATCTAAATGGTATCACGCTTAGGCATATTCTGACAAGAAGCGAAATAAGTAAATAACAATTTTGAGATGTAAACTGGGGTCGGGTTTAGCCATGGCGAAGCGTAATAAAGAAGTAGATGGTTGCTGAGCACGAAAGGAACGATCTATCAAAACAGCCATAAAATATGCTTAACCTGACCTTGTATTACAGTACGAATAATAATGCACCTGAGTAATTTAGAACAATTTCATAACCACAAAAAATGTAATAATAATTTACAATGTAGGCCTGTGTGTTATAGAAATAGCCTATAATATTCAATATTGTCCAAACAGGAAATAGGTTTGTATACGGTGTCCAGTAGCCTACAATTAATTTCAGAATAATCTACCCTTCATCTGAAGAACTATACTTGTGTTCTCATGTTCAAATGATTAGGCTACTGATTTTGTATTTTAGCCTATAAATTAACTGTAATCTCCAGAATGCTCAACTGGCATCGAAATGTATTGTCTATTTTATTTATAGTCTGTATGGAATGACTGTATTATTCATATTGACTATATAGACCTAGAATTAAGCAGTAAGGCCCAAGGGGGTGCCGGAATATGGCAAATATAATACTGCTAAAGGCTGTTCTTATGCACAACGCCCATTGGCCATATACAACAAACCCTAAGGTTCTTTATTGCTATTATAAACTGGTTACCAACATAATTAGAACAGTAAAAATACATGTTTTGTCATATTTGTGGTATATGGTCTGATATACCACGGCTTTTAGTCAATCAGCATTCAGGGCTCGAACCACCCAGTTTATAACTACAATTTTTTTTTTACTAGAATTATAAACTGAGTGGTTTGATCCCCGAATGCTGATTGGCTGAAAGCTATGGTATATTAAACCATATACCACAGGTATGACAAAACATGTATTTTTACTGTTCTAATTATGTTGGTAACCAGTTTATAATAGAAATAGGGCAACTCAGGGGTTTGTGGTATATGGCCAACATGCCATGGGCCTTATCGCTTAAATATAGACCTACCATAATCACCCACATTTTCCAGAACAGATGTATGGTTCTTTGTCGGAAGGGTTGGCAATGTGGATAAAGTGAGCTTTTTTTTATGTGTCATGATGTATGATACCATTGTCACAATTTAACAAATAAAAGACACCATGGTTTATTTATTTATTTACACGGAATGATTTGAGAACACACACCTAACCATCACCACCCTAGAAATGGTAAGAAAGGAGCGTGGCATGATAAAATTTTACAACCTATGGGGAAAAAGAGCTAAAATAAAGCCAGAGAGAAGGAATAAAGACTGACAGAAATAGAGGGACAAAGGGCCCTCTAGTAGACTCAGTAGGAGCAGTTATCCTCATTCGACAGCGGAAGACAACGAGACAGCTTTTTCCCAACAGGCAAGGTTGTTCTTATGCTTTTTTTCTTTTTATGTGGTTTAAGATATGAGCACTGCCCCCCAGTTCTCTTTCTTCTCCTTCATCTTTTCTTTTGGCCAGGTTCTGTCGCGCTTTCATTTGCATCCCACCAAGGGCCACGGGATCCCCAGAGAGGAGCGGATAAGGGTCATCGGAAGCCCCCTTGGGCTACATGTTTCACGCGGCAACCGCAGACTCCGCGACACGTGCCATAACCCCCCGCGCCCATTAAACCCCCACCCCTCGTAAGTGACCCTCCGTCAGCGAGACTGGAGAACATTGACAACTAGTTTCTCATTGCCGACTAGTGATTTATGGGAATATCATGAGCCTATGGTGAAAATGTGTCGAGTTTTTCATCAAACAGAATAATGTGAAAGCATGTAGCCTAGTCTGGAATACAGATGCACTGTGTAGTTACATGGTTTGGCTCAAGTTAGCCCACAAGTATGACTGACAGGCAGCACACTAGCATTTTAACCAATATCATCATCATCATCCTCCTTTCTTGCTCACCATATTCCACACGGTCAGACTCAGAACAAACTCTGGAAATGTGGAGGTCTAGTTGCCACCGTCATATTAAGACAGCTAGGGGGAATCCAAAGGAACTGCTTACATACATCGAATTAAAGGCAATAAACAGACGAGTTCAAATAAAACGTAGGCAATAGTCCCACGTGGTGCGTATTTGTCATACATGAGAACTCATCCCGTGATGAACAAATCAAGAAGTGAAAGGGTCATATTCAATAGCCATCCTCACATTTCTACATAGGCCTGCTGCACGCTCAAACAACATTATCTGAAAAGACTCCTAATCAATGTCTTCATTTAATTTGTGATACTCATGGCTTTAAAAGAAAATGTGTCCCAATGTCTCCTTCGAAAGTGGGAATTGTTGGCATGACTGCATGGCCAGGTGGACTAGAGCCAACTCAACTCCGGACCTCAAAGCCAGTTCAACTGCATTTTGTCATGGTTCCTCTCTAATCAGGGACTGGTTTAGACATGGGACACCAAGTGTATGCAATTAATTACCAGGTAGAACAGAAAACCAGCACGCTCCAGACCTCATTGGGTAAGCGTTGAGTACCCCTGGACTAGAGAATGCCTGGCTGTTTCGTCTCCAACACTCATTATTCTGACCCAGGGCATTTCAGACTAAAATAAATGTTTGTCGCCTCCCAGTGGCCATTATGTATATCTAGCTCACCCGCCTTTTTCTATGAGATTGAAGCTTGTGCGGCATTTAAGCCCTGAATGAGGCTTGTCAGACGGCCGTCTCACAGGCTGCATGCCGCCCCTTAAGACCAGAGCCAATCGAAGCAGGGCTGCTTAGCAAGCTAACGTGTACAGCTAGTCTTGTGAGCTAACTAACTACAGTCATCTATGCTGGTTGTTAGCTTGCATAAGTGATGTGTATAATTATTATTTTTTGCAGCAAATATTTAACATTTCACAAGTGGATGAGCTCCATTCATGACAGACTGATCAGATTCAATAGCAGCCTCAAGCTGATAAGTCAGGATGCTGCCTTGTATGATGTTTCATGAGCAAAGCTCTCAGCAGTCGAAGTGCCTTATAGGCAGAGGCATATTTGATCCAGTGGGATCATATGCATCAGCCAATAAGGCACTTTGACTGCTAGGCGCTTTGCTCATGAAACATCATACAAGGCAGCATCCTGACTTATCAGCTTCGGAGGCTGCTTATGAATCTGATCCTGTGCTGAGACTGAAAGGGAATCTGATCAGCCTGTCAGGATTGGAGCTCGCCCACTCTGTAAATGTAAATAAAACATGACGTGTCACAGAATTACACACATCAGTTGTACAAACTACTAACCAGCATAGATAACTATCTAGCTTACAAGACTCACTAGAAGAGTTACCTTGCTAAGAATAACGCCGGTCTCGGGGCAGCACGCTGCCTGGAAGATAGTGCCTTCTGTTAGGCGTCGTTCAGGGCTGTACAATTCCCCACGAGCTCATTGCTCCGCTTCCGAATAAGGGAATGCAATTGCCGTGAATGTGCACGTCTGAAAATAACGACGTTTCAACATAATGAATGTGGTTACAGCGGCAGTCCAATTATGATATTTTGACAAAGCGGAAATGGTCTGCCTGTGCAAAACACAATCAAATAGACTTACATCAGAAAGTGTTGAAGGCTTCAAGCACAGTCTGACGCGTGAGTTGATGGATGAATAGGTGGTCTGCACAGTATCCACGTTCTGCCATGAGCTTACGCAAACATTTTGCCGTTTTAAAGTAATAGTCCAGTGAAAATAACACTTTAAAAGTTAACGCATACCCAAATAATGTTGTTGACACATTCTATACTTGTATGTGACAAAAGAATACCATTTTAAAGTACATATAAAAAAAAAAAACCTTTAAAAAAAGCTTGCTATTTCCTTAACAATTTCACTCATATTTCATAGAAATATGGAATCACTGGCCCGTTACTTTAAAATCAAATCGTGTGAAATAAGGTCAACACATACTGGAGGAGTTACTGGCTAGCTACAAGTTATGTCGGTTGCAGTGCGCAAGGCCAGAATGACACGATGAACCACCAAAATTTATTTCCTGCATTTTGCCATCGCTTATGCTTATGGCGGTGAGGGTAGGTAGCAACACACCTGCCACGCTGATCCTCAACACTGGAGCTCCCCAAGGGTTGTGTGCTCAGTCCCCTCCTGTACTCCCTGTTCACCCACGACTGCATGGCCAGGCACGTCTCCAACACCATCATTAAGTTTGCAGAAGACACAACAGTGGTAGGCCTGATCACCGACAACGATGAGACAGCCTATAGGGAAAGAGGTCAGAGACCTGGCCGGGTGGTGCCAGTATAACCACCTATCCCTCAACGTAACCAAGACTAAGGATATGATTGTGGACTACAGGAAAAGGAGGACCGAGCACGCCCCCATTCTCATCGACGGGGCTGTAGTGGTGCAGGTTGAGAGCTTCAAGTTCCTTGGTGTCCACATCAACAACAAACTAGAATGGCCCAAACACACCAAGACAGTTGTGAAGAGGGCACAACAAAGCCTATTCCCCCTCAGGAGACGGAAAAGATTTGGTACGGCCCAGTACATCACTGGGGCTAAGCTGCCTGCCATCCAGGACCTCTACACCAGGCGGTGTCAGAGGAAGGCCCTAAAAATTGTTAAAGACCCCAGCCATAGACTGTTCTCTATTCTACCGCATGGCAAGCGGTACCAGAGTGCCAAGTCTAGGACAAAAAGGCTTCTCAACAGTTTTTACCCCCAAGCCATAAGACTCCTGAACAGGTAATCAAATGGCTACCCAGACTTTTTACATAGTGTCCCCCGCAACCCCTCTTTTTACGCTGCTGCTACTCTCTGTTTATCATATTTGCATAGTCACTTTAACTATACATTCATGTACATACTACCTCAATTGGGCCGACCAACCGTTGCTCCCGCACATTGGCTAACCGGGCTATCTGCATTGTGTCCCGCCACCCACCAACCCCTTTTTTACTCTACTGCTACTCTCTGTTCATCATATACGCAGTCACTTTAACCATAACTACATGCACATACTACCTCAATCAGCCAGACTAACAGGTGTCTGTATGCAGCCTCACTACTGTATATAGCTGGCTTTTTACTGTTGTTTTTGTGACTTACCTACTGTTCAGCTAATACCTTTTTTGCACTATTGGTTAGAGCCTGTAAGTAAGCATTTCAGTGTAAGGTCTACACCGGTTGTATTCAGCGCACGTGACAAATAAACTTTGATGTGTTCATATGCTATCTGGGGGGCCCAGACCTTGATTTGAAAGAAATTATTGGTCAACCTGGCAATTCTGCTCAAGGATCAGTGAGACCGGTATATTTTCACAGTATTTGAAGTACTGTAATTATGCCATAAGCTACATGGTCTAATTTCTGGGCCATAACGTCAGTGACAAGACATAGCATTCCGATTTTTGTAAACATGCATGGTCGAGTGACACTGCACCGAAGTGAATTCCAGATTAGGAGAGCGTGTTTCTCACATCTGTGCTAAATGCTATACAGGTTGTTTCACAAACATATTTAAAAAACAGCAAGATGCAGTCAAATATAGGCCTACATGTTCAGCATCACCAATTCCTAAACCCAAATCTCCCTTGCCTGAAATACCCAATTGTACACTGAAATTCACTACAATGCCACCAGCCTCGAGTTTCAACAGTAACATACTTGACAGTGGCCCAAGATCTAGTAGGTTGTTGGAGTTCAGCACAATGAAAAGATGACAAGCAAGAACACAGTTGCACATTGCAAACACCTACTGACACCACTCGAGATTATACTGGTCTAATAACAGATTAACAAAGCAGCCCTTACAAACACCCCCGCAGCTGAGTTACAAGGAGAAAATAGCAAGATTTACTTTATTATTATACCACAGAGAAAAGCCAGTCGTTTTTTCACCAACATTGACATTCTGCAAGGGTGGTGGTATTATGGTAGAGCAGGCAGTGGAAAGAGAGTGGTTAGTAGTAAAAGAGGGGTGTTTGGGGTAGAATTAAGTGTGTGTGTGTGTGTGGGGATATGGCTTGCTTACCAAATAAAACATTTACCCTTAAGAAAAAAAAAAATTTGAAAAAGGGATGCACACAGCATGAAAAAAGTGCTTACAGTCAAACAAGGGGAATGCACACGAGTTCTTGCTGAGTATACCACATTTATTACTTTGAACTGATTAATTGAAAGAATGGGGGCAAGGCCACTCGCGTTGACGCGGTCTTTAAGAAAACGGAAGGAAGAGGAAACAAAAATGGCAGGAGGAAAGCAGCCAATAAAAACATTAATAATAAACCAGTCCAAGAAAGAGGGCAAATAAGTTCTTAAGACTGCAAACATAGCCCAATTTTGTACAATTGTACATAAAATTATACAATGACCAAGGCTAAACGTAACAAATCTTTTTGCTTTCACAACCCCCAGCCCAACACAAAAAATAAACAAGGTCATCTCGAACATTTGTTTTAGTTCTTTTTTTTTTATAAACAGGTGGAAGCATATGAAAAAGAAACTTCTTGAAGGAACCGATGACAGGACCCACAACGACAAATATCCACTGAGGAGACCCCACCCCCCAAGTCCTGAATGGATGTTTTAATCTCCCACAGGAGGAAGTTTACAAAATGACCCGCCTGGACTTCCGGCCACTAATAGTAGCCGTAGTAGATGTCCACAAAAATGTCCACTCAAATTTTGTATGAGAAGAATTACAGACTTGTTTTTGGACTGTAAAAACAGGCAGGGGGAACATACGAGTAAGAAAAAAAAGCATATGTAGTGGAATGGGGAAGGGGGAGATTCACCTAAGGATGCTATGCATTAAAGTTGTAGTCCTACGAATAATAGTTTCTTTTTATCTTACTACAAGTTCAAAGTCAGTCTTTTAAAGTAAAAAGAAATCAAGAAAGTCTTCATTTCGGTTTTTTTTTTTTGTGTCCTTGGTTAATTTTTACCCCATTTAGAATTTCTTGAAATATCTGAATGTGATGGGGGTAGAAAGGGAAAAGTGGGGCCATTGCAGTCTTTTGCCCAAAGCAGTGACTGTTACTTGACACGTCCTTGGCGCTCCTGTGGGACACAAAGAAAACAAGAGTTCAGTTTGGGGACTCGCATCGAAACACACATGACTTCAGAGATTCAGGGTTTTTCAGTAAAACAAAATGTTGCAGACCATACATAATTACCATGCTCCCATTAATGGGTGTAAGAGTAGAGGTTGTGGTTCTTCACATAATATTTAAAAACAGAAATAAAAATAATACGTTTCCACCACACTGAGAACCCATTCCGACTGGTACCAAGCCAAGCATCTCTCTACCGCCAGGTCCCAACAGTCCCGCAGAATAGTTCTACATGAATACACAACAGGATATGTATAGCCTACAACACGGGAATGCAAGTAGATTCAACTGTGGGCCGATTTGTCTGAGCGTATATATACTGGGGGGCCGGAACATAATTACAGTAGTTTGCACACTGCAAATTGACCACAACTAAGCCCAAAAAGAGATTTATTTTTATCTTGATTACATTGAAAAATATATTTTTGGGGTGGGAAAACTTGGGAACAGACTTCACCCCAAAAACATTTGCTAAAATCCTGGTGATTTAAAAAAACTGTTTCAGCAAAAAAAAAAAAAAAAAAAACACGCAGTTCTGACCACTTTTTCTGACACTTGCAATACCGATACGGTGAAAGACATGGGCC
Organism: Brachymystax lenok tsinlingensis; assembly: GCA_030435695.1. Taxonomy (NCBI): domain Eukaryota; kingdom Metazoa; phylum Chordata; class Actinopteri; order Salmoniformes; family Salmonidae; genus Brachymystax; species Brachymystax lenok. The sequence continues at coordinate 32,252,128 of CM059808.1, read as the reverse complement.
ATTTGCAGTGGAGTAAAGTACTTCAGTAAAAATACTTTAAGTAGTTTTTTGGAGTATCTGTATTTTACAATTTATCAATTTGCCAACTTTTACTTCACAGGGGGGGCTCCCGAGTGGCGCAGCAGTCTAAGGCACTGCATCTCAGTGCTAAAGGAGTCACTACAGACCCTTGTTCGATTCCAGGCTGTAGCACAACCGGCCGTAATTGGGAGTCCCATAGGGCGGAGCACAATTGTCCCAGCGTCGCCCGGCTTAGGGTTTGGCCGCGAGTCGTTTTCTATTTAGGCATCTTTACTTTTACTCAAGCATGACAATTGACAGTGGTGTAACTTTACTTCTCTACATTCCTAAAGAAAATAATTTACTTTTTACTCACTACATTTTCATTGAGACAAAAGTACTCGTTACATTTGGCTATCCGTACATTTTCAAACCAAGAAAATAGTGCCGTCTGATTTGCTTAATATAAAAGGAATTACAAATGATTTATACTTTTGATGAAGTATATTTTATCAATTACATTTACTTTTGATACTTAAGTATATTTAGAACCAAATACATATGCTCAAGTAGTATTTTACTGGGTAACTTTAGCTTAAGCTATCTATACTTTTACTCAAGTATGACAATTGGGTACTTTTTCCACCACTAGCCATTTGTCACCATCCAGTCAAAAGTAGCACATTAGGCACAAATGTCATAGTACATCTACATTTAACTTGTTGAAATGTAGAGGGTGGGGGGCATTTGTTGCCTTCCTACACTGTAGGTCAGATTCAGTCTTTTCTGAGTATTACTTCACACTGTGCGTTGTTACCAAATGAAAATCTTGATATCAACCTGGCCAGATTATACGATTTGCTTCAGTTATGTCGTCACATTCAGCGATTGACTTGCGAGGCTACGCCAACTGCAGCTGTGTATTTGATCTACTATGCATGTGCCAGCACCAGCAGCACAAGCCTCCCTCTACGAGCGAGTAAAATGAATTCTGAAAAAACTGCAAGTATGCATCTTAAGTTCAAACTTTGTCCGAACTCGAATAGGCTTCACGAAAAGAAAAAAAAAACGCAATAGTGGGCCATTTGTTGTAGAACGTTTATTTAGGAGTACGACGTCATGCAAAACAAGATTAGGGAAATTGTTCACCTTGTAAAGCATATAAACGTTTAAATCAAGTTGTTGTATTAACCCGATTATTCACAACCATTTTATTGTGTGCATACTCAGTGCCGGGGTTGTCAAATCTCCCCCTGGAAGAATTCTCCCCCCATTCGTGTGAACACTCAATTCTTCATTGCTGCGACTTGCTTGCTAGTTGAGATTTCTGCTCTTCACTCAGTTGTCAGTTTAGCCTACATTTCACTGAGCTTAGTTGCAGAAAGCATTTTTTATTTGTGTCCTTCAAGGCAGCGGTCAATGATCACGTTAGGCTGCGTTTCATTACATTTATGGCGTTTTGATCGCGGGGGAGGCACTAGTAATGTCTGCAGTTTTCGGTTTGGCTATTTGTTTTCAAGTGTATTAGTCTAGAAATAAATCTTTGCCAAAATCTCTCCCACGTATTATTCGACTAGTAGTTGTTCTGAAATGTTTATTTCACTCCCTATGAATTATTCATTTTGGTTGCCTATCCTGACGTGAAGTTTGTTCTATAGAAAGTATGACTAGTGACCAAATTAAGGAAATTAGAAGGGTGGTTGGGTGGGGTTTCTGCAAGGCCATTTTCTTGCCTGCTGAAATCCTCGCCCCTTCAAATTTCCTTTTGTCACTAGAGTCAAATACTTTCTACAGAACAAACTGCACATCTGGATAGGCAACTGAAATTAATCATTAATGTATGTGTGAAGCAAGTCACAGCAATGAAGAATTGAGTGTGCGCACATTCACACGAAAGGGGGGGGGATTCTGGCAGGGGGAGATTTTTCGGCACAACACCCGTTTCGAAAGTGTTCCTGTTGGTCAGTCACCGGGATCGACTTGTAACAGTCACACTTCGTGATGAAGACAGCGCCAGAACTTTGTCGGAGCCTATGACCGCACTTAGTGGTACTTAAAATAGTCAGACCTAGATCCTGTCACACGGAACGAGCAAAGAAGTCCGACAATCGATTACGACCTAAGAATTTGCCCACGACGTGGACATTTTGTCTTGAGGCTGCAAAATAGTGGCAGAATATGGTTAAAATGGTACGCTCTGTGCCGGCCTTAAGGTGTCAGTCTGAAAAGGTGAGCAGAAAAACAGTCGGTTTTTTGATGCTAAACTGGATGCATCATCTTTGACCAGAGTAAAGCCACGTGTAGAATTATTGTAAATAGAACCAGAGGATAACGTATTGAAAATCAGTGCTTAAGTGACACATCTAATGTAATAGGCCTGTCGGATTGGGTTTACACTCCAAGTGTTCTCTGTAAATAAACCTCACCGACACTTACGTAAAGTCACAAATGATGGCATGCACCAAAATCTCTGTGCAGTGTATGGTGAAGTCTGGAAGTGGTTGCGGAGCCTCTATTGAGTACACCTAATGGAGAGTGATTCCACACTAAGGTTAGACTATTACAAGAGTGATAAGTGGGGGCTAGGTCATTACCTGAAGTCTGTAATGACTCCTGCTGGGGTTGGGGTTACTGGGGTACGGCTCGCTACCCTGGACCTCCACCTGGTAACAGAACATCATCAGGCTTTAGTTTGGAACAAAACAGGAAGGGGAAAACCAATCTTGGGCATACATGCAGCAACAACTTAATTGATTTACAGCAAGTGGACTCGGGTATCAAAGTGGATACAGATGAAACATTACAACTGAAATCACAAAAATCAGTCAACCATGATCACTATCTAAAACATTACCATTTTACTTCATTGGTAAGTTATACCACAAAGATCATTGGTCATTTGAACTGTCAGTATCCCGGCTTTCTCGTGCACATGCCTCTGTTCTCCTCTGCCTTCTAAACCTATAAAAAGGCATGATAATATTATACAAATTCCAGTCAGTAACCAGTGGTAATCACCAGCCTGTATCAATGCGTTAACTTCAAAACACAGATCTCTTGATTGTCTAGATTAAGAGGAAGCAGCAGTTAACTCGATATCAGTTCATATTTGACAGCCAGTAAATATGGAGTCTTTTCAGAATATGTACAGGGAGTTTGCTGTGAAATACCCCCAGGTGCAGAGCAGATGGAACAGAGTAAATAAGGGATTTTAACATCATAGATTTAGCCGGTGGTAACTTGTGGAATAGACATCGGCTGGAATGCGGTTTTAACCAATCAGCATTCAGGATTAGAAGCACACGTTGTATAATGTGAAATACCCCCAGGTGCAGAGCAGTTTCGTTGCCGCAGTAAATAATGCAGACCTTGTTGTTTCGCACACAGCCTCAGTCATGCAATGTGGATATACTGAAGGAAAAGGCCGCTACGCCTCTAAAATAACCGTCCAGTGTTTCCAGATTGCTATGAAATATTACAATACGAGTGAAATAATTGCAATTTTCTGTGATGGAATGGTGTGGGCGTACCCTCAACAGAATGGTGTATAGCGCAGATTGGCCAACTCATCCTCCTAAAGAGGATTCAGTTATCCTCTATACATTTCTTTAAGCAGTTTCTTTTTTTTGAGATACAAGTTAGAAGTGGGGTTGTCTTCCATTTATGCTTAGGCCACAAATACAAACACAAGATGAGTCAACCACATTATTTGGATAGAAGTTAACAGAATAGGAACTTTTAGTGAGATTTTCACTGGACAGTTTGTCATCGCATACCACTATGTGAAGAAGCATGGTTTGAGCTGAAGAAAAACACGAGGCAGAAATCAAAATCATTGAGACATGCTGTTCCAACAGAGTATGAAGCGAAAGAGGCCTGTCAAATATAAGCCAATAACTAGGCCTGTTACGATGTAAGGACAGCTGCTTCGTCTTCTCAGAGCCGACAAACAAGCACTCTGATCTGTATCAAAACAGTCAGTAACAGAGATACAGACCTAGTCAGTCTAACCCTTTCAAACAATAATCACTATTATGATGAACAGCTCCAGTCAGAAGCAGAGCAACTCAAATTCATATTTTGGACCTTGAAACCAGTTCTACTGCTCTCCCATTCGGCTTTAGACCTGGGACACCAGGTGGGTGAAATGAATTCTGAGATAGAAAAGCAGGAGTAGCCCAGATCTTGTGGGGTAAGGTTTGAATACCCCTGCTATAGGCAATCATCCTACTTAGATCGCTTTTGCTAACGTGTCCTTCAATATAGCATTTTCAAAACATGTTGCACGGCTGCGTAGACGTTGGTACATTGAGTTGAGTTGAGTGTTTGTTCCCAACACCAAAGAATTAACATACAGTTTGTATACAAAAGTATGTGGACACCCCATCAAACTCAGTGGATTCGGCTATTTCAGACACCAGTTGCTTACAGGTGTATAACAATCAAGCACACAGCCATGCAATCTCCATAGACAAACATTGACAGATTGAAAGTCACTGAGCTCTTAAGGCCAATGTGGCAACGTCATAGGATTCCACCTTTCCAACAAGTCAGTTTGTCAAATTTCTGCCCTGCTAGAGCTGCCCCAGTCAACTGTAAGTGCTGTTATTGTGAAGTGGAAACGTCTAGGAGCAAGAACGGCTCAGCTGTGAAGTGGTAGGCCACACAAGATCACAGAACAGGACTGCGAGTGCTGAAGTGTGTAAAAATCATCTGTCCTCGGTTGCAACACTAACTACCGAGTTCCAAATCGCCTCTGGAAGATAACATCAGCACAATAACATTTAGTCGGGAGCTTCATGAAATGGGTTTCCATGGCCGAGCAGCCCTAAGATCACAAAGTGCAATGCCAAGCGTCGGCTGGAGTGGGGTAAAGCGTGCCGCCATTGGACTCTGGAGCAGGGGGGGATGCGTTCTCTGGAGTGATGAATTACGCTTCACCCTCTGGGTTTGGCGGATGCCAGGAGAATGCTACCTACCCCAATGCATAGTGCCAACTGTAAAGCTTGGTGGTGGAGGAGGAATAATGGTTTGGGCCCCTTAGTTCCAGTGAAGGGAAATCTTTAACGCTACAGCATACAAAAGACATTCTAGAAGATTCTGTGCGTCCAACTTTGTGGTAATAGTTTGGGGAAGGCCCTTTCCTGTTTCAGCATGACAATGCTCCCAAGCACAAAGCGAGTTCCATACAGAAATGGCTTGTTGAGATCGGTGTGGAAGAACTTGACTGGCTTGCACAGAACACTGACTTCAACCCCATTGAACACCTTTGGGATGAATTGGAACGCCGACTGCGAGCCAGGCCTAATTACCCATTATCAGGCCCAACCTCTAATGCTCGTGGCTGAATAGAAGCAAGACCCCACAGAAATGTTCCAAGATCTAGAGGAAATCCTTCCCATTAGAGTGGAGGCTGTTATAGCAGGAAAGGGGGGAGGACCAACTCCATATTAATGCCCATGATTTTGGAATGAGAGTCGACGAGCAGGCGTCCACATACTTTTGGTCAAGTAGTGTTGGTCAATGGCCATCGAGACTGAAGGACCGATGTAAACATACATTTCATATTGTGAACAGAAGTCTCAGTCAAGAATGAGGGTTGTGTTTTGGGTAATATGACGTCGAGGTCGGAGCATAATTATTAATATTCGAATCACTTTGGGAGTCAATAAAATTTTTTTTTTTTAAGGTCAATGACAAAATGCATCTTGGTGATCACAAGGGACTGCTGGCATTTTGTTGACATGACTCCTGCAAAAACCTTCCCACTTCCCTTTTAAAATTGTATATGGCAGTCCCTCCTTTTTTACAAAATCAACTACCACATATTATGTGAGGGCTCACAATGTCAACCAATCACCGTACGTTTGCCAAATAAAAATGGCTTAATAAAGCAATGTGTCAAACTTTTGCCCCCAGTCATTGCAAATTGCCATGCAAAGTGTCAGAACAGTCACAGCAAAAATCAGCCATCACAAAACAACGCTGTGGAATCCTGGAGGGACTGATATGGTGACATACAGTAGCCTCTATAATTACAGCATTGATTTGGTAGACCAAGCAACTGGAAAATGTCCCAAATAACAGTAACAAATGCATCAATTCCTAATACACAATGGGGACACAGATCTACAAAGACAAAAATACAAAATAAGTGTCACATTTATCATCAATTGGATACCGAATGGTTAATACCCATTACATTTCATTTGGACACACCTAATCAACACTGTGGTCAGCATTCGTAAATCAAATCTCACATGGATAAAAAAAATTATAACTTTGAATATTATAACTTTGAAGTTACTGAACTTTGTTTCTGGCATATCCAAGTTCTCTGTAGGAATGGCACATTGTAAGATGAACACATACATAATGACTGAATCTTTTTCAACTATTGTGAGATGATGCTGTCAGAACTTTTTTTTGCACACACCCATGGCTTCCCATGCCACTCCCCAAGCACACAACCCAAGATGTAGGCCTATTTGTTTCCCCAGATGGGTGGAGGGCAGGCCTTTACCTTTTTCACACAGTCCTCCTCCTCTTGGCGCTTCTCGTAGTGGGAGAAGTCGTCAAAGATGGAGGTGGTGTGCTTGTAGCCGGCGATGATTTTCAGCACCTGCCGTGCCTTGTCCAGAGGCACCTCCTGTGTGTCCCTAGAGTTGGTCACTGGCTTATTCTCGTTGTTCTCCAGGCGGATGTGCCGCAGCTGGCTGTTAGGAACGTCCTTAACGAAGATCCAGCGCACATCAAAGCGCCCCTTCCACTTGTCCTGCGACCACACGCCGGCACAGGTATTGTAGTCCACGGGCGAGCGCATCTCCGCCACGCCGCAAAAGTGGCCACTGCCGTTGACGCTGAAGAGCAAGTAGAGGGGGCCCTTGGCACCCAGCGAGCGGAAGGCGGCGTCCAGCCGCTTGTTGCCGTGCTCCGTGCTGCACCAGATGTTGTACTTGATGGAGCGGTGGATGTCATCCTCTGAGTAGCTCTTTATGATGAACACACGCCCCTGCTTGAGGTTCCAGTCAAAGTCTTTGGGGTTGTAGTTGTTGACCAGGCGCAGCTTCTCCAGCACCGGATGGGGCTCCGAGGGCACCAGCACCCCACCCCCACCCGAGTTGGGGGGCGACTGCCCCACCCCGCCCACGGCATCCCCAAAGCCGTTGGCACGGTTCCGTGGAGGGACCCAGCGGGTGGGCTGAGATGGCTGGGTGGCGGGCGGGGGGCCCTGGGAAAGCTGCAGCTGTCCCCCCATGCCCTGCTGCCCATTGGGGGGGAATTGGTGCTGCCCCAGCTGGGCCGAAGAGGCCACCAACTGTCCATTGCTGAGGGGCAGTTGTGGGGTCCCTCCGGCCATGGTGCCAGGCTGAGGTGAGGCCTGGTTGGGCGGCTGCCCGTTGCTGGGGAGAGGCGCCTGCTGGGGGGTGGACGCTTTAGGCATGGTCCCCTTGTTGTCCCAAGTGCCAATGTCCATGTTGTGTTTGATGGGCGGAGGGGGCAGGTTGGTCCCCGCTATGCCACCCTTGGTTTTCAGCTTGGGCTGCGGCTTGGCCGGCTTACTGGCAATGTCCGCCCAGGAGGCGGGCTTAGCGGGGGCGATGGACACGGGAGGCAGTGGCATGCTAGGAGCACCACCAGAAACCTGGCTGTGGCCTAGGGGTCCCCTGGGGAGGCCAGAGCCCACCACCTTTGGGGCCCCCATGTCCCCAGCACCGCCACCAATCTTAAGTCCAGCCATGCCCTGGTCCAAGCTGTTCATGCCAGGTGCCTTGTTGAGGGGCTCGTTCTGGGCGAAGGGGGACTGTCCGTCGATCATGGCGCCCCCCAGCGAGCTGGGCGCGTAGGCATAGCTACTGCTGTAGCCAGAGTTCTGCGTAGACTGTCCCTGAGAGCTGTTGTTGCCCCAGGCAGAGAAGTCCATACTGCTGGGGAAGAAGTTGAAACTGTGCTGGCCCATGAAGGGGTTGCTGCCCAGCGGGCCTGGCTGGCCAAACATGGGGTCAGGCAGGAAGTGGTGCTCCCCGTTGCTCAGCTGTCCATACGAGGTCAGGTAAGGCATGGGGGGATCCCCACCGGTGGACCATGCTGCCTCGTTCAGGGAGTAAGAGAATCCTATGGATGGGCTGTAGTAACTGGGCATGTAGGAGTCCGACATGGCCGTATAGGCATTGCTCTGCGGAGAGAAGAAAACCCTGGTTAGCCTGCTGACAGTTTCAATCATCACAGAAAGCAGAGCATCGATCTGATGGCCATCCTCGTTTGGATCGCTGTCAGCCTCGGCTACCACTTAGACTAGGACGACTGTGGCCACTTTCACACCAGTGAACTGCTTTATGGAGGAGAAAACAGTGGCATTCCTTTGACTGGAGGAATACAGGCTCCATTATGGCCCACTTTTCTGGGAAGTGCCCACCACTGAGGGCACCCAACGACAGACGTTACGACTAGATGAAAGCCAATTTAACTGCAACTAAATTCTAGAAAATGAAATGGACTACGCAGTCAATCGAGGAGAGAAGAGTGTTTACGGACTAAAACACATGACGAATTGCAACAGTATGAAAGTAATTCACTGTAAAGATATACAGCGAGATCTCCCCATTATGGATGACTAACGTAAATGGACCAGTGGGACTTACAACCACAACCTATGAGTCATTTAGCTTGTTGATCATCGTAATAATTTCTGTTAGAACTGAGGCCGTGTCAAAATGTTAAGTGAACGAACGCTATTTACCTGTAGTCTAAGCAGGCAAACGTTAGGAACAGTGCGGCCCTAGTACTCACCTGTCTGGCCTGAGGGTTCAGGTAAGGCTCAAACTCATCATCATTCAAAGTATCCTTTTGGGTCACAGCTCCGTTTTGCACTGGAAAGGAGGAGGAGACAGCAATGTAAGAGACAACTCTAGGATACATCTTTCTGCATAAAGTTGAAATATTCCATGCAACTAATCATAGGTCTACATATTCCCAGCTGGTCATGAGTGTGACACAGAATAAAAAAGCCAGGAAATCATGAAGCTTGATGAGACATCTCTAGCATTGCACAACTACAGTTCACAGCCACAAAATATGCTGTTTTTAATACACTAAAACGGGTGATGTAAACAAATTCATAGAACTTGCTGAGTTGGACAACAGTCTATTGCGTGCCACGTATAAAACAAATAACACTAGGCCTTAGGGGCTGTATCAGGTGCTGCGGTTAATGCTAGATACGTTATTGTTGACAGATTGTAACTGCAGCACGATTGATACATGCAGAAGAGGCCTGTTTATCACAGTAAATCGGTTGCAACCACCAATGGGCAGTGAAATCGGTGAGATGAGGTGCAGTAGAATATTGTTTCTAGCTACAACTTGAGAAAACTCAATCGATTTTGTTTAATATCAGTGATTGTAGTTATGACAATGTTACACTTGTCAGAGTGTTTCAGGTCGTCCGGACATAGCTAAGCAGACTGAAAATACATGGCTAGTAAACAAAGTTGCCTCAAAACATTGAAAGAGACCTGAAACATTGCAACTTCGTGGTTTTTAATGACAATATACGTGCTACTGGTTGGGTGAGAACAGCATGCTGGAAGACGTGTCATTGGCAGGCAATTCATGAGTATGTTCACGGCCGCAAAGAAACGTTTAAATACGGAGGTTAGCCAACGAACTAACGTTAAACCAGCACACTAGCCAACATGTTTATTTTGCGTGGGAGGTTTCAGCCTAACTTGATGCAAACACATCCGTTTCTCAACTTACTCATTGCAAAGCGTTGCTAGCATTAACCCAATGAGCCAGTAAGCCACTAGCCATCGGACTTGGGAAATGCCGAGCCAGCTAACCTGCAAATGTAGCAGAGGGCGCTCATGTTAGCTAGCTAGGTAGCGAGAGCTAGCCAACTTAGTTACCAAGCTAGCTACCAACGCTGACGGATTGCCTCCAAATTCACAATGGTGTATTCACACAAATCACAGTAAATATCCTAAAGAATAAGATCGATTAAGTAGTACCAATTTATCGGAATATTTTTCACAAGTCCAAATCAACTACAGAAGCGAAATGGGCGCAATGCGAGACTGGCCTGCTATCTGGCTAGCTAACTAGCATCACATCCGCGCAGAGAGTCGGGTCTCCGAAACCACCACACGGGGGGGAGGGAAACCCCCGCACAGAGACCGTCAACTTGTCAGGTTACAATAGCTTACCTTTGTTTCCTTGGCCTTTCGGTCTCTGGATTGGGTCCAGGTGATTCATGAAGGTTTGATTTATGAGAAAAGAGGAAGGGGAAAAAAAAATAAATGAAGAAATGTATATTGACCAGTCAGTCCTTTAGCAGGTGGTCAAGGCCTACTGCACTACCGTTAGCTAGCTAGAGAGAGTCACTGCCTCTGGGACAAGCTATCCTGGCTACCTCTCGATAGATATTCAGAAAGTGACTCTCTTTACCTGTTCAAGAAGGCTGCTGGCTGACATGTCTTTCTCCCTGGAGCCTTTTTGTATTTTAATCTTTTGTATCTATTTAAGCGGCAGGGTGTAGTGAACTGTATATTGAGAGTGAATCAAGAGCCCCCGTCTCTCTACAGCGCTTGGAATCGACACAATGGCGGGCTGCAGTCCTTCGGCTCGGAAAGACTTCTTCAACATGGCTGGGCTTATCGACGGCATTTATTTATGACGAACATGCGCCCCTCAACGGCACGGAGGAACTATATGGTGCAGGTAAGCGATCTATATGGAAAACAGACATTTAACATAGTGGAATAATTGGTACACTAGATAAACGGAGTTTGTCTCATAATTAGGAAAGTAGCTGTATTGACTTAGACCAGGGATGGGCAACTGGCGGCATGCGGACCGCCCCCTTTTTGTAGGGCCGCGGATGAATTTTCCAAAACGAGATTTTTTTTTTTTAGGAACTCAGTCATTGTCTCACTTTGCTGTCGAGACTGTTACAATACTAAAATTCACAAGTTGCAATGGTTGTATAATTAAGCAATATTGCACGAGGGGGTGTGGTATATGGCCAATATACCTCGGCTAATGGCTGTTCTTAAGCGTGACGCAACGTGGAGTGCCTGGATACAGCCCTTACCCGTGATATATTGGCCATATACCACAACCCCCTGATGTGCCTTATTTACTATTACAAACTGGTTATCAACGTAATTAGAGCAGTACAAATAAATGTTTGTCATACGCGTGGTATTTTTATTTATTTTATTTTACCTGTATTTAACCAGGTAGGCTAGTTGAGAACAAGTTCTCATTTACAGCTGCGACCTGGCCAAGATAAAGCACAGCAGTTTGATACATACAACAACAAAGAGTTACACATGGAATACACAGACATACAGCCAATAATACAGTAGAAAAAAACCCAAGTCTATATACAGTGAGTGCAAATAGTCTGTACATAGTCCATCTGTAAATAGCCCACCCAATCTAACTACCTCATTCCCATACTGTTTTTATTTACTTTTCTGCTCTTTTGCACACAAGTATCTCTACTTGCACATCATCATCTGCTAAATTGTAATTACTTCGCTACTATAGCCTATTTATTGCCTACCTCCTCACGCCATTTGCACACACTGTATATATACTTTTTGTCTTTCTTTCTATTGTGTTATTGACTGTACGCTTGTTTATTCCATGTGTAACTCTGTGTTGTTGTTTGTGTCGCACTGCTTTGCTTTATCTTGGCCAGGTTGCAGTTGTAAATGTGAACTTGTTCTCAACTAGCTTACCTGGTTAAATAAAGGTGAAATAAAAATGGTGGCGAGGTAATTACAATATAGCAATTAAACACTGGGATGGTAGATGTGCAGAAGATAAATGTGCAAGTTAAAGGGGTGCGAAGGAGCGAGATAAATAAATACATACAGTATGGGGATGAGGTAGTAGGATGGGCTGTTTACAGGTGCAGAGATCTGTGAGCTGCACTGACAGCTGGTGCTTAAAGCTAGTGAGGGAGATATGAGTCTCCAGCTTCAGTGATTTTTGCAGTTCATTCCAGGCATTGGCAGCAGAGAACTGGAAGGAAAGGCGGCCAAAGGAGGAATTGACTTTGGGGGTGACCAGTGAGATATACTGGCTACGGGTGGGTGCTGCTATGGTGGGGCTTTACCTAGCGGGGCTTTAGGCGGGGCTTTACCTAGCAAAGACTCATAGATGACCTGGAGCCAGTGGGATTTGTGACGAGTATGAAGCGAGGGCCAGCCAACGAGAGCGTACAGGTCGCAGTGGTGGGTAGTATATGGGGATTTGGTGACAAAACGAATGGCACTGTGATAGACTGCATCCAATTTGTTGAGTAGAGTGTTGGAGGCAATAAATTACATCGCCAAAGTCGAGGATCGGTAGGATGGTCAGTTTTACGAGGGTATGTTCGGCAGCATGAGTGAAGGATGCTTTGTTGCGAAATAGGAAGCCGATTCTAGATTTAATTTTGGATTGTAAATATTTAATGTGAGTCTGGAAGGAGAGTTTACAGTCTAGCCAGACACCTAGGTATTTGTAGTTGTCCACATATTCTAAGTCAGAACCGTACAGAGTAGTGATGCTGGACGGGCGGGCAGGTGCGGGCAGTGATCGGTAGAAAAGCATGCATTTAGTTTTACTTGCATTTAAGAGCAGTTGGACTCCACAGAAGGAGAGTTATATGGCATTGAAGCTCGTCTGGAGGTTAGTTAACACAGTGTCCAAAGAAGGGCCAGAAGTATACAGAATGGTGTCGTCTGCGTAGAGGTAGATCAGAGAATCACCGGCAGCAAGAGCGACATCATTGATGTATACAGAGAAGAGAGTCGGCCTGAGAATTGAACCCCCATAGAGCCTGCCAGAGGTCTGGACAACAGGCCCTCAGATTTGACACACTGAACTCTATCAGAGAAGTAGTTGGTGAACCAGGCGAGGCAATTATTTGAGAAACTAAGGCTGTCGAGTCTGCCAATAAGAATGTGGTGAGTGACAGAGTCGAAAGCCTTGGCCAGGTCAATGAATACGGCTGCACAGTAATGTCTCTTATCGATAGCGGTTATGATATCGTTTAGGACCTTGAGTGTGGCTGAGGTGCACCCATGACCAGCTCTGAAACCAGATTGCATAGCGGAGAAGGTACGGTGGGATTCGAAATGGTTGGTAATCTGTTTGTTAACTTGGCTTTCGAAGACCTTTAAAAGGCAGGGTAGGATAGATATAGGTCTGTAGCAGTTTGGGTCTAGAGTGTTACCCCCTTTGAAGAAGGAGATGACCGCGGCAGCTTTCCAATCTTTGGGAATCTCAGACGACACGAAAGAGAGGTTGAACAGGCTAATAATAGGGGTTGCAACAATTTCGGTGGATGATTTTAGAAAGAGAGGGTCCAGATTGTCTAGCCCGGCTGATTTGTAGGGGTCCAGATTTTGCAGCTCTTTCAGAACATCAGCTATCTGAATTTGGGTGAATGAGAAATAGGGGAGGCTTGGGCGAGATGCTGTGGGGAGTGCAGGGCTGTTGACCGGGGTAGGGGTAGCCAGGTGGAAAGCATGGCCAGCCGTAGAAAAAGGCTTATTGAAGTTCTCAATTATAGTGGATTTGTCGGTGGTGACAGTATTTCCTAGCCTCAGTGCAGTGGGCAGCTGGGAGGTGGTGCTCTTATTCTCCATGGACTTTACAGTGTCCCAGAACTTTTTTGAGTTTGTGCTACAGGATGCAAATTTCTGCTTGAAAAAGCTAGCCTTAGTTTTCCTAACTGCATGTATATTGGTTCCTGACTTCCCTTAAAAGTTGCATATCGCGTGGGCTTTTCGATGCTAATGCAGAACGCCACAGGATGTTTTTGTGCCGGTCAAGGGCAGTCAAGTCTGGAGTGAACCAAGGGCATGCTTATTTAACATGGTGAGGAAGGCACTCTTAAAGAATGACCAGGCATCCTCTACTGACGGAATGAGGTCAATATCCTTCCAGGATACCCGGACCAGGTCGATTAGAAAGGCCTGCTCGCTGAAGTGTTTTAGGGAGCGTTTGACAGTGATGAGGGGTGGTCGTTTGACCGCAGACCCATTACGGATACAAGCAATCAGGCAGTGATCGCTGAGACCTTGGTGGAAAACAGCAGAGGTGTATTTAAAGGGCAAGTTGGTTAGGATGATATCTATGAGGGTGCCTGTGTTTACTGATTTGTGGTTGTACCTGGTAGGTTCATTGATAATTTGTGTGAGATTGAGGGCATCAAGCTTAGATTGTAGGATGGCTGGGGTGTTAAGCATGTCCCAGTTTAGGTCACCTAGCAGCACGAACTCTGAAGATAGATGGGGGGGCGATCAGTTCACAGATGGTGTCAAGGGCACAGCTGTGGGCAGAGGGTGGTCTATAGCAGGCGGCAACGGTGAGAAACTTGTTTTTGGAAAGGTGGATTTTTAAGAGTAGAAGCTCGAAATTGTTTGTGTACAGACCTGGATAGATTGTAGATTGCAACACCGCCCCCTTTGGCAGTTCTATCTTGTCGGAAAATGTTATAGTTAGGGATGGAAATTTAAAGGTTTTTGGTGGTCTTCCTAAGCCAGGATTCAGACACAGCTAGGACATCCGGGTTGGCAGAGTGTGCTAGGGCAGTGAATAAAACAAACTTAGGGAGGAGGCTTCTAATGTTAACATGCATGAAACCAAGGCTTTTACAGTTACAGAAGTCAACAGATGATAGCGCCTGGGGAATAGGAGTGGAACTAGGCACTGCAGGGCCTGGATTCACATCCACATCACCAGAGGAACAGAGGAGGAGTAGGATACGGGTACGGCTAAAGGCTAAAAGGACTGGTCGTCTAGTATTTTCGAACCAGATAGTGAAAGGAGCAGATTTCTGGGTACGATAGAATAGATTCAAGGTGAAATGTACAGACAAAGGTATGGTAGGATGTGAATACAGTGGGGGTAGACCTGTGCATAGAGTGACAATGAAAGAGATATTGTCTCTAGAAATATTGTTTAAACCAGGTGATGTCTCCGCATGTGTGGGAGGTGGGACTAAAGTGTTAACTAAGGCGTATTGAGCAGGGCTAGAGGCTCTACAGTGAAATAAGGCAATGACTACTAACCAAAACAGCAATGGACAAGGCATATTGACGTATACGGTCTGATATACCACAGCTGTTAGCCAATCAGCATTCAGGGCTCGAACCACCCAGTTTATAACAGCAGTTTTACTCTTGTTTTGTCAGTCACTACAGTTATATGCACGAATAGTCAGATTAATATAATAGTTTGATTTAAACGTTTACATGCTTTGCAAGAATAACGATTTCCGTATCACATTTACATAGACACATCTGAAATCAGGTTACCTGATGGGACTTTGATAAATGCAGAAAATCATCAAAATAAACGTTCTACCACAGCAACCGTGTTATTTTTGTGTAGCATATTTGATTCTGAGTTTGGAAATATAAAGTCAACCTGGACTCATGGGTAGACGTAACATAGTAAAAGTAAGTCTGTGATATTTTGTATGGTAGGTCAAAATCAAATGAAATGTAATGTCACATGCACTGAATGCAATTGGTGTAGACTTTACAGTGAAATGTTATCTGAAAAGCCCTTCCCAACAATGCAGAGTTTAAAAATAAAATAGTAACACGAGCAATAAAATAAAATACACAAGAATGGAGCTATATACAGGAAGTATCAGTACCACCGTCGTGTCATCAGCAAACTTAATGATGGTGTTGGAATCGTGCATTGCCACGCAGTTGTGGGTGAACAGGGAGTACAGGAGGGGACTAAGGATTCACCCCTTAGGGGCCTCCGTGTTGAGGGTCAGTGTGGCGGAGGTGTGTCATGACCAGCTATCCAAAGCCCTTCATAATTACAGATGTGAGTGCTACAGGCCGATGGTCATTTAGGCAGGTTACCTTGCAGCTTTTGGGAACAGGGACACGGGTGGTCAGCTTGAATGATGTTGGGATTACAGACTGGGACAAGAAGATACAGTATGTCTGTGAAGACACTTGCCAGCTGGTCTGCGCATGTTTGAGAACACGGCCTGGTATTCCGCCCGGCGGCCTTGTGATTGTTAACCTGTTTAAACTTTTTGCTCACATCTGCCACGTTGAGCGAGGTCACACAGTCATTCGGAAAACAGGGTCTTTCACTCATGGCACAGTGTTATATTCCTCAAAGCCAGCATAAAAGGCATTTAGCTTGTTTGGGAGTTCTGCATCGCTGGGAAACTCACGACAGTGTTTGCCTTTGTAATCCGTTGTCCTCTGCAAGCCCTGCCACATACGACGAGTGTCAGAGCCGGTATAATAAGATTCCATCTTCCTCCTATATTCTCCTTTTACATGTTTGATGTCTCATCGGAGGTCGGAGCGGTCTTTCTTTTATGTGTCCATGGCTTTGTCCCGTTCTTTGTAAGCGGTAGCTCTAGCCTTTATCCCAGCGCGGATATTGCCTGTACTCCATGGTTTTTGGTTTGGATACGTTCTTATAGTCACGGTGGGGACGACATCATGTGTGCACTTATTGATGGAGGTCGTGAATGTTGTGGTAAACTCTTCAATGCTATCGGATGAATCCCGGAACATATCCCAGTCTGTACTAGCAAAACAATCTCGCATCTGCTTCATCCGACCACTTCTGTATTGAGGGCATAACTGGTACTTCCTGTTTGAGCTTTTGTTTGTAAGCAGGATGGAGTCATGGTCAGATTTGCCAAAGGGAGGACGAGGGAGGGCTTTGTATGCGTTTCTGTGGGTAGAATAAAAGTGGTCTCAAGGTTTAGCGCCGCCCTGGTGGTGCAGGAGACGTGTCGTTAGAAGTGAGGTAGGACAGTTTTAAGTCTCCTTGCGTTAAAGTCTTCGCCCACCAGCGGCCTCTGGGTGAGCGGTTTCTTGTTTGTTTATGGCCCCATACAGTTGATTGAGTGCCAGTGTTGGCTTGTGGGGGGGATGTAGACGGCCATGATAATTACAGATGAGAACTCTCTTGGTAGATTAAAGAGTCTGCAGCTTACTAAGAGGTGTTCTATATCAGGTGAGCAAAAGCTCAAGATTTCCTTTACACTGGAAGCAGCACATAAGTTGTTATTTATGAAAAAACACTCCACCTTCTTTCGATTTGCCCAGAGCCGCCATCCAATCTTGCCGCTGTATGGAGTACTATGTGCATAGCGTCATCATCCACCCACGTTTCAGTAAGACATATAATATAGCAGCTGTTCAAGTCTCTATGATAGGAGACTCTCGAACGAAGCTCATCCATCTTATGTCTACGACTGTGGCGTTTTTGTAGCGCATGTAACAAAGGAGTATGGTCCGGTGTGAACAGTGGAACAGCTGAGTCGGCCACTGCGTCCCCTCAGGATGAGTTCAGAATTTGTTGTGGCCCCCATCCCTCAGCAATGTTTCCCATTTCTGATGTGGACCTACTTAAATTGCCCACGTAACTGATAATTTCTGTAGGCCTACTGGAAGTTGTATGTATCTTTCAAAATAATTTTTCCATTTCAAGCAAAGTTTTATCCATACATTTGTAAAAAGGTGCAGGCTTGTTTCTAGTGTAACCATTTATGGGTCGAACATTTTCACCTTTGGAATATATATATATTTTTATTATGAAAATATTTCAAAGTAAAACCAATTAATTAATCTGTATGTCCCTGTTGAATAACCCTTTGAGAACTCTATGTTCTTGTTGTTGTTGAGTTTTTAGGCATACAGATGCTTACATTAGGCCTTATTTAAAAAATAAATAAAGTCTAACTCCATACATTTTACTGGATATTCACCCAATTCTGAGGAAGGTTCTTTAGATTTACAGTCATAAAAAGCAATTACGCGTGTATTTTTTTGCTATTTTCGTAGTCTAGGCCTTATTTATGTAACTTGACTCTCAGCGTCTGAGAAATTGCAATTTCCCATGATGCACCAACTAAAATAAAGTTTGACAGATTTCACTTGATGTCTTTATTTGTAGCAAATAATAACATTCCATGTCCTGACCACAAGATGGCATCTGTGTCGCAAAGGACAGAACATGGCCAGCAGCGCTGCCTACGGAAATGTAGTCTGTGGTGCGCAGGATTCCATATGATAGACGTAGAGCGACCCTTTCACTTTCACTTTACACGCACACACATACACGGGTGGCCCTCATTTGTGTACCCCTTTTGACAGTGAGTGTGGTTTAGTCCCGTTAGTAAAAAAAAAGAAGCATTTAAGTAATACAACAATACAGATTTATTAATAAACCACATTGAGGACCACTCAAATTGAGTATAGAGACACTAAAAACAATCATAGTCCAACATGGTACACGCGTCTTCTATAATACATTACATCATCTATACACATGTATGCATACACAAAAACAAAACAAAGTGGGCTACAGTGGATAAAAGGGAGATCAGGCTTTGGAGTAGGCCTTTACATGATTGTTTCCTAATAAAATGTCACAGAAAGTATTATTTTCATCAAGACCATTAACGTATTCCTTTTGGCTAGACAGCTGACAAAAAATATTATGCCTAATTTCCCCACCGTTAAAGCAAGGCATAAGCTTCAGTTTCATTGGAACCACCATTACAAAAAGTACACACACATTTGTTTAAGAGAATGTTTGTGTATGGACCAGTCTCAATAGGGAGCGACCACTCCATATCAACATTTTGCAAAAGAGCTTCGATATTGGTCGGAATGAAACGCATATCAGGTTGTGTCCCAAAAGTACATTTAAAAAGACATTAAGTGATGAAGCTTGTTACTTTCAGGGTTGTTTATCATTTGGTACCACTTTAGTTCAAAAAAGTATTTGACATGGTACATAACATTTTGCTTTGCAGTTGCAACATCACAAGCCCATAAGAGTACACAT
This sequence comes from Brachymystax lenok tsinlingensis, assembly GCA_030435695.1. Lineage (NCBI taxonomy): Eukaryota > Metazoa > Chordata > Actinopteri > Salmoniformes > Salmonidae > Brachymystax > Brachymystax lenok. Next base: position 32,233,279 of record CM059808.1, on the reverse strand, counting down.
TTACATAGACGCTAATTTGGGGCGCAAAATCTCGGCACATAAAAAAATATAAAATAGATAGCCACTGGTGATGCCATAGAGCTTTTCAACCGATATCCACACCAAGGTTAAATCTGCAGGCATGGTTAAAAACAGCATTAACACTAGTATAGTTTCTGTGCTCCCATACTGCTGCAGCATAAGTACGAACAACATCTAACATGGCAGGACCACAGGAGAAAATAAAATGTGTTCTATGGTGTATTACCTTAGTTTTGTCTACATTGATATTCAGTTTCCATTGTTCACACCCGTTACATTGTTTTTTACATTTCATGAAGCTCTTCTTCAGTTTCAGAGATTAATCCCAGCTAGCAAATTTGGTTTTAGATTTCCCGTTGGTTCTAGGAACAAAGCCATAACATTCCTGACCGGTATAACTAAAAGTTTATTTTTTAAAGTTTTGAGAACAGAAGCGAAAACTATACCTGTTCTGGGAATGTACATTTTTAGGTTGCAGGAAGGTTCTGAGAACGTTTTACTATGGTTCCCTGAAGGTTTTCCTAGGAGGTTTTATTAACGTCTGAGAATGTCAATTATAGGTTATTTTAGGTTTTTTAATAACTTCCTTAAAACTTTCACTGAATGTTTCAATACGACTTTTAATAACACTGCAAGCTTAGTTTGGGTTAACTGTTTTGAACTCCAAGCACAGATATGACACATGGAAATTATTTTGCTTAGGCAGTAATCATGCAAACACATACATTTTGTATTGTAACACGGCATCTCTTTCCATGGAATTAGTCCACCGAGCCACCAGGATGGAGCTAGCATGACATGTTTTGTTTAAACATTCAAAGCTGTACATTTTCATCTATTAAAATAAACCCAATTTCAAAGGAAACAAGCACTCATTAAGATCAGGTGTGGCCAATTAGTGGGCACGGCCAACACACCTGAACACACTTAAAGATTTTGGGGTATTTTGTACTTTCAAAATACAGATATACAGCCAGTATGATACATTTTGCATCATATGATGCTCCACTTTGCATCATATGATGCACTAATGAAACAAATGGACTAATGAAACAAATACCAAAAGATCGTTTTTGGGTGGAGTTTCCCTTTAACAAGATAGAGGATAGAGTTTTGTTGAACCTGAGAATGGAATGTACATGTTTTTCAATAACATTATTAGAATGTTCTTTGAGCATGAATGTTTTCTTGTGTTTTTAATGAAAAGTTGTGTTAATGTTCTGAGACTTGATATTGAACCATGAAGAAACCTGTAGGAAATGCTATGCTGAAGTATTGAAATTCCCTCTGGAGAATGTGGTTTCTTCAAGTCCTATGAACTTTTTGGTTTGACGTTCCCAAATGTCAAACCAGTTGGAGAACGTTCCTAGAACATTACCAAAAATGTAATTAAATGTAACCAAGTTTGAACTTTTAGAAAACATTCCGATACGTCATCTGCATATAAAAGAACAGACACTTGTTCAGACAGACACATTTTCCTAGAGCTTTTATGGCCAGAGTGAGATCATTAACCTTTTACAGCAGTGGGCTAAATCAGGGTCACACAGATTGATTCGAGGTAGTCTTAAACACATCTACTTTGAAACAAAATATACACCTCACACACTTGGTTATGGGTTTAAAAAAAGAAGACACCTGTACCATGTCAGATATAGAGTTGTAATGTATTACATTTTTTGTTTGCATCCCAATATTACACTTTATATACATCACAGAAGACTGAAATATAACAAAACCCTTTGACATAGAAACACCGGATTATGAGATACAATGCAACCCTGTTTCACAACACTGTCAACGGCGAACCAGTCAGTTAGGCAGCCATTGACTTGAACACAACATTTCACATTATCATACTGTACATGGAGACAAGGCATTTCAGGATGTTACCATTTAGACCAAATGACTACAGCTTGTCCCATAACATACAGTACATGACCAAAATAATGTGGACACCTGCTCGTCGAACATCTCATTGCAAAATCATGGGCATTATTAAGGAGTTGCCCCCTTGCTGCTATAACTGTGCCTCCACTCTTTCCACTAAGATGTTGGAACATTGCTGCAGGGATTTGCTTCCATTCAGCCGCAAGATCATTAGTGAGGTTGGCACTGACGTTGGGCGATTAGGCCTGGCTCCCGGTCGGCGTTCCAATTCATCCCAAAGATGTTCGATGGGGTTAAGGTCAGGGCTCTATGCTGGCCAGTCAAATTCTTCCACACCGATCTCAACAAACCATTTCTGTATGGACCTCGCTTGGAGCACAGGGGAATTGTCATGCTGAAACAGGAAAGGGCCTTCCCCAAACTGTTACCACAAAGTTCGGTACACAGAATCATCTAGAATGTCATTGTATGCTGTAGTGTTAAGATTTCCCTTCACCGGAACTAATGGGCCTCGCCCAAACCATGAAAAACAGCCCCAGACCATTATTCCTCCTCCACCAAACTTTAGAGTTGGCACTATGCATTCGGGCAGGTAGCATTCTGCTGGCATCCGCCAAACCCAGACTTGTCCAACGGATTGCCAGATGGTGCTCCAGAGTCCAATGGCGCTGAGCTTTACACCACTCCAGCCGACGAGTGGTGTGCGACTGCTTGGCCATGGAAACCCATTTCATGAAGCTCCTGACAAACAGTTATTTTGCTGACATTGCTTCCAGAGGCAGTTTGGAACTCGATAGTGAGTGTTGCATCCAAGGACAGACTATTTTTGAACGCTACGTGCTTCAGCACTCGGCAGTCCCGTTCTGTGAGCTTGTGTGGTCTACCACATCGCGGCTGAGCCGTTGTTGCTCCTAGATATTCTAACTTCATAATAACAGCACTGACCGGGGCAGCTCTAGCAGGGCAGAAATCTGACAAACTGACTTGTTGGAATGGCGGTGCCACGTTGAAAGTCTCTGAGCTCTTCAGTAAGGCCATTCTACTGCCAATGTTTGTCTATGGAGATTGCATGGCTGTGTGCTTCATTTTATACATCAGTCAGCAACGGGTGTGGCTGAAATAGCTGTATCCACTAATTGGAAGGGGTCCACATACTTTTGTATATACTGTACCAGTCAAAAGTTTGGACACACCTACTCATTCAAGAGTTTTTCTTTATTTTAACCATATTCAACATTGTAGAACAATAGTGAAGACATCAAAACTTTGAAATAACAAAGGCAAAGGGTGGCTACTTTGAAGAATCTAATATTTTTTGATTTGTTGAACAATTTTTTGGTTACTACATGATTCCATATGTGTTATTTCATAATTTTGATGTCTTCACTATTATTCTACAATGTAGACAATAGTGAAAATAAAGAAAAACCATTGAATGAGTAGGTGTGTTCTAACATTTGATTGGTACTGTACCTACTGTATTTCTGTCAATGTGGTCAAAAGCTTTAGAGAAATCTATGAAAGAACCGAAAGTGGACTTTTTAGTTTTTTCCCTTGAATGTCTGATTGTGGTTAAGATGGTGATCTGGTCCAGGCATCTTTGTTTCGTTCTGGACCCATTTCGTTCAACTGCTATGATATTGTTGTATGATATGGTTGGTTTCAGCCCAGTAGGAAATGCGGTTAAACAGAACACAACAAAATATTTTATACACAGCAGAGGTACGGGTTATACCATGATAGTTCATTGATACACTTTTGTCTCCTGACTTGGGTGTAGGGATGATGTTGCCATATATCCACATCATCCGGGATTACATTTTGCTCAAAGCAATAACCAAAGAACTTGTACAATACACTTCAGGCCTTATCATAAAAAAAAATGTCCACAGGTAACACATGATAACCGTTTGCATTACCATTCTTGGCTGTTTGCAGTACGGCCACAATCTCAGATTCACTAATTGGCTGGTTTAAAGGAGAGTCAATGTGCCTTGAGATACTAATACTGTCAAGGGCCTTTGTTGTACTGTTTTTCTCTTCCTCTCTCTCTCTGTCTCTCTCTGTCTCTCTCTGTCTCTCTCTGTCTCTCTGTCTCTCTCTGTCTCTCTCTCTCTCTCTCTCTCTCTCTCTCTCTCTCTCTCTCTCTCTCTCTCTCTCTCTCTCTCTCTCTCTCTCTCTCTCTCTCTCTCTCTCTCTCTCTCTCTCTCTACCACACCTGCTGTCTTAACCTCTGATTGCTCGGCTATGAAAAGCCAACTGACATTTACTCCTGACATCTTGAAGAACGATATGGCCTTAATGGCCAACCCAGCACAGCCAGAAGAGGACTGGCCACCCCTCAGAGCCTGGTTCCTCTCTAGGTTTCTTCCTAGGTTCCTGCCCTTCTAGGGAGTTTTTCCTAGCTACCATGCTTCTACATCTGCAATGCTTGCAGTATATGTAAAAAATACTTTATAAATACATTTGATTGATTGAAATAGTGATTAATAGTCTGGTGTAGCAACATACCTAGAGGAGTTGGCTGGGGGTAGATAGCAAACTGCCTCGGTGAAGATGTGGTTTGACTGGAGATGCCCTCCACTGAGTCATCAATAATATAATCAAATAATCCAAACCCAGTGGGTCTCTGATGAAAGGCCGACACCCTCTGAACCAGTACCTGCACGGAGGTGAAGTCTAGTCCTCTTCTGGCCAAACCAGCAATAACCTGGACAGGTATCCATTTGGGATCCAATTTATCTATGGTTAATGAATGCATTTGTTCATCAGTCTTACCTACCCACAGCTCACTATCACTACAATGTCACGCACACACCTGCCTCTTAATACAAAAGGCTTTCTCACATTGACAGATAATATTGGTCCTCGTGTCGTGTCTTTCGTTGCTCTTCTTGTCACAAACTGGATCTCAGCATATAAAAGGGACAGTTATGTAATTTGGGATTGAAGCAGAAATGTAACAATGCATAGAAAGGTTTACACAACAGAAGGTATTATAGATCAAAAACAAAAAATCTGAAAAAACTTTTGAGTGGACATTGTACTCCGATACAGTTCATGTCTATCTTTACCTTGTTTATTATCTTGCTATAACGTTTTTGTTTCATTTCTACGTCTTCTCCTCCTCTCACTCTTTATAAAGATGCCACCCATTGGCCAATCACCGTCTCGGGAGGTGACATCATCGACCGGGAGTTGTGTGATGAACTTCGGTTACCACTGAACGTTTTTCAGGGGTCAAAGTCAGATGGCAAATAAGACGTCCAGAGCAGGGGGACAGGAATAACCCCAGCCCCTCACCTCCCCGAGGAGGAGGAGGGGGGGGGGGGTGAGCAGTGGGTCATGAGGCTGCTTCGACAGGTCACGTCCACCCGTTCCCAAAAGTGTATGTACCCTGCATAGACATGTCTCTAGGGTGACGTTACCTCTTCCCTGCTTGCTGAAAATAGTATGTGACAATTCGAGTCGCTGTATAATTCAAACCCTTATTATACGGATATACCACATATTGTAAAAACCACATGCACCAGGAAGTGATGGCCGCGGAAGAAGCGAGACTCCAAACACGGCTTGTCTCGTTGAACATTTACCAAACAGTAGCACGTTCACACACAGTCTCACATTGCTCTTTTCAACTCCCAATCATTTTCCGTGTTAGACTTTTTCCCAGGGGTTTTCGTGATCAGAGCGGATCGGACAGGTGGCATAGCGTGGAGCCGATCTGACACTTTTACCGGCCAATAAAAATAGCTGCGGCCTCCATGATGTCACCGCTAAGTAAATCACAATCTGAACTCTCTGGGCTGACTGGCTGTAGCTGCTCTCGGTAAGAGGCACGAGGGTCTGCCGTACCACCCTGATTCTCCACCCTTTCTTTCCTACAGTCTCTCTCTTTTTACTCCCTCTCTCCGTCTCTCTCCTCACTATTCACAGTAGGCTTCGCCCCGTACCCAACCTTGCTCGTTCTCTCGCTCTCCTTTTCTCTCTATTTTCTATTTTGCATCCCTCCCTCCCTTTGAGTTTCTCTTGATGACTCGACCTCTCGACCTCTCGACCTCTCGGCTTGCGTTCTAGTGTTTCACTAGCCTTGCTATCTTTCGAGTGGTTCGGTGTGCATGCCAGGCAGTACATAGACCCAACCACCAGAACCAAGGGCACCTTGGAGAATCAGGGGTATTCAGAAAAGGATGCAGAGGCAAGGAGGGAAAGACTTTGGTGGCCTGCACCAACAACTATCTTCCCTGTTCAAGTTCGAAAAGCACCGTCTAAAAGCAACCGCTGATCTCACTCCTCCATACCTGGCATTCTGAGACGCCAACACCATGTGGCTGACGCGGAACCCGATCGTCTGTAAATCAGCCGCTGTTTGACCATGTGACATGCCACATTTGTGATACCTCCCCACGCCCAACCCACCTCCTTGACACGGGTATTACCCCCCTTTCCCCCGCCTTGTCCACACATCCATGTCTCCTTCACTGGTAGCTGACCATCACCCTCCACAGCCCCCCTCTATGAACCTCTGTCTTCCCCTCTGGAAGAGTGTCTGTTGGGAAGTTGACAATCCCCTGTCCCCCCCAGCAGTGTATATGACATCAGCGACCCGGCGGCTGCACGGCATGCACGCCGTGCGGAAAGGAGGAAGGAGACGCACGGCTGTGCGGCGGGAGGAATGTGGCACCCGCCAGCTACTCCCGCCATGCTGCTAATTCACATTCTGTCCATTTGAGAGGGTTAGCCATTAATAAACAGGCAGAGTGAGGGGAAAGTGGCTGTATTTGCCGACTGCCTGGATTCACACTGGAAACTGGCCAGTCAGTCTCTCAATCAATCAACTTTATAGCCATCACAAGACTTGTACAGTATACTGTTGTGTCTTGCTGTGTTAATGCAGCATTCAGTGTGGTTTAACCAGGATTCCTTTGACTGTGAACTAGCAAAACCTGTATGATAGTCTGAAAGTGTGTGTGTGTGTGTGTGTGTGTGTGTGTGTGTGTGTTTGTGTCAAGCCTATAGGGATGGCTCAGGACAGTTGAGCAGCTGTATGCATGTCTCTGTCTCTCTAACACATGTTAGATGGAGCTGAAGCAGGCGGATGGATAAACAACCCTGGAATTCTGGGAGCAGGAGAGTAGCAGACACCCTTGGGTCCACGCCAGACCGAGACCTCAATAAAGGCTTTGTTGTTTCAGTGGTTATGGTAAATGGTTTCAGATTCAATCTTCCATAGACTGGTTAAACCAGAATGAACACTGCGCTCACCATTGAAGTGAAGTGCAACAGCTAAATTGTTATTTCCATGCACGCAGTACAGTACATAGCCTATGAACATATTCAAGACCGTGATGTACAGCATCAAGGGTAAATTGTGACTGACTGATCTACAAAATAATATTGAGTAGTTATTTATTATGGGAGATTTGTTGATCAGTCCAACTGGACTCGCCTTTAAAGTCAGCTGCAATGTCAACTGTGCCCAAAGTGTTGTGTTCTGTGCACGTCGTGCTTTGCTGGCCACAGTGAGATGACGTCATGTTCTTGGATGTTATTTTTTTTCAACAGGTGTTTACAACATGGGTTCTGAAGTATTCCTGGTGTAACGATCAGAAGCCTGGTCTAAGTAATCATGCCATTACCCCTTTCAACAGGTTAGCCAAACAGAGGCCTCGGAGCAGTTCTCATTTAGCCTGTGCAGAAATGATTATCATAACTTTTTTAATTTAACCTTTATTTAACTAGGCAAGTCAGTTAAGAACATATTCTTGTTTACAATGACGGCCTACCGGGGAACAGTGGGTTAACTGCCTAGTTCAGGGGCAGAACGACAGACTTTTACCTTGTCAGCTCGGGGATTCAGTAACCTTTGGGTTACTGGCCCAACGCTCTAACCACTAGGCTTCCTGCCGCCCCAGTGTTTGTCGGGGTGGTCAGTGATGTTACTTGTGTTTATTTTCGGCTAGAGAACACACATCACATGCACACACACACACAGAAATACACACACACAGAAATACACACACACAGAAATACACACACACATTATTGTGCTTGAATAATAATACAAAACGAAATATGTAATAAAAAGTACATTAGTAAAATTATGCTCATCGTGAAAATATATACAAAAACAAAGTCATTTTTTGAACTAGCTTGTGCCCTACATCTACAGTATACTCTATTCCAGTCAACTGGTAGAGTCACTTGCCCTCCTCCCTTTCCTAGTTTGGTCACTGTATGACAAGTGTTGCATTGCTAACCACACACACACACACACACCATTGCCCAATAGAGACAAATGACTGTAGACGGCTGTTCCAGAGGGAGGGCAGAGTGCTGTAAGGCAACGATGCAGTTTATGTGTTGCTGGGGAAGAGAGAGGGAGAGAGAGGAGAGGGAGAGAGTCATGGTCATTAATACTAGAGGTCTCCCTTCCGTCAGCTGCAGCTGTTGATCACGCTGTAAGTTGGAGTGCTCCAACATTGCATCACACACTTCTCTCTCTGGCTCCAGTGCCTTGCTCAGTCCTAAACAACAGACAAAATGGAACCAAACCTTTCCAGACCTGATTATATTGAAAAATATCTATTATATTCTATTCTACTACATTTGGCTAACATTTACATGTAACTTTTATGTGATTTATAGCAGATGCCTCTGGAGCAGTTTTGGGTTTGTATGTACAATATCAGACGACAACATCAAAGAAGCAAAAATAGGAAAACCACCAGGTTATAAATGAAATAATGCCACAACAGCTGAATCACAACAAAGTGCAAAAGTAAAAGCATTGTCGATACACAACTAGTAAACACGGTGTACAAACCTACTGTAGACATCTAGGGATTGACAGAGCGACGTCTACGTCCCCCCACCTCAGCAGCAACACGACGTCACCCAACTTCCCAACGGCCTCGTCCGGCAACAGACATCAGAGGCATTCCATCTCATCTGACACTCGTCAAAGGAATTCTACAAATATTCCACACTATTCTCCCTTGCGTTGCCGAGTGTCTGTCAAAAATACTGGCATGCCAACCCAATCAGGCTCTTTTAAATCTCTTAAAGTGCCACATTGCTCTTTTAAAACTCTTAAAGTGCCACATTGCTCCTTTAAACTGTTAATGGGTCACATTTCAGACAGGACATCCAACCCATCAAACCTGGACAGAATCAAGCCAGAATAAAACCTGAGTGGTTTGGGTGGTAGAGTAAATTGATTAATGCTTTTCTTTTGTTATTAATTCTCAAACCATACTATGACAGATGACATGGTATGTGAGGAAAGGGCCTTGTTTGTTTAACTGATGGGTGATCATTTGTCATGGAATTGTGTAGTCTTTTCTTCCTGGTGTTGGTATGGCCAGTGTGTGTTCCCTTAAGTTGACACAAATGTGTCATTCTTGAGAATTCCACCAAATAGCTCTGATGTCCTCAGACTTTACTTGACAACCCCATGGATGTTGGGATGTAAGGCCATCATAACACTTTAGTTCATATGAAATACACATTTGGAAGGTTGACAGGAAGCCACTTGCTTGTTAAATTACTTGGATACCTCTACTACTGTAACTGTGTACAGTACATTATGAATGTGATTCTCCTCTAGGCCTATTGGGCTGAGTGTAACCCTGGGAAAGTTCATTTAGGGGTACGAGGGGTTAAGGAGCACGGGTCCCACCAACTGAACTCTGCTGTGGCACAAGACAGATTACATCATGGAAAATGGAAAGCATTGATGGAAAAGTAGATTGTTTGATAATAGTAGATAACCTTTACAATATTGAAACAATTACTGTACAAATGATACCAGGTTTACACTTCTTAATGCAATTCTGATCTTAAACAGGCAGTCTGGGATTCAAACAACAACACAAAAGCCACCCTGACACTTTTTTTTGTAAACAGCTGGAATGGGTCTGGAAAAATGTAACGGCTCTGAAATGTAGAGACAGAGCTATGGAAGCAAGGACTGACCATCCATGAGATCAAAATGATAGTTCCTAAACAGGTTAGGCTATAGGCCTGTTATAGGCATGTCTTACAATGCATACAATGAGTGTACAAAACATTGAGAAAACCTGCGCTTTTCATGACACCAGGTGATGAAACCAGGTGAATCTAGGTGAAAGCTATGATCCCTTATTGATGTTACTTGCTAAATCCACTTCAGTCAGTGTAGATGAAGGGGAGGAGACCGGTTAAAGAAGTATTTTTAAGCCTTAAAACAATTGAGACATGGATTGTGTTTGTGTGCCACTCAGAGGGTGAATGGGGAAGACAAAATATTTAAGTGCTTTTGAACGTGGTATGGTAGTAGGTGTCAGGCGCACCGGTTTGTGTCAAGAACTGCAACGCTGCTGAGTTTTTCCACGCTCAACAGTTTCCCTTGTGAATCAAGAACGGTCCACCACCCAAAGGACATCCAGCCAACTTGACACAACTGTGGGAAGCATTGGGAGTCAACATGGGCCAGCAACCCTGTGGAACGCTTTTGACACTTTGTAGAGTCCATTCACTGACAAATTGAGGCTGTTCTGAGGGCAAAAGAGGGGCAACTCAATATTAGGAAGGTGTTCCTAATGTTTGGTATACTCAGTGTATACACAATATAGCCCATTGTCCTACATACAGTATAATGATGTAATATGTAAACACATTACAAATCCAAGCATTTATTTTATGGGGGAGCCACTACTGGGTGGGTGGGGGGGGGATCGAGATGTACAGGACACTCTTCTTTCTGTTTTGTTCTTTAAACGTCTCTCACCACAATCTGAGAGCACAGCTGTTGTTGCGTGCAGTAGTGGAGAGCGCGCTCTGGGGTGATGTCAAGCCTCGTGCTGCTTGCTGCGCATTGCCACTGACCGAGCTATAGCGCCTTGCTTAGTTCGTTGCATTGCTGCTAGCGAGCGGAATGTTGTCTCTCTGTCACGACGTCGGTTTCCATACGAAAGCGCTACACTTCCCTTCCCTGGCCCGAGAGGACACCGTGCCATTACCATGAGTTGTTTGGATGTTATGTACCCAGTCTATGGACATTACGCACCGTACGCGCCAGCCACTCCCGCATTCATCAACAACTTCCAGGTAAGGAGGCGCTTTGGAAAGGTTTCTAGTTAATGAATTAAATGCGCGAGAAAAACTTTGCTTTGTGAGAATACTTTTGGGTAACGATTTACTTTGACTACATATCCATAAAACATTTATTACACATCTATAATCATTTAATACACCTCTATAAGCATTTCACGAACATATTATAGCAGGTCGACAACCGCATTATTAAAGGTTAATTAAATATATCCATAGCAGATCTATAGCGCATTCATGTCATGCTATGCAAGAGCTCATATTTAGGTATAGATGCATACAGGGCGGTAACCAAGGGTCTGAGTTGTAGTGATGTCTGGACGGGGGGGGATCCACACCCAATAAATGTTAAGAGAGTTTAAGCACATTTACTGAAATTTAAAAACTCTAAAATGCTATTTGAACATCAGCAAAAACAAGCAAAAATGACCCCATATATTTTCACATTGGTTGCTAAAGCTTCATTCACCTCAGTATCTACAAAAACATAACCTATTAGCCATATAATTAACCGCTAAACATTAACTCACATTAACTCTAACCGCGATTACAAAACTATAATTTAGTGCCTACAGAGGGATCTGTTAGCAGAAAATGTATTTTATTAACAAAAAGTAAACACATAAGTTTGTTTTACATATTCTTTTGTGCAGTTTTACAGCTAATTTCCTGCAATTCTAAACGTTTTGCTAAAGGGTGGAAATACATTGTTGCCGTTTTAAAGCAAATTTCCTGCAATTCTACACATTTCACTATGACCTATGCCATGTTAGTATGATATCTGACTGAGAGTGAATAACAAAATCAATGGGGGGCCCCTGGAGGTCAGGGCCCCCTGAGTAATTCTTCCGTGATTACTACACATTTAGATAGCTGGCTAGACTAACTAGACTAATTTACCAATCTACAAATGTTTAACTAACATGGGCTAGTTGAGTGATTGTCAGTGAGTGCACCTTGTGTATTCTACTGTTCTAACTCTCAACAGTAAATTGAGACCCCAACTGAGTTTTTTTGTTAAAATATATAGACAGTGCCTTCAGAAAGTATACACACCCCTTGACTTTTTCAACATTTTGTTGTGTTAAATGGATTAAATTGAGATTTTTTTGTCACTGGCCTACAAACAATACCCCATAATGTCAAAGTGGAATTCTGTTTTTTATTTAAAAATGAAAAGCGGAAACTTCTTGAGTCAATAAGTATTCAGCCCCTTTGTTATGGCAAACCTAAATAAGTGATAGGAGAAAACTGAGGATGGATCAATGACATTGTAGTTACTCCACAATACTAACCTAAATTACAGAGTGAAAAGAAGGAAGCCTGTACAGAATACAAATATTCCAAAACATGCATCCTGTTTGCAACAAGGCACTATAGTAATACTGCAAAAAATGTGGCAAAGCAATTAACTTTTTGTCCTGAATGCAAAGTATTATGTTTGGGGCAAATCCAATACAACACATTACTGAGTACCACTCTCCATATTTTGAAGCATAGTGGTGGCTGCATTATGTAATGGGTATGCTTGTCATTGTTAAGGACTTTTCAGGATAAAAAATAAACTTAATGGATCTAAGCACAGGCAAAATCCTAGAGGAAAACCTGGTTCAGCCACTGGGAGATGAATTCACCTTTCAGCAGGACAATAACCTAAAGCACAAGGCTAAATCTACGCAGGAGTTGTTTACCAAGAAGAGAGTGAATGTTCCTGAGTGGCCGAATTACAGTTTTGTCTTAAATCAACGGCAAGACTTGAAAATGGTTGTCTAGCAACGATCAAAAACCAATTTGACAGAGCTTGAAGAGTTTTGAAAAGAATAATGGGCAAATGGTGCATAATCCAGGTGTGGAAAGCTCTTAGAGATTTACCCAGAAAGACACAGCTGTAATCGCTGCCAATGGTGCTTCAACAAAGTATTGACTCAGGGGTGTGAATACTTACGTCAATTAGATATTTCTATATTTCATTTTCAATACATTGGCAAAAATGTCTGAAAACATGTTTTCACTTTGTCATGAAGGGGTATTGTGTGTAGATGGGTGAGATTAAAAAAATATATTTAATCCATTTTGAATTCAGGCTGTAAGACAACACAATATGGAGTAAGTCAAGGGGTAGGAATGAAGGCACTGTATATATATGCATCATAATGATGACAGCGTAGTGTCATCATAATGGCTGTTCTCAAAAGTGTGCTTCTTCCAAAGCAGGGTTAGTGAATATGCCAAAAGGCCAAACCACATTTGGAGAATTATGCTGATATATAGCCTGTACTGGCCCCATTTCTCCCACAGTATAGGCCCATGACTTACCTTCTTCTACTCACTGAGGTCAAATGTGCATGAAGATCCCCACAATGGGAATTCATACATAAACTTTGAATGTTGGTGTTCTAGATCAGTGGCAATCTGCACAGTTAATTACCATGAAGTGCTTCGTTATATACGCTTTATGAATAGGAACAAATATTTCACTTTACTTTGACTGCATAGAATTCATACATAAATCTTTCATGTGTGCGTTATAGATCAGTATGACCAACTTAGGCCTAATTGTGATGTGGAAAAGGACTGTTAATGAGTTACGAAATAGTTATGATATGACCCTCAACTACACGATTTGATACGTAAAGTTTACCCTGAGGATTCAACCATGTGAGAATCTTCAGGCGACATTGACCTCAGTGAGAAGAAGATGGTAAGTCACGGGTCTGCAGTATGTAACGGTCTGTGGTGGGAAATGGGGCTAGTAAAGGCTATATACACTTCATGACCAAAAGTATGTGGACACCTGCTCATTGGGCATTAATATGGAGTTGGTCCCTCCTTTGCTGTCATAACAGCCTCCACTCTTCTGGGAAGGCTTTTCACTAGATGATGGAACATTGCTGCGGGGACTTGCTTCCGTTCAGCCACAAGAACATTAGTGAGGTCGGGCACTGATGTTGGGCAATTAGGCCTGGCTCGCAGTCAGTGTTCCAATTAATCCCAAAGGTGTTCGATGGGTTGAGGTCGGGGCTCTGCGCAGGCCAGTCAAGTTCTTCCACACCAATCTCGACAAAGCTCGCTTTGTGCACGGGAGCATTGTCATGTTGAAACAGGAAAGGGCCTTCCCCAAACTGTTGCCACATAGTTGGAAGCACAGAATCGTCTAGAATGTCATTTTATGCTGTAGCGTTAAGATTTCCCTTCACTAAGGGGCCTAGTCCCAACCCTGAAAAACAGCATCAGACAATTATTCCTCCTCCACCAAACTTTATAGTTGGCACTATGCATTGGGGCAGGTAGCTTTCTCCTGGCATCCATCAAACCTAGATTAGTCCGCTGGACTGCCAGATGGTGAAGCGTTATTCCTCACTCCAGAGAACGTGTTTCCACTGCTCCAGAGTCCAATGGCTGCGAGCTTTACACCACTCCAGCTGACGCTTAGCATTGCGCATGATGATCTTAGGCATGTGTGTGGCTGCTCGGCCATGGAAACCGATTTCATGAAGCTCCCAACGAACAGTTCTTGTGCTAACGTTGCTTCCAGAGGCAATTTGGAACTCGGTAGTGAGTGTTGCAACCGAGGACACTTGCCGGTCCCGTTCTGTTAGCTTGTGTGGCCTACTACTTTATGGCTGAGCCGTTTTTGCTCCTAGACGTTTCCACTTCACAATAACAGCACTTACAGTTGACCGGGGCAGCTTTAGCAGGGCATACATCTGAGGAACTGACTTATGACAGTGCCACGTTGAAAGTCACTGAACTTTTCAGTTAGGCAATTCTACTGCCAATGTTTGTGTATGGAGATTGCCTGGCTGTGTGCTCAATTTTATACAACTGTCAGCAACGGATGTGGCTGAAATAGCAGAACCACTAATTTGACGGGGTGACCACATACTTTTGTAAATATAGTGTATCAGCATAATTTTCCAAACATGGTTTGGTCTTTGGCCATATTCACTAACCCTGGTATGGCTGAAGCACACTTTGAGAACAACCATAATGATGACACTATGCTGTCATTGTAATAATGCATCTATTAAGATAACTAAATATGAGTTCTTGTAAATATGAGCTCTTGTATATATGAGCTCTTGTAAATATGAGCTCTTGTATATATGAGCTCTTGTAAATATGAGCTCTTGTATATATGAGCTCTTGTAAATATGAGCTCTTGTATATATGAGCTCTTGTGAATATGAGCTCTTGTAAATATGAGCTCTTGTATATATGAGCTCTTGTAAATATGAGCTCTTGTAAATATGAGCTCTTGTAAATATAAGCTCTTGTAAATATGAGCTCTTGTATATATGAGCTCTTGTAAATATGAGCTCTTGTAAATATGAGCTCTTGTAAATATGAGCTCTTGTAAATATGAGCTCTTGTATATATGAGCTCTTGTAAATATGAGCTCTTGTAAATATAAGCTCTTGTAAATATGAGCTCTTGTATATATGAGCTCTTGTATAGCATGCCATGAATGCTCTATAGATCTGCTCTGGATATATTTCATTAACCTTTAATAATCAAGTTAGGACCTGTTATAACGCGTTCATGAAATGCTTGTAGCTGTGTAATGAATGCGTTATGGGTATGTACTCAAAGGAAATCGTTACAGATTTGTATTTTTTATTGTTGTTGTAAAGCAACCTATTTGATTGTTTTGGCTACACAAAATGTTGACTCTATGGCAGCTTATTAACGAGGTCTATTAGAAGCCAAATGTATTCCACATACAGTGCTCTGTTTCTCAATGTTCCATTATCAAAGCTAAGGATTACATTTTTGTTATGGCTCAGCATTTTTGTTGTTTGGCAATTGGAAGACACTGACTTTGTTTGAATAGTTGTGGAGAAAACAGTGTCATGATCACAGGACTATTAGTCAATGCACACACCCACCCACACGCGCACACACACACACACACACACACACGCTGCGCGCACGCGCACACACACACACACACACACACACACACACACACACACACACACACACATGCATACACACAAACACACACGCGCACACACACACACATGCATACACACACAAACACCCACACGCGCACACACACACATGCACACACATACACACACACACACACACACACACACACACACACACACACACACACAAACACACACGTCTTATGTCACAATAGACGTGATGTCTACCAGATCTCTGTCACCCCATCCCATCCCGCCCCCCTCCCTCCCCCTCCAGGCACCAATCGGTCTGAGGAGCACCTCTCCTCGCCGCAGAGACTTCATGATGGAAAGCAGGGGGATGCAAAGGGGTCCCGAGGGGGAGTCGGCAGGCACCAGCGTGGGTGTCGGCTCTACCTCATATCCCTCCGCCACGCGACCGGAGGAAGGCCCTGAGGAGAAACAGGAAGTCCCTGAGGCTGAGTACCTGACGTCGCATTGCATCCTCTTCACGTACTACCAAGGGGACATCAGCAGTGTGGTGGACGAACACTTCTCCAGGGCACTCAGCTCCTACATGGATGGAGAGGGCAAGAGGAGGGCGTTGGACCTGGGCACAGGTAGGGTAGACACAGCTAGGAGTGTGTGTGGTATGGGTGTGTGTGTGGTGGGGGGTCTGTGTGTGTCTGCCACTGTGTGTGTGACAGGTGAGGTTAGAGGACACAAGTGTGTGTGTGTGTGTGGACAAAAAATGTTGGGATCAGAGGTTAGGAAGGCTTGCGGGTCAAGGGTCAGGCCTATTATTAGACATGCTTGTGAGATTCTTCAGGCTCTCAGTTAAGTGTGCTTTGGGTAGTTAGGTGTGTTTTTGGTAGTTAGGTGTGTTTTGGGTAGTTAGGTGTGTTTTTGGTAGTTAGGTGTGCTTTGGGTAGTTAGGTGTGTTTTTGGTAGTTAAGTGTGCTTTGGGTAGTTAGGTGTGTTTTTGGTAGTTAAGTGTGCTTTGGGCAGTTAGGTGTGTTTTTGGTAGTTAGGTGGGCTTTGGGTAGTTAGGTGTGCTTTGATGATATTAAGCATAAGCAGATACAGATCAACAGCCTTAGAAATGACCCAAGCCTAGACAGTATGTCATACATTAATGTGACATTATAGAGAGAACCAGGTAAAGAAGCTGCCATTACATACATACATAAATGCAATACCATTTATAACATTTTTCACATGCGTTTTTCTGGATTTTTTTGTTGTCTCTCACTGTTCAAATAAACCTACCATTAAAATTATAGACTGATCATTTCTTTGTCAGTGGGCAAAAGTACAAAATCAGCAGGGGATCAAATACTTTTTTCCCTCACTGTATGTGAATGGATTATTATCAATCAGTGGACATTTTCTCTGTAATCAACAACAGGTGCAGACTGTGTGGAAGGTCTTTATATTCCTCTCATGTCAACCAATGTCTTCACATTAACTGTTTTCGACAGCAATATGTTTGTACAAATTGTTTCACTGCTCCCCATCAATTTCGCCACTTTTACATTTACCATTTACCTCACCCAAACAGAAGTAGTGACCAGCCTGACTCTCTCTCTCTCTCTCTCTCTCTCTCTCTCTCTCTCTCTCTCTCTCTCTCTGGCCGTCTTCCTGCCTCACAACAGATACTATGTTTATATGCATAAGTTTAGAACCCCGCGGGCCAGCGTATCGCCTTCAAGCGGCTCCGGCGGCACCACAATGGCCAACGTCTAAAAGCCAAAACTGGCGCAGAATGGGGGTGAAGAGGTGAGGGAGAAAAACAACAGGTGGGGTGGGAGGGGTGAAGAGGTGAGGGAGGGGTGCGTGTACAGGGCCAAAGGAGGGGGTAAGGGGGCTGATGGGAGTGAAAGGGCTGCTGGGAGGGATGATGGGTCTCTGTCTGTCTCTCTCTCTGTCTGTCGGAATATGTCTCTTTCTCTAATATTTCTATCTGTAGCCAGCAGGAGGCTACTGTTGGTAGGACTGTGTGCTGTATGTACATGTGACCAATATACTGTGTCTGGGCCAGGGGGTGTGAAAACCATGTGACCTAAATAATGTTGTCATGACTTGCATGCATCTTTACCAGGCCATCCAATATGTGTCTGTTAATCATGACATGACACACAGCAACTGTCCATGACATGCCTTGCCTTAACATGATCTTTGTTTACCCCTCTCTCTCTCTCTCTCTCTCTCTCTCTCTCTCTCTCTCTCTCTCTCTCTCTCTCTCTCTCTCTCTCTCTCTCTCTCTCTCTCTCTCTCTCTCTCTCTCAGACACCCTTTCACCCAGCAGTCGCCACAGCTTCCCACCCTCCTTCTGGGATAGCAACTACCCCTCCCCCCAGTGTCGCTCTCGCTGCGAGCCCAGAGCGCCCACCTATTCCATGGACCCCTATGCTTCCGGACTCCACCCAGGCCTTCCTCACCCACACGCTCACCCCCACCCCCACACTCACCCCCACTCGCACCTGCACCCATCAGAGGGGTGGGGATATGCACAGAGCCAAGCCTACGGGGCCCACAGGCCCCTCCATGAACTCTACTCCCCCAGCGGCCTGGAGCCCCACCACCCCTATGGCCCCCTTCTCATGCCCACCGTGCGACCCTCCCACCTGGGCACCCTGCCAGGACACCACCCCTACAATGTCAGCAAGCTGGACCCCACCTCCCCCTGGCCGGGCCTGCTGCCCCCAGGAGAGATGGCCATCAACATGGACGCAGGTATGGAGTCTCTTCTCTACTACAGCGGAGCCTACCGCAACCACAACAACCACCACAACCACCACAACCACAACAGCAACAACCACAACACCCACAACAACAATAACAACAACAACAACAACGACAACACCCACAACAACCACAACAACAACCACAACAACAACAACCACAACATCCACACAACATCAACAACCACAACAACACCCACAACAACAACTACAACAACAACAACACCCACAACAACAACCACAACAACAACCACAACAACAACAACCACCACAACACCCACAACAACAACAACACCCACAACAACAACAACAACCACAACAACCACAACACCCACAACAACAACCACAACAACCGCAACAACAACAACCACAACAACAACCACAAAAACAACCACAAAAACAACCACAACCACAACAACAACAATCACAACCACAACAACAACCACAACAACAATCACAACAACAACAACCACAACAACAACCACAACCTCCTGCAGAGTTTCAATAGTAGTCCTCTCTGCTGCAGCCACAGCCACCTGCGTGTCCATAATCCCACAGATTTGCAGTATCCGTTAACACTATGAACCTCAAATTCCCCACAGGCTTATGACCTGACATTAGCATTGGTAAGCAGATCTTTGAGCCCCTAGAAAGTATATTGATACTGATAAATGTGTCCCTGCCACCCCAATTAAATGTACTTTTCAATATCATCTGTCAACGTGGCTTAGGACGAGATTGTTAGTCATTTCAGTTGTTGTTGAGCTATATACTGTATGTCACAGTTGTTGTTGAGCTATATACTGTAGGGCACAGTTATGGTTGAGCTATATACTGTAGGTCACAGTTGTTGTTGAGCTATATACTGTATGTCACAGTTATGGTTGAGCTATATACTGTAGGGCACAGTTATGGTTGAGCTATATACTGTATGTCACAGTTATGGTTGAGCTATATACTGTAGGGCACAGTTATGGTTGAGCTATATACTGTAGGTCACAGTTATGGTTGAGCTATATACTGTAGGGCACAGTTATGGTTGAGCTATATACTGTAGGGCACAGTTATGGTTGAGCTATATACTGTAGGTCACAGTTATGGTTGAGCTATATACTGTAGGGCACAGTTATGGTTGAGCTATATACTGTAGGGCACAGTTATGGTTGAGCTATATACTGTAAGTCACAGTTATGGTTGAGCTATATACTGTAGGTCACAGTTATGGTTGAGCTATATACTGTAGGGCACAGTTATGGTTGAGCTATATACGGTAGGTCACAGTTGTGGTTGAGCTATATACTGTAGGGCACAGTTATGGTTGAGCTATATACTGTAGGTCACAGTTGTGGTTGAGCTATATACTGTAGGGCACAGTTATGGTTGAGCTATATACTGTAGGTCACAGTTATGGTTGAGCTATATACTGTAGGGCACAGTTATGGTTGAGCTATATACTGTAGGGCACAGTTATGGTTCAGCTATATACTGTAGGTCACAGTTATGGTTGAGCTATATACTGTAGGGCACAGTTATGGTTGAGCTATATACTGTAGGGCACAGTTATGGTTGAGCTATATACTGTAAGTCACAGTTATGGTTGAGCTATATACTGTAGGTCACAGTTATGGTTGAGCTATATACTGTAGGGCACAGTTATGGTTGAGCTATATACTGTAGGTCACAGTTATGGTTGAGCTATATACTGTAGGGCACAGTTATGGTTGAGCTATATACGGTAGGTCACAGTTGTGGTTGAGCTATATACTGTAGGGCACAGTTATACTGTATGTGTCTTTGCTGCTGTTGTATGGAATAAACAGGGAATTGGTGTCAGACACACACACACACACACCCACACCCACACACACACACACACACACACACACACACACACACACACACACACACACACACACACACACACACACACACACACACACACACACACACACACACACACACACACACACACACACACACACACACACTGAAACACACACTCCCCACATCAATGTCCTTAGTATTTGCTTTGACCAATAAACTGTTTGGATTAAAGAGCAGGAGCAGCCAACCGTTCTTCCTCGTTCTCATTGTTTTCTTCTTTCTCCTTTTCCATCCCCAGGCCTCCAGCATCACAAGAAAGGGAAGGAGCTGTACTGGTTTTAACGACCCTCCTCCATCGCCATCGACCAGCCGTTACCAGATCCAATTTGGACCTCTGGAACTCTATCATTAAAGGGCCCCTTCCTCCCCGTCCCCTCGTCCCTCTTTATCCCTCACCCACTACCTCCTCATCTCCCCTCGCCTCCCCCCAGGCCCACAGTGCCAGCCGAGAGGCTCGAGGTCGGCGTGTTTGCACCGTGGAGATAAGGACTCATAGGCTGGACTCGTGGAGAGCAGAGCAGAGAATGAGAGAGACAGAGAGAAAAGGGGTACAGTTTTGGCGACCACTGCTCTGTGTTCTGTGGCGACTGGCCTCTCCTCTCCTATCGCTGCTCGGGGCTCAGCTGTGTGGCTGCGGCAGCATAGAGACCATTGGAGGCCACTGGCATGGTGCTGGCAACAGTGACCTGGTTTTGACAGATAGGCAGAGGGGGTAGAGACTTCTTTTGGACACGGGGGAAGAGCAGATAAAGATGGATGATATCCGGTAGCCCACTGTTACACTACACCCCCCTACTGCAGATTATCTTCTCTGTGTTGACACTGTATTCGTCGTCGTTCATATTATCTGGGCAATTATCTGCATGTGGACATGCGGCCATCGGACTGGCTGTGTATGGATTTGGATTGTGACTGTAATCGTAATGCTGTTCGTTTTTTTTATGTGCATTTCTGAAATGAAATCTTCATTTGGCCAGCGCTCTGGAAATACTTTAGTTGTGCTTTCTTAAAAGATGGTTGAGGTACGGATGAGAAATGATTGAAGAATGGTTAAGCGAGGCGACCATAAAGGTGTTTAATGGTATTGGTAAGGGAAACACTATGGTATTTAATGAGAAGCATATCAAACGGCTGATCAAGTATTTAGTCATTTTAATGTGTTCCACTGATGTTACTGTCGTTTGTTTATATATGCAATTTTTTGTCGTTTTAAAAGTCGGATTTTAGTGTGTCCTTTCTCTTGCTTCTGTCAAGAAATAATATAATTATCAATAAATATTTTTATGGTAAATTCAGACTTTCTTTCACTATCTGTCTGGATTTCTTTGAGTGATTATAACAATTACTTATTATTAATCATTAAATGGACCAATTATTTCATTATTATATGGACCAGTCAGCATAAAGTAAAAAGTATGAACCCAGAAGCAAAACTGGTTGTAATGATACCATCAGGACGTCTGGTTGTTAACTAACTGGTTGTAATGATACCATCAGGACGTCTGGTTGTTAACTAACTGGTTGTAATGATATCATCAGGACGTCTGGTTGTTAACTAACTGGTTGTAATGATACCATCAGGACGTCTGGTTGTTAACTAACTGGTTGTAATGATACCATCAGGACGTCTGGTTGTTAACTAACTGGTTGTAATGATACCATCAGGACGTCTGGTTGTTAACTAACTGGTTGTAATGATATCATCAGGACGTCTGGTTGTTAACTAACTGGTTGTAATGATACCATCAGGACGTCTGGTTGTTAACTAACTGGTTGTAATGATACCATCAGGACGTCTGGTTGTTAACTAACTGGTTGTATTGATAACATCAGGACGTCTGGTTGTTAACTAACTGGTTGTAATGATACCATCAGGACGTCTGGTTGTTAACTAACTGGTTGTAATGATACCATCAGGATGTCTGGTTGTTAACTAACTGGTAGTAATGATACCATCAGGACATCTGGTTGTTAACTAACTGGTTGTAATGATACCATCAGGACGTCTGGTTGTAATGATATCATCAGGACGTCTGGTTGTTAACTAACTGGTTGTAATGATACCATCAGGACGTCTGGTTGTTAACTAACTGGTTGTAATGATATCATCAGGACGCGTCTGGTTGTTAACTAACTGGTTGTAATGATACCATCAGGACGTCTGGTTGTTAACTAACTGGTTGTAATGATACCATCAGGACGTCTGGTTGTTAACTAACTGGTTGTAATGATACCATCAGGACGTCTGGTTGTTAACTAACTGGTTGTAATGATACCATCAGGACGTCTGGTTGTTAACTAACTGGTTGTATTGATAACATCAGGACGTCTGGTTGTTAACTAACTGGTTGTAATGATACCATCAGGACGTCTGGTTGTTAACTAACTGGTTGTAATGATACCATCAGGATGTCTGGTTGTTAACTAACTGGTAGTAATGATACCATCAGGACGTCTGGTTGTTAACTAACTGGTTGTAATGATACCATCAGGACGTCTGGTTGTTAACTAACTGGTTGTAATGATACCATCAGGACGTCTGGTTGTGATGATATCATCAGGACGTCTGGTTGTTAACTAACTGGTTGTAATGATACCATCAGGACGTCTGGTTGTTAACTAACTGGTTGTAATGATATCATCAGGACGTCTGGTTGTTAACTAACTGGTTGTAATGATATCATCAGGACGTCTGGTTGTTAACTAACTGGTTGTAATGATACCATCAGGACGTCTGGTTGTTAACTAACTGGTTGTAATGATATCATCAGGACGTCTGGTTGTTAACTAACTGGTTGTAATGATATCATCAAATCAAATCAAATCACATTTTATTTGTCACATACACATGGTTAGCAGATGTTAATGCGAGTGTAGCGAAATGCTTGTGCTTCTAGTTCCGACCATGCAGTAGTATCTAACAAGTAATCTAACAAATTCACAACAACTACCTTATACACACAAGAGTAAAGGAATGAATACGAGTATGTACATATAAATATATGGATGAGCGATGGCTGACCGGCATAGGCAAGATGCAGTAGATGGTATGGAGTACAGTATATACACATATATATATATATATATATATATATATATATATATATATATATATATATATATATATATATATATATATATATATATGAGATGAGTAATGTAGGATATGTAAACATTATATAAATGGCATTGTTTAAAGTGGCTAGTGATACATTATTTCATCCAGTTATAATTATTAAAGTGGCTAGAGATTTGGGTCGATGGCGAACGGCATAGGCAAGATACAGTAGATGGTTTAGAGTGCAGTGTATACATTTGATATGAGTATGTCGGATACGTAAACATTATATACAAAATTGTTTAAAGTGGCTAGTGATACATTTGTTACATCCAATTCCTATGTTTAAAGTGGCTAGAGATTTAAGTCAGTATGTTGGCAGCAGCCACTCAATGTTAGTGATGGCTGTTTAACAGTCTGATGGCCTTGAGGTAGAAGCTGTTTTTCAGTCTCTCGGTCCCAGCTTTGATGCACCTGTACTGACCTCGCCTTCTGGATGATAGCGGGGTGAACAGGCAGTGGCTCGGGTGATTGTTGTCCTTGA
Organism: Brachymystax lenok tsinlingensis; assembly: GCA_030435695.1. Taxonomy (NCBI): domain Eukaryota; kingdom Metazoa; phylum Chordata; class Actinopteri; order Salmoniformes; family Salmonidae; genus Brachymystax; species Brachymystax lenok. The sequence goes on along the minus strand of CM059808.1, from coordinate 32,209,132 downwards.
TGATCTTTTTGGCCTTCCTGTGACATCGGGTGGTGTAGGTGTCCTGGAGGGCAGGTAGGTTTCCCCCGGTGATGCGCTGTGCAGTCCTCACCACCCTCTGGAGAGCCTTACGGTTGTGGGCAGAGCAGTTGCCGTACCAGGCGGTGATACAGCCCGACAGCGTAACGTCAACACATGTTGACGTTGTCATGGGTATGCATACAACTGTCTTTACATTAGATTAAATTTTGCCTGCTGGGAAAGCTAGTGATAAACGAATGCCTGAAGGTGTATGTGACACTTGAAATGATCATGTTTGAGTTATCATTGTAAACAACATAGTTTTGTGGGACGTAAATTAATTGAAACAAAATTCAACTCCAAAATCTAAAGGTGGGAGTTCTTGTCCAGCCTCAATCCAAAGACCTTTCATTCCATTCCGTTCCACCCCCATTTGACACTTTGCCACCTATAAAGTGGGAACGAGCGGTGAATTTCAGTTATGTGTAATCGAAGATGCCTCCAATGCTACCAGTTCGGTTCCCTGTTAAGTCTCCCAGTTGAGTTAAGTGTTGCTGTGCTGTTGATCTTTGTGGTTGACTATCATCTGTGTTCACCCCCATAGAGGATGTTTTCATTGTAATTTGTCATGGTGTGGGAAACTTAGAATGCACATTGCTTTTCGATGTGCTGAAGCAGAGGTGTCAATGTGAACCACTTACTTGCAGCAAGTAGCTATGGACAGTGCTGCCCTCTGGTGGAGAGTTCTCATTAGTACTCCAGATAAGCAAAATGCCATCCGCCAGCACAGAGAGTAAAGTGAGCATAACTGCTATAGGTCACGTTCATTTATATCCATAAGGGAAATTAAATAGAGAGGAATTTGAGTTAAGAACGCCCATTAGGTATATTCCTGTATCAACATGAACGGGATTGAACGGGATCATGAATGACACCAGTGGGAACAGAACAATAGCAGTATTTTTAACATAATAATGATAATATGCCATTTAGCTGACACTTTTATCCAAAAGCAACCTACAGCCATGCATTTTTCATATGGGTGGCCCCAGCGGGAATTAAAGCTACGCCCCAGCGGGAATTAAAGCTACTACCAATGGTGTTTTAAGCGCCGTGCTCTACCGACTGAGCCACATAGGACCATTCACAGTGATCATACCGTGAGTTTTTCTAGATCATCAGAGGCCTTAAAGGTTGTTACTGTAAATGTTTTCTCAATGTATGGCTGGTTAGATAAAGGCAAAATAATAAATAAGTAAATAAATGCTATTTCTTAGACCACGAATAAGCCATGTAACATGATAATCCCCAACATCATGTATAGTAACAGAAACTCAAACTGAGTCAGTTACCAGAATGACATGTTGTCCACCAAGGTCATCTGACTTGCTGTAATAGAAATCCAAACTGGCCCAGAGTCAGTTACCGGAATGACACGTTGTCCACCTGACACCAGGTCATCTGAGTTACTGTAATAGAAACCAAATCTGACCCAGAGTCAGTTACCAGAATGGCTCATTGTCCACCTGACAGCAGGTCATCTGAGTTACTGTAATAGAAACCCAAACTGACCCAGAGTCAGTTACCAGAATGGCTCATTGTCCACCTGACAGCAGGTCATCTGAGTTACTGTAATAGAAACCCAAACTGACCCAGATTCAGTTACCAGGCGAAGTGAGGCGAAGGATCATGGGATGGAGTCACATGTCATGTAAAAAAAAAAAGAACATTTGAAACTATTACTTTCACATTCATTATGCTTATTTATTACAATTCATTAATTAAGGCCTGTTTGACACAATTCTTTTTATGTCTTATTTAATATGACGGATGTGTTGATGATAACATTGTTCAATGTGGTTTTATGGCAGCCTAACTTTCAGCTGATTTGACCTTATTGGTTAAATTGATTTCAACATTTCTGTTATGTTAGTGGACCAGTTTCTTTGTTCCTTTACCTTGTTATAGACTACCAGGTTATTGGTCTTGAATTGCAGCCAGGTGACATTTCTTGGACAGCAACCAGGTTTTAATGTCAGAGAATGGCTGTGCATTTGCTGGCCTAAAGTGTCTGTCACATTGGCTGCGTTTATACAGGCAGCCCAATTCTGATCTTTGCCCAATTATTGGTCTTTTGACAAATCTGATATTTTGCCAGTAAAAAGACAAAAGATCATTATTGGGCTGCATGTGTAAACACAGCCAAAATGTCACACAGAACTATAGACTAATAACGACATGAACACATGCAACATTTCCATTGAACCACTGGCCCATCGATGAACATTTGACATAGTCTTACATGTGACAATATCAACATGATCTCACGAACACAAGTCAAAATTAGACGTTTGGCCAACTGCCACCTACACACCTCATGAAAAAACACTGTCAACCTTGATCTATGAACTCTCCTTCCTTTATAGTTAGTTATATGTTCTTTCTTGCAAATCAAGTAGACTTGTCACTTGACTCCAGCTGTAAATGCATTATGGGTCGTTAACTTTATGCATCCACACTTTAACTCACATAGCACCATACCAGGTGTTCAGTGGCTAATCCACATGAGAAATCATATGATTTTTCTGTTAGGGTCTGTGTGTGTGTGCGCGAGCTTGCAGGAGTGTTGTGGTTTTACTGTACAACTGTGGTGGTCTCACGGTCTCATTCAAAAAGTCACTTTCGGTGGTTAGGTGACAGCACACCTCCCCCACAAGCCCTGGCCTCATTTTGATAGCTACAGTATACATGAAATCCCAGATTGAAAATAAATGTTAGCTAAGTACATTCTAATACAGTATAACACATACATATAAATGTAGTCAAAATGCAATGAAGGTGTTTGATATTAGTATGACATTTTATGATATGAATGCATAAGATCCATACAAATAATATTTTACATACAGTTACTGCACTTATGAAAACAGACCAATTCATTTGATAAATGTCATGGCCTTTTCTTTTCCTGTATATCATTTATTTCTCTATAAATACGTGGGATCCACACACCACACACCCAGCAAGTCTTCCCCTAATAGAACAACTGAGTAAATACTTAGATTGGTGAGGTGGCACAACCATTGCACTCATTCTAAACATCTTCTCTCAGTAATGTAACCAGTTCTAGATTAGTGTTGATAGTGTTATTTTCGAACGCGTGTACCAGTCTGTTTAGAGTAATCTGTTAACACTCTACTCCTTGTAATCCGTGTCATTGCCAAACAGACTGGCCTTTTGGCAATCCTCAAATATCTAACATGACACAGAGTACAAGCAGTGGAATGTTTCTAAACAGACTCGTACCCAGGCTAGAGGAATGTTATCTAAACAGACTGGTACCCAGGCTAGAGGAATGTTAGCTAAACAGACTGGTACCCAGGCTAGAGGAATGTTAGCTAAACAGACTGGTACCCAGGCTAGAGGAATGTTAGCTAAACAGACTGGTACCCAGGCCAGTCTCTGAAGACTGGTACCCAGGCTAGTAATTTCTTACAGACCTGAAGGGTTCTCTGGCTGGAGTGTGAAATACTGCATGACCTGACAGCACCAACTCTTGTCTTCCCGTCTCTCACAGTTCAAAGAAAAGCTTAATGGATTTAAAATCTATCAAATCAAATGTTAATGGTCACATGCTTTGTAAACAACGGGTGTAGACTGACAGTGAAATGCTTAATTATGGGCCCTTCCCAACAATGCTGAGAGAAAAAAAGAGAAATAATATAATAAAAAAATAATAATAACACAAGGAATAAATACACAATGAGTATAGATAACTTGCCTATATACAGTGCCGAGTCGAGGTAACTGTACATATTTACATACCTTACCTTCCTGCCAAAATAGAACATAGATACTGAACAGACCTTTTGTATACAGTGTTCTTATAGCTCTGAGAATGATAGACTACCTAGACATGTGACCAGAAGAAGGCTGACTTCGAGGTTTTCCTGAGTTCATTGCCATTCCTATCAGAACGTTTGGCTTACCTTTTCATTTGTCTTTTTACTGTATTTTATTGTCTGGGGCTTTTGTTTTGACAGGAAAGTCTTGTGACTTGGAGAAATGCCCATGTCCACTGCCCTCATGAGGACTATTGTCCTACAATGACCATGCTGAAATTCACCATTGGAAAAGTTCTGTCAGATTTAGTGACATTTAATCATTGCAAATTTGTCACTAAGCTGACAAATTAGGTGTCACTGAAGCTAAGATATTAGGTACTATTGAATACTTGTTTCTGACTGGCTTGAAGGGCATTCTAGACAGTGCATTATTTCTCTATAAAGCACGATATATCAGCACGGTAGTAATCAATGGTTTTAGTTCATTCTTACATGTTCTATGTTTGAGTTGCTTTGAAAGTTGAATTGAAAACATTATTGGTATAGCTGAATATGACTGTCATAATAGCAAGCTATGATTTATGGTTTGGTTAGCTAAACTAGCAAGTCTGTTTGTTCGGTTACCAAGGCAACTACTGTAGCTATCTAGTAAACTTGCTAGCTACTTCATGTTAAACACATTTCTACCTGCATATGAACACATTTGTAATCTGTTAAATTATAGCCATGGTACAAAAGAGATAATGCAACTCCGTGGAAGGTTAGTGGTTAGTTCACTCCGCTAGCGCGTCGTGGAACACATCTTTCACATCGTTCATTATTTTCCATAGAACGTATATACCCCCTCTTTGATTATCCCTTACGTGTCACTTTTGGTGGCATATTACTTATGTCACTAAAATAACTTATTAGCTATATGTCACATAGAATGGCTACGATTAAGGACAGGTAGAAGGAGGGAGAGAGTCTTAGGAGGGAAATTTAGGTGAAAAATAATGAGAGGGTAACTTTCCAAGCTGAACTTCTAACAGGAAGTTTGTGGGTAGACAGGATGTTCTGCACTGCTGTTGATGGAAATATACAAGAATAAGCTATGTTTTTGAACAAAGCAGGAACTAAATACCTATGGCTTGAATTCACACAAGATCAGAACAATAGCAGGTTGCTGCTGCAGGAAAGAGTTCTCTACTCTTGAGTAGTAATTCATCAAACACTGTCTTAGCTAATGTGTTGTTATTTCATACTGATGGCAAAACATGTACCCCTTGACTTTTTCCACATTTTGTTATGTTACAGCTTTATTCTAAAATTGATTAAATAAAACAAATCCCTCATTTGCAAAAAATGTCTGAAAACCTGTTTTTGCTTTGTCGTTATGGGATATTGTGTGTAGACTATTGAGGGAAAAAACGATTTAATCCATTTTTGAATTGAATAAATTCTATTCAAAGGTATTTTTTTTGTTCCAACGTGTTTCAGTGAGAAAACAAACATACATAATTTTTTATTTATTTAACCAGGTAGGCTAGTTGAGAACAATTATTATTTGCAACTGCGACCTGGCCAAGATAAAGCATAGCAATTAGACACATACAACAACACAGAGTTACACATGGAATAAACAAAACATACAGTCAATAATACAGTAGAAAAAAGAAAACAAAAAGTCTATATACAGCGAGTGCAAATGAGGTAAGATAAGGGAGTTAAGGCAATAAATAGGCCATGGTGGCGAAGTAATTACAATATAGCAATTAGACACTGGAATGGTAGATGTGCAGTAGATGAATGTGCAAGTAGAAATACTGGGGTGCAAAGGAGCAAGATAAATAAATAAATAAAATACAGTATGGGGATGAGGTAGATAGATGGGCTGTTTACATATGGGCTATGTACAAGTGCAGTGATCATGTGTGGGATGTGTGGGACATGTGTGGGACATGTGTGGGACATGAAGTAGATACTTGAACAGCTGTGATGTCACGTGTGTGTGTGTTCCTCTTATGACGTCCCAGCGTCGCCTATTTAAGAGGAATTACCATGACCATTACCACAGGACATCTGGACACCCCCGAAACCGTCCAATAGGAAGACATGGTGCGGTGGAGAGCACCGCACACACCACTACCTTCTGACACCCAGTAATAGATGAGAAATGGGGAAATGAAAATCTTCTGTAAATGACGTGTTAGTCATTTTTTGCAAAAAAAGTTGAACCATCACCGTTGATGGAAACTCTGAATAGAAAATGAAACTCACCCAATTCAGGCCTACATGTGCACTGGAAACAGAGTGATTCAGTCAATATTGTTTCCATGCTATTTCACTTATGTTATTTGGCTAGTGCACTGTAATCATGTTGCATCAAATAACTGTTGCCATACGCATACAGCTTTCATCTCAATTGATCCCGGGTTTAATGCGAGTCTAGCGAAATGCTTGTGCTTCTAGTTCCCGACAGTGCAGTAATATCTAACAAGTAATTTAACAATTCCACAACAACTGCCTAATACACACACATCTAAAGGGATGGAATAAGAATATTTACATATAAATATATGGATGAGCGATGGCCGAGCGGCATAGGCAAGATACAATATATGGTTTAACATTTTATTCATTAAATGTTTTATTTTACCTTTATTTAACTAGGCAAGTCAGTTAAGAACAATTCTTATTTTCAATGACAGCCTAGGCACAGTGGGTTAACTGCCTTGTTCAGGGGCAGAACCATACAGTATATACAGTTGAAGTCGGAAGTTTACATACACCTTAGCCAAATACATTTAAACTCAGTTTTTCACAATTCCTGACATTTAATCCTAGTAAAAATTCCTTGTCCTAGGTCAGTTAGGATCACCACTTTATTTTATGAATGTGAAATGTCAGAATAATAGTAGCAGAGAGAATGATTTATTTCAGCTTTTATTTCTTTCATCACATTCCCAGTGGGTCAGAAGTTTACATACACCCAATTAGTATTTGGTAGCATTGCCTTTAAATTGTTTATCTTGGGTCAAACATTTTGGGTAGCCTTCCACAAGCATCCCACAATACATTTTGTGAATTTTGGCCCATTCCTCCTGACAGAGCTGGTGTAGCTGAGTCAGGTTTGTAGGCATCCTTGCTCGCACACGCTTTTTCAGTTCTGTCCACAAATGTACTATGGGATTGAGGTCAGGGCTTTGTGATGGCCACTAAAATACATTGACTTTGTTGTCCTTAAGCCATTTTGCCACAACTTTGGAAGTATGCTTGGGGTCATTGTCCATTTGGAAGACCCATTTGCAACCAAGCTTTAACTTCCTGTCTTGAGATGTTGCTTCAATATATCCACATAATTTTCCTACCTCATGATGCCATCTATTTTGTGAAGTGAACCTGTCCCTCCTGCAGCAAAGCGCCCCCACAACGTGATGCTGCCACCCCCGTGCTTCACAGTTGGGATGGTGTTCTTCGGCTTGCAAGCTCCCCCCTTTTTCCTCCAAACATAATGATGGTCATTATGGCCAAACTGTTCTATTTTTGTTTCATCAGACCAGAGGACATGTCTCCAAAACGATCTTTGTACCAAAGTGCCACGGCAAACCGTAGTCTGGCTTTTTTTATGGCGGTTTTGGAGCAGTGGCTTCTTCCTTGCTGAGCGGCCTTTCAGGTTATGTCGATATAGGACTCGTTTTACTGTGGATATAGATACTTTGGTGCCTGTTTCCTCCAGCATCTTCACAAGGTCCTTTGCTGTTGTTCTGGGAATGATTTTCACTTGTTGCACCAAAGTACGTTCATCTCTAGGAGACAGAACGCGTCTCCTTCCTGAGCGGTATGACGGCTGCGTGGTCTCTTCGGTGTTTATACTTGCATACTATTGTTTGTACAGATGAACGTGGTACCTTCATGTGTTTGGAATTTGCTCCCAAGGATGAACCAGACTTGTGGAGGTCTACAATTTTCTTTCTGAGGTCTTGGCTGATTTCTTTTGATTTTCCCATGATGTCAAGCAAAGAGGCACTGAGTTTGAAGGTAGGCCTTGAAATACATCCACAGGTACACCTCCAATTGACTCAAATTATGTCAATTAGCCTATCAGAAGCTTCTAAAGCCATGACATAATTTTCTGGAATTTTCCAAGCTGTTTAAAGGCACAGTCAACTTGGTGTATGTAAACTTCTGACCCACTGGAATTGTGATACGGTGAACTATATGTGAAATAATCTGTAAACAATTGTTGGAAAAATTACTTGTGTCATGCACAAAGTAGATGTCCTAACCAATGGTCTAAAAACGAGTTTTAATGACTCCAACCTAAGTGTATGTAAACTTCCGACTTCAACTCTACATATGAGATGAGTGTGTAAGATATATAAACATTATTCAACTGGCATTATTAAAGTGACTAGTGATCCATTTATTACAGTGGACAATGGTTTTGAGTCTATATATGTAGGCAGCAGCTTCTGTGTGTTAGTGATTGCTGTTTAACAGTCTGGTGGCCTTGAGATAGAAGCTGTTTTTCAGTCTCTCGGTTCCAGCTTTTTGCACCTGTACTGACCTCGCCTTCTGGATGGTAGCGGGGTGAACAGGCAGCGGCTCGAGTGGTTGTTGTCCTTGATGAACATCTTGGCCTTCCTGTGACATCGGGTGCTGTAGGTGTCCTGGAGGGTAGGTAGTTTGCCCCTGGTGATGCGTTGTGCAGAGCACACCACCTTCTGGAGAGCCTTGCGGTTGTGGGCAGTGCAGTTGCAGTACCAGGCGGTGATACAGCCCGACAGGATGCTCTCGCAAATTTCTCGTCATGGGTGATCAGGGAGTACAGGAGGGGGCTGAGCACGCACCCTAGTGGGGCCCCAGTGTTGAGGATCAACAAAGTGGAGATGATGTTTCCTACCTTCACTACCTAGTCAGAAAGTCTAGGACCCAGTTGCACAGGGCGGGGTTGAGACCTAGGGTCTCAAGCTTAATGATGAGCTTGGAGGATACTATGGTGTTGAATGCTGAGCTGTAGTCAATGAACAGCATTCTTACATAGGTATTCCTCTTGTCGAGATAGGACAGTGTGCAGTGTGATGGCGATTGCATCGTCTGTGGACCTATTGGGGCGGTATGCAAATTGAAGTTGGTCTAGGGTGGCAGTTAAGGTGGCAGTGATATGATCCTTGACTAGTCTCTCAAAGCACTTCATGATGATAGAAGTGAGTGCTACGGGGCGATAGTCATCTAGTTCAGTTATCTTTGACTTCTTTGGTAGAGGGGCAATGGTGGCCATCTTGAAGCATGTGGGATAGCAGACTGGGATAGGGAGAGATTGAATATGTCCAGCCAGCTGGTCTGAGCATGCTCTGAGGATGCGGCTAGGGATGCCGTCTGAGCCGGCAGCCTTTCGAGGGTTAACACATCTAAATGTCTTACTCACGTTGGCGACGGAGAAGGAGAGGGGGAGTTTCTGCCTTTGGGACGGTAGTAGCAAAATGGAGTCATGGTCGGATTTGCCGAAGGGAGGGCAGGGAAGGGCCTTGTATGCATCGCTGGAGTTAGAGTAGCAGTGATCCAGTGTATTTCCTGCATGAGTCCTTCAATCAATTTGCTGGTAGAATTTAGGTAGCCTTGTTCTCAAATTTGCTTTGTTAAAATCCCCAGCTACAATAAATGCAGCCTCAGGATATATGGTTTCCAGTTTGCATAGAGTACAGTGAAGTGCCATGAGGGCTGTCGTGGTATTGGTGGTGACAATCACAGAAAATAATTATCTTGGGAGATAATATGGTCGGCATTTGATTGTAAGGAATTCTAGGTTAGGTGAACAAAAGGACTTGAGTTTCTGTATGTTGTTACGATTACACCATGAGTCGTTAATCATGAAGCATACACCCCGCCCTTCTTCTTCCCAGAGAGATGTTTATTTCTGTCGGCACGACGCATGAAGAATCCCGGTGGCTGTACCGACTCCGACAACATATCCCGACAGAGCCATGTTTCAGTGAAACAGAGAATGTTACAATCTCTGATGTCTCTCTGGAAAGCAATTGTCCTCATTTCGTCTACCTTGTTGTCTAGAGACTGGACATTGGCGAGTAATATACTCGGAAGCTGTGGGTGGTGTGCACACCTTCGAAGTCTGACCAGGAGGCTGTTCCGTCTACCTCTTCTGCGGTGACGTTGTTTTGGTTCGGCTTCTAGGATTAGATCCAATGTCCTGGGTGGTGGTGCGAACAAAGGATCCGCTTCGGGAAAGTTGTATTCCTGGTCGTAATGTTGATAAGTTGACATCACTCTGATATCCAATAGTTCTTCCCGGCTGTATGTAATAACATGTCATACTCTTTTGGTCCAGACAGCATCAGATACATGGGCTACACATACTAAGACAGAGGGGCGCTGTTTCTGTCGCTCGGGTGATATACCTGGTGAAATTCAGCCACTTGTGAATTGACGTAAAAGTATGAAAACACAGAGAGTGACGAAAGATAAATTAGTATTATTATTTAAAAAATGTATTGGTCATTTATTTGCGGAAGCTTGGCTTCCCTTGGCATCCAAGAATACACGCCACTGGATTGGTTGATTGCAAATTAAATGTGTCTTTCTTTCTTTTTGCTCTGTCACAACATACTGTAAAGACTAATGTAAGTATTCCATCAACAATAAAGAAGATCTAAATGACATCTAAATGATGTTCCCTAAAACAAAGCCATGTTTGTCATGCAACTGTTCTAGTGTGATTTTCCACACCCTGTTTTCTTACAGTAAATTGACGGGTAAGCATTCTCTGGTCTGTCTCGCCCCCGTGTCTTCCCCTGCTGAGGTTTATGGCTTCGTGACAGGCACCTGACTGAACAATAACCACAGCAAGTACTTAAGCAGAGGACAGAGTGACAGTTATCCATCACCAGCCAGTGGCTTCAAGACATCCTACACACACACACACAGGTGAGTAGCCACAGACACAGACAGACACACACATGCTTCTTGTTTCAGAAACATCTGATGCTTACTGTAGCTCCCTGTATGATCTGTCTCCTGTAGTTCTTAGTAAATCTCTGCTGTCTTTCTTCTCAGAATGAAGTTGTTGGTAGTTGTGGCTGCTGCTCTGGCAGTGGCGAGTGCCGCTAGCCTCTCCTTGGAGGACTTGGAGTTCCATGCCTGGAAACTGAAGTTTGGTAAGAGAAGCATCTCTTTTCACATCAGCTTGTTTCACTTTAGCTTCTTATCACTGACAACAATGGAGTGTGTGACTATCTCCTCTTTTCTTCATGTTTCTTATCAATCCGAACCTCTGCTCTCTCGCTATCCTGTTTAATGTGATGTAGAGCAGGAGGACAACAACCTTTCCTTTCATAAGAGCTGCTTACATACAACTACAAAATGTCTCGAGCTGCATATTTTGTTATTATATTTGGTGATATTTAATAGAGACACCTGTTAATCCAGAACGTCTGGCTTTATTGTTTTCTGTTGTTTCCTCACGGAGGGCCTTGAGATAAGTAGACTTAACATGGACTTAAGTCAATAAAACATGGACTTACTATAAGTAAAAAATAGTCATGTTTAGTCAACTTATCTCAAGTCTGAATAAGGCCTTGAATGAACTGACTTTGACTCCTACAGGGAAGTCTTACAGCTCTCAGGTGGAAGAGGCTCAGCGTATGAGCTCCTGGATCTCTAACCGGAAGCTGGTAGTGGTTCACAACATGCTGGCTGACAAGGGCATCAAGTCCTACCGTCTGGGCATGACCTACTTCGCTGACATGGTACGGCCCAGAAACATGCCACTGTAGTCATAGAACAGATCACATATGTATATGTCAATTTATGAAGGATAAACTGATTAAATGAACAATAGAAGGATCTCTTTTTGTCTGTCCCATTTTCAGATTTACAGCGTTCATAGAAAAATATAGAAAACCGACGCGATTAAATTGACAATTAAATTGACATGATTTTGATGAACTATGGACTTGTTAATATGTTGTGATCTGTATCCTTTATCAGAACTAAATAATGAAAAACAATAGAAGGATAGACCCCCCCCAAAACAAGGGAAATTGTCTTTCTGAAATAATTTTGTCCATTATTATAACGGATTGGATTTATATAGCGCCTTTCTACCAACTAAGGTTCTCAAAGCGCTTTACATAGTAACTGGAGAACTCACCTCATCCACCACCAATGTATCTAATGTAAATGATGTCTAAATTAGTATGTGTATTTTTTGTTGTGCCCCTCTATCGCAGGATAACGAGGAGTACAGACGCATCATCTCCCAGGGCTGCCTGGGCTCCTTCAACGCCTCCAAGGCCCGTGGCGGCTCTACCTTCTTCCCAATGCTTGGGGACAACGACCTGCCCACCACCGTGGACTGGAGGGACAAGGGCTACGTCACCCCCATCAAGGACCAGAAGCAGTGCGGCTCCTGCTGGGCATTCAGTGCGGTAAGAGAGGGAGAGGGAGGGAAGGGGTTAAGAGAGTGAGTTAACTACAACCTAAAGTCTGCTCTAGTCAGATGGAGTTGAGCAGCAGAGGCTGGTGGGAGGAGCTATAGGGGGATGTGCTCATTGTAAAAGCTGGAATGGAATAAATGTAACGGTATCAAACACATCAAACATATGTTTGACTGTTCCATATATTCAATTTCAGCCATTACATTGAGACCTCCTACAGCTCCTCCCACCAGCCTCCACTGTAGAGTAATTGGTCAGCCGGTTCTAATACTTGTTCTCTTTCGTCTTGTGCGTGGTGAGAGAGAAACAATATCCCCAGTTTGTAAACGTTTCCATTTTTGTATTCAGCTGTTTTCAAAACACTGTGGGTTGTGACCCTAAAACTTAGTACATCGATTAGAATGTGAGTGTCCTTAATTTTACATTTACATCTCCCTGCCATGTGTGTCTAACTCCCCCACCTCCCTCCCTCAGACTGGATCTCTGGAAGGCCAGCACTACAAGAAGACCAATAAGCTGGTGTCCCTCAGCGAGCAGCAGCTGGTTGACTGCTCCGGCGATTTTGGCAACATGGGCTGCATGGGCGGTCTCATGGACCAAGCCTTTGAGTACATCAAGTCCTTGGCCCCTGGAGGCGTGGATACTGAGGACTCCTACCCATACCAGGCTGAGGTAAGTACTGAGCAGTGAGCAGTGGGCAGGGTTGTGTTCATTATGGCCAAACGTTTAAAAACATTTCCCAATGGAAAACAAAAATTGGCGTTTCTTAATGAACTTATTAGGCCTTCCCTGTTTTAGTCCATTTTTAATGTAATCTTTCTCCCAGTGTGGGGCACACAGCGTATTAGCAGGCTATGACAGGGGGTTTCAAACCTCACCTCATGGAGCCCCAGCCGTTCCTTGTATTTGAACTTCCAGAGCTAGCACACCTTATTGAGCTTGTTGACTAATTATGAAACCCTTAATTAGGTAAATCAGCTAATCAAGGGTAACGTCTGGGGGTCCCCGAGGAGAGGTTTGAAAAACACTGGGCTATGACGCCTTTCTGACTCAAGGAAGTAGCACCATACTGACATCTAGGGTATATATTTAGCGGTGCAATAGATTCTGACAAAAATGAGCATTATTGCATTTAGGTATGAATTTTAGGTTTTATATTCGCTATGATGTAAGTGCTTGCACTTCTACTAGTGCATGCTATTTTTGCCAATTTCAATGTAGATACACCTGTTTTAAGAATACTTCAGATCTTTACGCTCAGTCAAAATAATGCTGTAGAATCCCTCATAAAACGTTTGTATGGAAAACCGTAAACAACTAGCAACTAAGCCCTCATAAAATGTTTCTATGGAAACGCGTAAACAACTAGCAACTATGCTTCTGTAGTGTTTATTTAACAACGTCTTTCTTTGACAGGACAAGAAGTGCCGCTACAAGCCCGACAGTGTGGGTGCCACCTGCAGCGGGTTTGTTGATGTGACCAGTGGTGACGAGAGCGCACTGCAGCAGGCGGTGGCCACCGTGGGACCGGTGTCTGTGGCTATCGATGCTGCACACTCCTCCTTCCAGCTCTACGACTCAGGTGAGGTCTTTTTAGACACACCTCTCTCTAGAGGAATCATGTTATGACACTGCTCTCTCCAGCCTGAACCTACACCTGTCATCTTGGTCACACTTTAAACAAACTATAACCTCTAATGTGCAATGACGCCTTCATATACCCTTGATAAGGCCCATGTATATGCTTCACAAATGTTTTATAAGCAAATAACAGGTCCTGACATCTGGTTCTTTACAAAATGTGGCATAAGCCTCATATATATAGTTTATAGTATGACATTTTCTTATGGATGATTTGTGAAGCATTTATGTAGGCTTCATAAAGTGCTTATGAAGGCTTCATCGAGACTGACTCCATAACTGATTGTTCATAACTGTGAACTGACTGTGACTTGCTGTTCTGGGCGGCAGGTAGCTTAGTGGTTAAAAGGTTGGGCCAGTAACCGAAAGGTTGCTAGTTTGAATCCCTGAGCTGACTACTTGAAAATCTGTCAATGTGCTCTTGAGCAAGGCACTTAACCCTAATTGCACCTGTAAGTCGCTCTGGATAAGAGCGTCTGCTAAGTATATGCTCCCTGTGTGTTTCTTACATTGAATGCAATGTATTGACTTAGGCGTCAACAACTGTGACCCCTTTCTTTTGCAAAAGCCTCACAATGTGACAAATATAAACTGATACCAGGCTGACATTGGGTGCATATTGAGAATAATGGAATGGTTGTTTATTCCCAGGTGTCTATGATGAGCCAGAGTGCAGCAGTGATGAGCTGGATCATGGTGTGCTGGCTGTTGGCTATGGCACTAGTGATGATGGCCAGGACTACTGGCTGGTGAAGAACAGGTAAACAACAACCTATTGCATACTGTATCAAATAAAGCTAGGCCTATTGGATTGGTCAAGAGCAACCATAAATCAATGGCGTTGCAGCTGCATTCCATAATCTCAGTACTGTCAGAGATGGGCTCTGGTATAACAGGACTGAGGGGGGGTATTTTAGTTAGCATGGTTCCTGATGTGCCCATAACAAACTGTGATGCTAAAAACAGGTGGGGGAAGCAGTCCGACACTAATATCAATGAACGATGTTATGCTATTGCTAAATGCTAAGACAGTGGTTGATCGATGAACGATGTTATGCTATTGCTAAATGCTAAGTCAGTGGTTGATCGATGAACGATGTTATGCTATTGCTAAATGCTAAGTCAGTGGTTGGTCGATGAACAATGTTATGCTATTGCTAAATGCTAAGTCAGTGGTTGATCGATGAACAATGTTATGCTATTGCTAAATGCTAAGTCAGTGGTTGATCGATGAACGATGTTATGCTATTGCTAAATGCTAAGTCAGTGGTTGATCGATGAACGATGTTATGCTATTGCTAAATGCTAAGTCAGTGGTTGATCGATGAACAATGTTATGCTATTGCTAAATGCTAAGTCAGTGGTTGCTTGATGAACGATGTTATGCTATTGCTAAATGCTAAGTCAGTGGTTGCTTGATGAACGATGTTATGCTATTGCTAAATGCTAAGTCAGTGGTTGCTTGATGAACGATGTTATGCTATTGCTAAATGCTAAGTCAGTGGTTGCTTGATGAACGATGTTATGCTATTGCTAAATGCTAAGTCAGTGGTTGATCGATGTGTGGGTTCCAGCTGGGGCCTTGAATGGGGAGATAAAGGCTACATCATGATGTCCAGGAACAAGCACAACCAGTGTGGCATTTCCACCGCTTCCAGCTACCCCCTGGTCTAAGGGTGAGTCTGACGGCCATCAGTGTCTATCACAACTATATCTATACTCACATACTATCTCATTAGCTACTATAGTATTAGTGTCAAATTACATATCATTCACCTACTAGCAGTGTTTATCCCAACTACATATCATTCACCTACTAGCAGTGTCTATCCCAACTACATATCATTCACCTACTAGCAGTGTCTATCCCAACTACATATCATTCACCTACTAGCAGTGTTTATCCCAACTACATATCATTCACCTACTAGCAGTGTCTATCCCAACTACATATCATTCACCTACTAGCAGTGTTTATCCCAACTACATATCATTCACCTACTAGCAGTGTTTATCCCAACTACATATCATTCGACCTCCTAGCAGTGTCTATCCCAACTACATATCATTCACCTCCTAGCAGTGTCTATCCCAACTACATATCATTCACCTACTAGCAGTGTCTATCCCAACTACATATCATTCACCTACTAGCAGTGTCTATCCCAACTACATATCATTCACCTCCTAGCAGTGTCTATCCCAACTACATATCATTCACCTCCTAGCAGTGTCTATCCCAACTACATATCATTCACCTACTAGCAGTGTCTATCCCAACTACATATCATTCACCTACTAGCAGTGTCTATCCCAACTACATATCATTCACCTACTAGCAGTGTCTATCCCAACTACATATCATTCACCTACTAGCAGTGTCTATCCCAACTACATATCATTCACCTCCTAGCAGTGTCTATCCCAACTACATATCATTCACCTACTAGCAGTGTCTATCCCAACTACATATCATTCACCTACTAGCAGTGTCTATCCCAACTACATATCATTCACCTACTAGCAGTGTCTATCCCAACTACATATCATTCACCTCCTAGCAGTGTCTATCCCAACTACATATCATTCACCTCCTAGCAGTGTCTATCCCAACTACATATCATTCACCTCCTAGCAGTGTCTATCCCAACTACATATCATTCACCTCCTAGCAGTGTCTATCCCAACTACATATCATTCACCTACTAGCAGTGTCTATCCCAACTACATATCATTCACCTACTAGCAGTGTCTATCCCAACTACATATCATTCACCTACTAGCAGTGTCTATCCCAACTACATATCATTCACCTACTAGCAGTGTTTATCCCAACTACATATCATTCACCTACTAGCAGTGTCTATCCCAACTACATATCATTCACCTACTAGCAGTGTCTATCCCAACTACATATCATTCACCTCCTAGCAGTGTCTATCCCAACTACATATCATTCACCTACTAGCAGTGTCTATCCCAACTACATATCATTCACCTACTAGCAGTGTCTATCCCAACTACATATCATTCACCTACTAGCAGTGTCTATCCCAACTACATATCATTCACCTCCTAGCAGTGTCTATCCCAACTACATATCATTCACCTCCTAGCAGTGTCTATCCCAACTACATATCATTCACCTACTAGCAGTGTCTATCCCAACTACATATCATTCACCTACTAGCAGTGTCTATCCCAACTACATATCATTCACCTCCTAGCAGTGTCTATCCCAACTACATATCATTCACCTCCTAGCAGTGTCTATCCCAACTACATATCATTCACCTCCTAGCAGTGTCTATCCCAACTACATATCATTCACCTACTAGCAGTGTCTATCCCAACTACATATCATTCACCTCCTAGCAGTGTCTATCCCAACTACATATCATTCACCTACTAGCAGTGTCTATCCCAACTACATATCATTCACCTCCTAGCAGTGTCTATCCCAACTACATATCATTCACCTACTAGCAGTGTTTATCCCAACTACATATCATTCACCTCCTAGCAGTGTCTATCCCAACTACATATCATTCACCTACTAGCAGTGTCTATCCCAACTACATATCATTCACCTCCTAGCAGTGTCTATCCCAACTACATATCATTCACCTACTAGCAGTGTCTATCCCAACTACATATCATTCACCTACTAGCAGTGTCTATCCCAACTACATATCATTCACCTACTAGCAGTGTCTATCCCAACTACATATCATTCACCTACTAGCAGTGTCTATCCCAACTACATATCATTCACCTCCTAGCAGTGTCTATCCCAACTACATATCATTCACCTACTAGCAGTGTCTATCCCAACTACATATCATTCACCTCCTAGCAGTGTCTATCCCAACTACATATCATTCACCTCCTAGCAGTGTCTATCCCAACTACATATCATTCACCTCCTAGCAGTGTCTATCCCAACTACATATCATTCACCTCCTAGCAGTGTCTATCCCAACTACATATCATTCACCTCCTAGCAGTGTCTATCCCAACTACATATCATTCACCTACTAGCAGTGTCTATCCCAACTACATATCATTCACCTCCTAGCAGTGTCTATCGCAACTACATATCATTCACCTCCTAGCAGTGTCTATCCCAACTACATATCATTCACCTACTAGCAGTGTCTATCCCAACTACATATCATTCACCTACTAGCAGTGTCTATCCCAACTACATATCATTCACCTCCTAGCAGTGTCTATCCCAACTACATATCATTCACCTCCTAGCAGTGTCTATCCCAACTACATATCATTCACCTCCTAGCAGTGTCTATCCCAACTACATATCATTCACCTCCTAGCAGTGTCTATCCCAACTACATATCATTCACCTACTAGCAGTGTCTATCCCAACTACATATCATTCACCTACTAGCAGTGTTTATCCCAACTACATATCATTCACCTACTAGCAGTGTCTATCCCAACTACATATCATTCACCTACTAGCAGTGTCTATCCCAACTACATATCATTCACCTACTAGCAGTGTCTATCCCAACTACATATCATTCACCTACTAGCAGTGTCTATCCTAACTACATATGCATAAATGCATAAAATATGTGTTTTAAGATCTCTTCTAAATATGTCCACAATGCCAAAAGTTCAGTCCGTTTGGCAATTCATCACATTTTCCCACTGATCTTTTTAAGTTAACCTTTGTAATTCCCAGTGATTAATGCACACTAGCTATCACTATAGTTCAGTCAGTCGGTTTCTGTTGTTGGTCAATGTTTTTGTATTCCCCCCACACAGATCCAGGAGAGGATATCTGAAGCTTGCAGAGGGTGAAGATGACTTGACACAGACAAACCAGAGCAATAATTTAAGAAGATTTTTGTTTTTGTAGCAATAACCTGCATTTTTAGATGTTGTGCATTATTTCTTCGGTAGTTGAGGGTCACACATTTCACTATACAGTACCTCCAGAAAATAGTCCTGTGCTAAGAATGTTATTTATGCTCAAAAAAAAACACTAAAACTGATTCTGATTTTAGAATGTAAATAAATGTAAGAAATTAAGAAAATAAAAGTTTTACGCCTGTGTAACTATTTGTGGTGGAAATTCAACGTGTGTTTCAATGTGGGACCATTAAGGACAAAGTACCCACTTAAAACGTGTTCCCTATTCTAAAGTATAGGCTAAGCATATTTTTACTTGCAGAAATATTCTCCAGAAATTACCTCATTGGACAGAAAGGTGCACATCTTTTTATCTTATTTATGGATTATATGACCTTGTCTCAGGTTAATAGCGCATGGAAAAATCCCATGCTTTTATAATGACATACAGTACCAGTCAAAAGTTTGGACAAACCCCCTCATTCAAGGGTCTTTCTTTATTTTCACTATTTTCACTGACATCAAAACTATGAAATAACACATATGGAATTATGTAGTAACCAAAAAAGTGTTAAACAAATCAAAATATATTTTATATTTGAGATTCTTCAAAGTAACCACCATTTGCCTTGATGACAGCTTTGCACACTCTTGGCATTCTCACAACCAGCTTCATGAGGTGGTCCCCTGGAATTCATTTCAATCAACAGTTGTGCCTTGTTAAAAGTTAATTGGTGGAATTTCTTTCCTTCTTAATTCGTTTGAGACAATCAGTTAAGTTGTGACAAGGTAGGGGTGGTATACTGAAGATAGCCCTATTTGGTAAAAGACCAAGTCCATATTATGGCAAGAACAGCTCAAATAAGCACAGAGAAATGACAGTCTATCATTACTTTAAGACATGAAGGTCAGTCAATCAAGACAATTTCAAGAACTTTGAAAGCTTCTTCAAGTGCAGTCGCAAAAGCCATCAAGCGCTATGATGAAACTGGCTATCATGAGGACCACCACAAGAAAGGAAGAACCAGAGTTACCTCTGATCCAGAAGATACGTTCATTAAAGTTTCCAGGCTCAGAAATTGCAGCCCAAATAAATGTTTCACAGAGTTCAAGTAACAGACACATCTCAACATCAACTGTTCAAATTTGTATGTTTAAGTAATGACTAATAATATTTCACTCTGAAAACGTATTCAATAGGGTTAGGGTTATAAAACAATGATAATCCAATTAATGTGTGTATCTAGAAATGTATAGAGACTAGAACATGGTGGTACCATCTTGCAATGTAAGACGAGGGTATTTGAGAGAACAAAGGAATCCTTGTGAAACCAAATTACAGAGAAGAGGCCTTCCCTGTCCTCAGGAAGGGAGGAACGGCTAGGAACTGTCCAGATTGAATTACAGTGAGGGAAAAAAGTATTTGACCCCCTGCTGATTTTGTACGTTTGCCCACTGACAAAGAAATGATCAGTCTATAATTTTAATGGTAGGGTTATTTGAACAGTGAGAGACAGAATAACAACCAAAAAATCCAGAAAAACGCATGTGAAAAATGTTATAAATGGAATTGCAATTGAATGAGGGAAATAAGTATTTGACCCCTCTGCAAAACATGACTTAGTACTTGTTGGCAAAACCCTTGTTGGCAATCACAGAGGTCAGACGTTTCTTGCAGTTGGCCACCAGGTTAGCGCACATCTCAGGAGGGATTTTGTCCCACTCCTCTTTGCAGATCTTCTCCAAGTAATTAAGGTTTCGAGGCTGACGTTTGGCAACTCGAACCTTCAGCTCCCTCCACAGATTTTCTATGGGATTAAGGTCTGGAGACTGGCTAGGCCACTCCAGGACCTTAATGTGCTTCTTCTTGAGCCACTCCTTTGTTGACTTGGCCATGTGTTTTGGGTCATTGTCATGCTGGAATACCCATCCACGACCCATTTTCAATGCCCTGGCTGAGGGAAGGAGGTTCTCACCCAAGATTTGACGGTACATTTCCCCGTCCATCGTCCCTTTGATGCGGTGAAGTTGTCCTGTCCCCTTAGCAGAAAAACACCCCCAAAGCATAATGTTTCCACCTCCATGTTTGACGGTGGGCATGGTGTTCTTGGGGTCATAGGCAGCATTCCTCCTCCTCAAAAAACGAGTTGAGTTGATGCTAAAAAGCTCCATTTTGGTCTCATCTGACCACAACACTTTCACCCAGATGTCCTCTGAATCATTCAGATGTTCATTGGCAAACTTCAGACGGGCATGTATATGTGCTTTCTTGAGCAGAGGGACCTTGTGGGTGCTGCAGGATTTCAGTCCTTCATGGCGTAGTGTGTAACCAATTGTTTTCTTGGTGACTATGGTCCCAGCTGCCTTGAGATCATTGACAAGATCCTCCCGTGTAGTTCTGGGCTGATTCCTCACCGTTCTCATGATCATTGCAACTCCACGAGGTGAGATCTTGCATGGAGCCCCAGGCCGAGGGAGATTGACAGTTCTTTTGTGTTTCTTCCATTTGCGAATAATCGCACCAACTGTTGTCACCTTCTCACCAAGCTGCTTGGCGATGGTCTTGTAGCCCAATCCAGCCTTGTGTAGGTCTACAATCTTGTCCCTGACATCCTTGGAGAGCTCTTTGGTCTTGACCATGGTGGAGAGTTTGGACTCTGATTGATTGATTGCTTCTGTGGACAGGTGTCTTTTATACAGGTAACAAACTGAGATTAGGAGCACTCCCTTTAAGAGTGTGCTCCTAATCTCAGCTCGTTACCTGTATAAAAGACACCTGGGAGCCAGAAATCTTTCTGATTGAGAGGGGTCAAATACTTATTTCCCTCATTAAAATGCAATTCCATTTATAACATTTTTCACATGCGTTTTTCTGGATTTTTTTGTTGTTATTCTGTCTCTCACTGTTCAAATAAACCTACCATTCAAATTATAGACTGATCATTTCTTTGTCAGGGGGCAAACATACAAAATCAGCAGGGGATCAAATACTTTTTTCCCTCACTGTATGTTGCAGAAAGTGATAAGCCATGAATGTACACTGTGGAAAAGTACTGCCGCCTAGAGCGGGTGGAGTTTATTTGTATGTACAATATAAAAAGACTGTGTTCCCATTTGGAGATCAGAATTCTCATGAATAAACAACCTGAACTATTTGGGACTTTGTCTAATTCTTCATTAACCAGAGCCTTACAACCTCTGGGAATTGTTTAAAGCCTGAGTGAGAGTTGAGTTCAACAATTGAGATAGCAAAATTCTCGTGCCACCAACCTCCTGTGGTGTACATGGTTATGCTCCGTTAGCTTTGTGACTGATGGTCTGTTGTGTTTGTCTTGTGTCTGGGTGTAGACTAGGACTGAAGCAATAGATTCCTCACATTACTCAACTAGAGATTTAAATAAATAGTGTTTCTTTGAAAAGATGGGCCTGGCTGACATGAAAAACACATTAAGGTGAAAAGATCCACAGACACAGAGCCTGATAATTTTTCTGCACATCTCTTTGTTTACAATGCTGGTTGCCATGGTTAACACACATGCAGGACATTGAATGCTTCCTGAATTGACTCAGTTAAGTAACATAAGTAGTCCTACAACATCACAGCCAGGTCAAACAGGTTCAGTAGTCCTACATTATCACAGCCAGGTCAAACAGGTTCAGTAGTCCTACAGTATCACAGCCAGGTCAAACAGGTTCAGTAGTCCTACAGTATCACAGCCAGGTCAAACAGGTTCAGTAGTCCTACAGTATCACAGCCAGGTCAAACAGGTGTGGTAGTCTTACAGTATCACAGCCAGGTCAAACAGGTGTGGTAGTCCTACAGTATCACAGCCAGGTCAAACAGGTTCAGTAGTCCTACAGTATCACAGCCAGGTCAAACAGGTTCAGTAGTCCTACAGTATCACAGCCAGGTCAAACAGGTTCAGTAGTCCTACAGTATCACAGCCAGGTCAAACAGGTTCAGTAGTCCTACAGTATCACAGCCAGGTCAAACAGGTGTGGTAGTCTTACAGTATCACAGCCAGGTCAAACAGGTGTGGTAGTCCTACAGTATCACAGCCAGGCCAAACAGGTTCAGTAGTCCTACAGTATCACAGCCAGGTCAAACAGGTTCAGTAGTCCTACAGTATCACAGCCAGGTCAAACAGGTGTGGTAGTCTTACAGTATCACAGCCAGGTCAAACAGGTGTGGTAGTCCTACAGTATCACAGCCAGGTCAAACAGGTTCAGTAGTCCTACAGTATCACAGCCAGGTCAAACAGGTTCAGTAGTCCTACAGTATCACAGCCAGGTCAAACAGGTTCAGTAGTCCTACAGTATCACAGCCAGGTCAAACAGGTTCAGTAGTCCTACAGTATCACAGCCAGGTCAAACAGGTGTGGTAGTCCTACAGTATCACAGCCAGGTCAAACAGGTTCAGTAGTCCTACAGTATCACAGCCAGGTCAAACAGGTTCAGTAGTCCTACAGTATCACAGCCAGGTCAAAGAGGTTCAGTAGTCCTACAGTATCACAGCCAGGTCAAACAGGTTCAGTAGTCCTACAGTATCACAGCCAGGTCAAACAGGTGTGGTAGTCCTACAGCATCACAGCCAGGTCAAACAGGTTCAGTAGTCCTACAGTATCACAGCCAGGTCAAAAATTTCAGTAGTGCTACAGTATCACAGCCAGGTCAAACAGGTTCAGTAGTCCTACAGTATCACAGCCAGGTCAAACAGGTGTGGTAGTCCTACAGTATCACAGCCAGGTCAAACAGGTTCAGTAGTCCTACAACATCACAGCCAGGTCAAACAGGTTCAGTAGTCCTACAGCATCACAGCCAGGTCAAACAGGTTCAGTAGTCCTACAGTATCACAGCCAGGTCAAACAGGTGTGGTAGTCCTACAGTATCACAGCCAGGTCAAACAGGTGTGGTAGTCCTACAGTATCACAGCCAGGTCAAACAGGTTCAGTAGTCCTACAGTATCACAGCCAGGTCAAACAGGTGTGGTAGTCTTACAGTATCACAGCCAGGTCAAACAGGTTCAGTAGTCCTACAGTATCACAGCCAGGTCAAACAGGTTCAGTAGTCCTACAGTATCACAGCCAGGTCAAACAGGTTCAGTAGTCCTACAGTATCACAGCCAGGTCAAACAGGTGTGGTAGTCCTACAGTATCACAGCCAGGTCAAACAGGTTCAGTAGTCCTACAACGTCACAGCCAGGTCAAACAGGTTCAGTAGTCCTACAGCATCACAGCCAGGTCAAACAGGTTCAGTAGTCCTACAGTATCACAGCCAGGTCAAACAGGTGTGGTAGTCCTACAGTATCACAGCCAGGTCAAACAGGTGTGGTAGTCCTACAGTATCACAGCCAGGTCAAACAGGTTCAGTAGTCCTACAGTATCACAGCCAGGTCAAACAGGTGTGGTAGTCTTACAGTATCACAGCCAGGTCAAACAGGTGTGGTAGTCATACAGTATCACAGCCAGGTCAAACAGGTGTGGTAGTCTTACAGTATCACAGCCAGGTCAAACAGGTGTGGTAGTCCTACAGTATCACAGCCAGGTCAAACAGGTTCAGTAGTGCTACAGTATCACAGCCAGGTCAAACAGGTGTGGTAGTCCTACAGCATCACAGCCAGGTCAAACAGGTTCAGTAGTCCTACAGTATCACAGCCAGGTCAAACAGGTTCAGTAGTCCTACAGTATCACAGCCAGGTCAAACAGGTTTAGTAGTCCTACAGTATCACAGCCAGGTCAAACAGGTGTGGTAGTCTTACAGTATCACAGCCAGGTCAAACAGGTGTGGTAGTCCTACAGTATCACAGCCAGGTCAAACAGGTTCAGTAGTGCTACAGTATCACAGCCAGGTCAAACAGGTGTGGTAGTCCTACAGCATCACAGCCAGGTCAAACAGGTTCAGTAGTCCTACAGTATCACAGCCAGGTCAAACAGGTTCAGTAGTGCTACAGTATCACAGCCAGGTCAAACAGGTTCAGTAGTCCTACAGTATCACAGCCAGGTCAAACAGGTGTGGTAGTCCTACAGTATCACAGCCAGGTCAAACAGGTTCAGTAGTCCTACAACATCACAGCCAGGTCAAACAGGTTCAGTAGTCCTACAGCATCACAGCCAGGTCAAACAGGTTCAGTAGTCCTACAGTATCACAGCCAGGTCAAACAGGTGTGGTAGTCCTACAGTATCACAGCCAGGTCAAACAGGTTCAGTAGTCCTACAGCATCACAGCCAGGTCAAACAGGTTCAGTAGTCCTACAGTATCACAGCCAGGTCAAACAGGTGTGGTAGTCCTACAGTATCACAGCCAGGTCAAACAGGTGTGGTAGTCCTACAGTATCACAGCCAGGTCAAACAGGTTCAGTAGTCCTACAGTATCACAGCCAGGTCAAACAGGTGTGGTAGTCTTACAGTATCACAGCCAGGTCAAACAGGTTCAGTAGTCCTACAGTATCACAGCCAGGTCAAACAGGTTCAGTAGTCCTACAGTATCACAGCCAGGTCAAACAGGTTCAGTAGTCCTACAGTATCACAGCCAGGTCAAACAGGTGTGGTAGTCCTACAGTATCACAGCCAGGTCAAACAGGTTCAGTAGTCCTACAACGTCACAGCCAGGTCAAACAGGTTCAGTAGTCCTACAGCATCACAGCCAGGTCAAACAGGTTCAGTAGTCCTACAGTATCACAGCCAGGTCAAACAGGTGTGGTAGTCCTACAGTATCACAGCCAGGTCAAACAGGTGTGGTAGTCCTACAGTATCACAGCCAGGTCAAACAGGTTCAGTAGTCCTACAGTATCACAGCCAGGTCAAACAGGTGTGGTAGTCTTACAGTATCACAGCCAGGTCAAACAGGTGTGGTAGTCATACAGTATCACAGCCAGGTCAAACAGGTGTGGTAGTCTTACAGTATCACAGCCAGGTCAAACAGGTGTGGTAGTCCTACAGTATCACAGCCAGGTCAAACAGGTTCAGTAGTGCTACAGTATCACAGCCAGGTCAAACAGGTGTGGTAGTCCTACAGCATCACAGCCAGGTCAAACAGGTTCAGTAGTCCTACAGTATCACAGCCAGGTCAAACAGGTTCAGTAGTCCTACAGTATCACAGCCAGGTCAAACAGGTTTAGTAGTCCTACAGTATCACAGCCAGGTCAAACAGGTGTGGTAGTCCTACAGTATCACAGCCAGGTCAAACAGGTGTGGTAGTCCTACAGTATCACAGCCAGGTCAAACAGGTTCAGTAGTGCTACAGTATCACAGCCAGGTCAAACAGGTGTGGTAGTCCTACAGCATCACAGCCAGGTCAAACAGGTTCAGTAGTCCTACAGTATCACAGCCAGGTCAAACAGGTTCAGTAGTGCTACAGTATCACAGCCAGGTCAAACAGGTTCAGTAGTCCTACAGTATCACAGCCAGGTCAAACAGGTGTGGTAGTCCTACAGTATCACAGCCAGGTCAAACAGGTTCAGTAGTCCTACAACATCACAGCCAGGTCAAACAGGTTCAGTAGTCCTACAGCATCACAGCCAGGTCAAACAGGTTCAGTAGTCCTACAGTATCACAGCCAGGTCAAACAGGTGTGGTAGTCCTACAGTATCACAGTCAGGTCAAACAGGTGTGGTAGTCCTACAGTATCACAGCCAGGTCAAACAGGTTCAGTAGTCCTACAGTATCACAGCCAGGTCAAACAGGTGTGGTAGTCTTACAGTATCACAGCCAGGTCAAACAGGTTCAGTAGTCCTACAGTATCACAGCCAGGTCAAACAGGTTCAGTAGTCCTACAGTATCACAGCCAGGTCAAACAGGTTCAGTAGTCCTACAGTATCACAGCCAGGTCAAACAGGTGTGGTAGTCCTATAGTATCACAGCCAGGTCAAACAGGTTCAGTAGTCCTACAACATCACAGCCAGGTCAAACAGGTTCAGTAGTCCTACAGCATCACAGCCAGGTCAAACAGGTTCAGTAGTCCTACAGTATCACAGCCAGGTCAAACAGGTGTGGTAGTCCTACAGTATCACAGCCAGGTCAAACAGGTGTGGTAGTCCTACAGTATCACAGCCAGGTCAAACAGGTTCAGTAGTCCTACAGTATCACAGCCAGGTCAAACAGGTGTGGTAGTCTTACAGTATCACAGCCAGGTCAAACAGGTGTGGTAGTCATACAGTATCACAGCCAGGTCAAACAGGTTCAGTAGTCCTACAGTATCACAGCCAGGTCAAACAGGTTCAGTAGTCCTACAGTATCACAGCCAGGTCAAACAGGTTTAGTAGTCCTACAGTATCACAGCCAGGTCAAACAGGTGTTTGTGTGTGTTAGTCTGATGATCCAGTGTCCAACACTATTGACTATTCTCTACCCCCAATGTGTGTGGTGTACTATTCTTAGCCATTCCTAAGGCCAAGGTATTTTGTCAGTTATCAAGTCATGGGAAATAGGGTGCCCTTTGGGACTCATTCCGCCTCATTCCGCCTATTGTAAACCATTTCTACATCCCATTCCCCTAGTTAAGCAAATGAAGAGGAGAGGCTGGCTATAAATTATGTAGTAAATTAAAAACGTAATTTATTGTGTATGCATGTCCCTTTTGAAGGTTTGATAAAGACGTTCATTCAGCCAAGAAATCCATATTTTCAATTATGGAATATTAAACAGACCGAACAGTCATGTACCAATGAGATGAATTAGTTGCCATTTTGCCATTCAGCCTCATCTAGCCTTGGTATGGAATAACAGATATCTGACACAATACCTCCGCCTTAGGAAATCATTAGGGAAAGAAGTCACACTTCCAGTTGGCATTAATCTTTATTTTACTTGCTGTAATACAGAGAATCAGACCGTATAAAAGCACACATTCAATCTTCATTGTGTCTTAATTCCTTTATTCACCCTTCCAATAAGGAAATAGCAATACCGGCATTAGGATTCTGATTGGGGTGACAAAATCCTACAAAACTGAGAAAAAAATTATAGGATCCAATCGGATTACTTTTGATTTCCAATAGGATTCTGATAAAGGTGACACAAACTGAGAACCATATGATTCCAATAATTTAGACAGCCTAGTAAACAATACCTAGTAAACAATACCCTCCTCTGGTATGTTCTATTGCGAACTGTCTGCGACTCGTTGTTGTTTCCCTGTTTACTCCTCAAAGATATTTTATGAAATCAAAAACTCAATTAAGTGCAATACAAGCTCTCTTTGAAATAAGTGCATATATAAGTAATATACTGTAGCAATATAATAAGTCATATACTGTAGCAACGGACAGAGTTACAGTATCTCACCAGATGGGTATCACGCTCCAAAGAATCACAGTGAATAAATACTTTTATAGAAGGGTTATTTTCATAGAAAGCAATGTGTATTACGCCAATACCGTTCTATGTGAATCTATATCTGTGGTTCTGCTTCAGGAAGTGTGCTGTACCATTTTCTGACTTTCATTTTGTCCATTGGGTGTTACAGCAGAAAATACTAGATTCCGTTTTTCAGAAGGTATTTCTCATTGTTTTTTACAGTGCAACCCTACTGTGCGCTAAACTTTGATATTGTGATTGTTAGATTAATAATCCACAACACAAATCGCTTACATTGAGTCAAGTGTAGAAAAGGTTTGTAGTGTTAGTAAATAGTAACCTACACACATAGTGTATCTGATAGGTATATTTATCCGATTCCATTTACCAAATACACTTTTGGCAGTTTACATGGCAAATCTGGTGTTTCAACTATGAGGATAAAGATTGGCAGTTAATGAGAGAATATAACATTGGGCAAAGAAACACAACTTCCTCTCCATTGACCATATACGATCACTTTTTCTCGGCTGGGTATCATATGTGAAACGCTCCAACAGGAATCTGTTCCAAAAACGTCGTAAATAACAAGGATGCCAACAAACAACACATACAACGTTGCATAGCGGCAGAATAAGATACCGGGTCGGGGGTGGGCAATTTTGTTACGTTTTTCACACACCACGTTTATTCTGAAAAATGTCGGTCCTCACTCTGGTAGCCTATGGACAAACATTAAGAATAAGCTACGTGGTGAGTTGATACCTATTCGGCAGATAGTTAGCTAGGTTTTTGGAACAGATTCCTGTTGGAACGTTCCACAAATGATTGTTGGGGGGGATAAAAATCAACAGAATCACGCTAAGCACAGGCAAAATCCTACAGGAGAATCTGGTTATCTGCTTTCCAACAGACACCGAGAGACAAATTGACCTTTCAGCAGGAGAATACAAATGTTAGAATTTGTCTTACACTTTGACATTAGAGTATTTTGTGTAAATCGTTTGTTTTTAAGTCCATCAGTGTGAATACTTTCTGAAGGCACCCATTGATACATGAATAATATAAAGCCTCATGAACTTCGAACTACTATTCATAACTCACAATTTAGGATTGTGGCTTTAATAAATATAGTTGCACATAGTCACATAGGACATAACTTGTCATGTTTTTCAGTTTGAAGCTTCTTCTGTTGTGGCTGTGAGTGAATATGGCAAGTGAAAGTCAAGATGTGGACAAAAAGTTTGAAGAGTGGAAAAAAGAACATGGTAATAATGAAAGGTTAAATAAGATCCATTCAATTTTTGTAAGCATCAAGATTACCAGTGTGCTGGAGTTTTTTTTTTGATTGAGTACGCTTTTTTTCTCTGTGTACCTGATAGAACATGATTACTTTCTATAATACATATTTTTCATGTTTTTTTTCTTCAATGTCGCACAATTTGGTTACACAGACGATATGGGCTTATAAAACACAAACGTGTGCGTGTATCAATTGCATGTGCTACAAAACTCAAAACAACATTTGATTTTGTTTTATGCATAATTGATAATTGTAGCATGTACCCCACTGTCACATGACGACGATAAGGTTAATTCACACAGACAATGTAGACGGAACACTTCAATACAACAGGAAGAATACAGTGATGAGACTGAAAATCTTGCACACTGCACAGTTTAACAAAGTACATAGAACAAATCCAAGGAGGCGGAAGCCAAGCGCAAGAAGATCTGGCTAGGAGTGTAGGACCATGGTCATAGAACACAACAAGAAATACGACAGTGGAGAGTCAACCTACTATTGTGGCATGAACCACATGTCTGACTTGGTATGTTACCATTTACACCAAGTTCTTCTTCTTCTTACTGACATAACTAAGATGTGTTAGAGTAGCCTGGGTACCAGTCTGTTTTAATGATTGAATTCATCAAAATAATGCTCTTGTTTGATTGGTACCCCAACGTTTTTTTCCAACACGTTTAAACATTGTGTTCACGAATGCATCCTGGGTTTCATACAGTATGCTGCTGTGTTCTGAAAAAGTGCTTTGTGCCGTCTATGAGCGTCTCTCTACTTTCTCACAGGAAGTTCACGAGGTCTGCGGTGGGGGCAGGAGGAGCTGTCGGGAAGAGAATAATAGTAGTTAGGTCTCAAAGTTTCTGTCTTCCTGCTTAATGACATAGAAACAGCACGAGGTTAAATTATGAATAGGTAGGTCCAAATGCTTGTTTTACAACAAGAAGACATTGTAATATGAAGGAAATCTACACAAAATAAGAAATAAATAGTTTACAAAACCTTTGAACTTCATGAATTTAAAGTTTACAGTAATTTAAAAATGTACAGTAAATAAAGTTGTAAGGCAGCTTGACTGTTGGCATTTTGTTGTTACTTTATGGTAAGAAGCTTTTTCACAGTGTAATGTGCATAGGGTGCGTGGGTGTGTGTGCGTGGCCGTGTGTGCGTGCATGCGTGCATGCGTGTGTGCAGTGCCAGTCATGATGAGTCAAGGTAAACTAAGAAGAATTGGGGGAAATTTTCCACAATCACAAGACTCCCTTTCTGAGAAGTTAGGGGATCTTTCAACCCTTAGTCATCAAATTGGATCAAATCAAATCTAATTTTATTGGTCACACACACATGGTTAGCAGATGTTAATGCGAGTGTAGCGAAATACAGACTCTCTAGCCACTTTAATAATTAATAATTGTATGTAATAAATGTATCACACTTAAACAATGCCCGCTTATATAATGTTGACATACCCTACCCTTGCCTATGCCGTTCGGCCATCGCTCATCCATATATTTATATGTACATATTATTAATCATTCCTTTACACTTGTGTGTATTGGTCCCGTACACATACAGTGCATACAGAATGTATTCAGACCTCTAGACTTTATCCACATTTTGTTGCGTTACAGCTTTATTCTAAAATGGACAAAATTGTTATTGTTTTTTCTCATCAATCTACACACAATGAAGAAACAAAAACATTTTTTTTGAAAATTTTACAAATCCATCGCAAATAAAAAATAGAAATATCACATTAACGTAAGTATTCAGACCACTGTGTTCTTGGGGACCTTCAATGCTGCAGACATTTTGTTGGTACCCTTCCCCAGATCTGTTCCTCGACACAATCCTGTCTAGAAGCTCTACGGACAATTCCTTCGACCTCATGGCTTGGTTTTTGTTCTGACAAATGCTGTCAACTGTGGGACCTTGTATAAACATTTCCAAAAATCTGTTTTTGCTTTGTCATTGTGGGGTATTGTGTTTAGTTTGAGGATTTTTTTTTTTTTTATCCATTACACAATAAGGTTGTACCGTTAGCCTCCAATACTCTACTCAACAAATTGGATGCAGTCTATCACAGTGCCATCCGTTTTGTCACCAAAGCCCCATATACCACCCACCACTGCGACCTGTACGCCCTCGTTGGCTGGCTCTCGCTTTACACTCGTCGCCATACCAACTGGCTCCAGGTCATCTACAAGTCCCTGCTAGGTAAAGCCCCGGCTTATCTCAGCTCACTGGTCACCATAGCAGCACCAACCCGTAGCACGTGCTCCAGCAGGAATATCTCACTGGTCACCCCCAAAGCCAATTCCTCTATTGGCCGACTTTCCTTCCAGTTCTCTGCTGCCAATGACTGGAACGAACTACAAAAATCTCTGAAACTGGAGACACTTATCTCCCTCACCAGCTTTAAGCACCAGCTGTCAGAGCAGCTCACAGACCCCTGCACCTGTATATAGCCCATCTGTAAACAGCCCAACCAACTACCTCATCCCCTACCGTATTCATTTATTTATCTTGTTCCTTTGCACCCCAGTTTTTCTACATTGCACATTCATCTACTTCACATATACCATTCCAGTGTTTAAATGCTATATTGTAATTACTTTGCCACCATGGCCTATTTATTGCCTTACCTTCCTTATCTTACCTCATTTGCACTCTTTGTATATAGATTTTTTTTTTCTACTGTATTATTGACTGTATGTTTGTTTTACTCCATGTGTAACTCTGTGTTGTTGTTTGTGTCACACTGCTTTGCTTTATCTTGGCCAGGTCGCAGTTGTAAATGAGAACAAGTTCTCAACTTGCCTACCTGGTTAAATAAAGGTGAAATAAATAAATAAATAAACCGTTACAAAATGTCGAAAAGGTCAAGGGGTCTGAATACTTTCCGAATGCACAGTGACATCAGAAAGTGTTTACACCCCTCAACTTTTTCCACATTTTGTTGTGTTTCAGCCTGAATTTAAAATGGAATAATTTGAGATTTTCTTCTCGCTGGCCTACACACAATACCCCATAAAGTCGAAGTGGAATTACAGTACCAGTCAAAAGTTTGGACACACCTACTCATTCAAGTTTTTTTTTACTATTGTCTACATTTTAGAATAATAGTGAAGACATCAACACTTTTAAATAACACACATGGAATCATGTAGTAACCAAAGAAAGTGTTAAACAAATCTAAATATATTTGAGATTTGAGATTCGTCAAAGTAGCCACCCACCCTGATAACAGCTTTGCACACTCTTGGCATTCTCTCTTCATGAGGTAGTCACCTGGAATCCATTTAAATTAACAGGTGTGCCTTGCTCTCATGAGGACCACCACAGGAAAGGAAGACCCATAATTACATCTGCTGCAGAGGATAAGTTAATTAGAGATACCAGCCCAAATAAATGCTTCATAGAGTTCAGGTAACAGACACATCGCAACATCATCTGTTCAGATGAGACTGCGTAAATCAGGCCTTCATGGTCAAATTGCTGCAAAGAAACCACTACTAAAGGACACCAATAATAAGAAGATACTTGCTTGGGCCAAGAAACACGAGCAATGGACAATAGACCGTTGGAAATCTGTCCTTTGCTCTGATGAGTCCAAATTTGAGATTTTTGGTTCCAACCTCCGTGCAGAGTAGGTTGATCTCTGCACGTGTGGTTCCCACCGTGAAGCATGGAGTAGGAGGTGTGATGGTGTGTGGGTGCTTTGCTGGCGACACTGTCTGTGATTTATTTAGAATTGAAGACACGCTTAACCAGCATGGCTACCACAGCATTCTTCAGGGATACGCCATCCCACCTGATGGGACTAGCATTTGTTTTTCAACAGGACAATGACCCAACACACCTCCAGGCTGTGTAAGGGCTATTTGACCAAGAAGGAGAGTGATGGAGTGCTGCATCAGATGACCTGGCCCCCACAATCACCCAACCTCAACCCAATTGAGATGGTTTGGGATGAGTTGGACCTTAGAGTGAAGGAAAAACAGCCAACAAGTGCTCAGCATATGTGGGAAACGGTGGTATGACAGAAAGAGAGGAGCGAGGTATATACATCTGGCCTGAGAAACAGTGGTGTTACAGAAAGAGAGTGAGAGAAATACAAGAGTCGAAAGAAATTGAGAGAGAGAGGGAAGGAAAAAATGGGAGCGAAGCAAATTAATTGGTTTGGTTAAATCCTCCTCGAATTGTGGAAGATGATGTGGTCTCACAAAAGACAATTAATGGCAATCACTTTAAATCTGTTTTACCCATCCCACAGAAACCAATTAGGGCATTTAATTTGCCTTTTTGATTCCAAGCATATCCTACCAAAGAGGGACTAGAATGAGTGGAATGGTATCAAATACATCAAACGCATGGTTTCCATGGTTTCCATGTGTTTGATGCCATTCCATTCGCTCCGTTCCAGCCATTATTATAGGCCGTCCTCCCCTCAGCAGCCTCCACTGGCTTACACTCAGCAGATTGGCTTTAGGGCCTTTTACATGATTTACATGATATTTGTATATTTATATTTACATGATATTTGTATATTTATGTTGATATTTACATGATATCTACATGATATTTTTATATTTATGTTTATATTTACATGATAGAGTTCAACTTTAAATCTCAGAGGAATTGTACCTTGGTAATCTCTAGTGCACAATCTGTGTTCAGTAGATTAGAAACACAGTCTGGCCTTTTTGCACAGGTATGTTCAAGAGGCTAAGCCATCTATCCTTCAGAGTGGGCTACATTGAGCCATGTGTTACATTCAGCATCACTCTGTGAAAGGAATTATAGTATTCTATCTAACAACGATGTCTACA
Organism: Brachymystax lenok tsinlingensis; assembly: GCA_030435695.1. NCBI lineage: Eukaryota > Metazoa > Chordata > Actinopteri > Salmoniformes > Salmonidae > Brachymystax > Brachymystax lenok. The sequence goes on along the minus strand of CM059808.1, from coordinate 32,174,905 downwards.
TATATTTCAGGATGTTGTGTATCCCTGAAAATAATCTGAATTCATGTAAACATTGCAGTTTTGAAAACATCCCACTGCAAACAGACGTCAATTTGACCTCTATTCAACACGTTAGTTTAATGTCATTTCTTGGGAATGACGTAGAAACAGCGTTCAATCAAGTACAGGCTTAACTGAATGACAACAGAGACCAAATACAATATTTAATTTTATTGAATTGTTTTGGGTAGGAGTAGCGTATAAATACCTGCTATACTGATGAGGTAACATTATAAACACTAACATAGATACCTGCTATGCTGATGAGGTAACAATATAAACACACCATAGATACCTGCTATGCTGATGAGGTAACATTATACACGCATCCATAGATACCTGCTATGCTGATGAGGTAACAATATAAATACTACCATAGATACCTGCTATGCTGAGGAGGTAACAATATAAACGCTACCATAGATACCTGCTATGCTGATGAGGTAACATTATACACGCTATCATAGATACCTGCTATGCTGATGAGGTAACATTATACACGCTATCATAGATACCTGCTATGCTTATGAGGTAACATTATACACGCTATCATAGATACCTGCTATGCTGATAAGGTAACATTTTACACTGCCATAGATACCTGCTATGCTGATGAGGTAACATTATACACGCTTCCATAGATACCTGCTATGCTGATGAGGTAACATTATACACGCTGTCATAGATACCTGCTATGCTGATGAGGTAACAATATAAACACTACCATAGATACCTGCTATGCTGATGAGGTAACAATATAAACACTACCATAGATACCTGCTATGCTGATGAGGTAACATTATACACGCTATCATAGATACCTGCTATGCTGATGAGGTAACATTATACACGCTATCATAGATACCTGCTATGCTGATGAGGTAACATTATACACGCTATCATAGATACCTGCTATGCTGATGAGGTAACATTTTACACTGCCATAGATACCTGCTATGCTGATGAGGTAACATTTTACACTGCCATAGATACCTGCTATGCTGATGAGGTAACATTATACACACTACCATAGATACCTGCTATGCTGATGAGGTAACAATATAAACACTACCATTGATACCTGCTATGCTGATGAGGTAACATTATACACGCTATCATAGATACCTGCTATGCTGATGAGGTAACATTTTACACTGCCATAGATACCTGCTATGCTGATGAGGTAACAATATAAACACTACCATTGATACCTGCTATGCTGATGAGGTAACATTATACACGCTATCATAGATACCTGCTATGCTGATGAGGTAACATTTTACACTGCCATAGATACCTGCTATGCTGATGAGGTAACATTATACACACTACCATAGATACCTGCTATGCTGATGAGGTAACATTTTACACTGCCATAGATACCTGCTATGCTGATGAGGTAACAATATAAACACTACCATTGATACCTGCTATGCTGATGAGGTAACAATTTTAACACTACCATAGATACCTGCTATACTGATGAGGTAACAATATAAACACTACCATTGATACCTGCTATACTGATGAGGTAACAATATAAACACTACCATAGATACCTGCTATGCTGATGAGGTAACATTATACACGCTATCATAGATACCTGCTATGCTGATGAGGTAACATTTTACACTGCCATAGATACCTGCTATGCTGATGAGGTAACAATATAAACACTACCATTGATACCTGCTATGCTGATGAGGTAACAATTTTAACACTACCATAGATACCTGCTATACTGATGAGGTAACAATATAAACACTACCATTGATACCTGCTATACTGATGAGGTAACAATATAAACACTACCATAGATACCTGCTATGCTGATGAGGTAACATTATACACGCTACCATAGATACCTGCTATGCTGATGAGGTAACATTTTACACTGCCATAGATACCTGCTATGCTGATGAGGTAACATTATACACACTACCATAGATACCTGCTATGCTGATGAGGTAACAATATAAACACTACCATTGATACCTGCTATACTGATGAGGTAACAATATAAACACTACCATAGATACCTGCTATACTGATGAGGTAACAATATAAACACTACCATAGATACCTGCTATGCTGATGAGGTAACAATATAAACACTACCATAGATACCTGCTATGCTGATGAGGTAACATTTTACACTGCCATAGATACCTGCTATGCTGATGAGGTAACATTATACACACTACCATAGATACCTGCTATGCTGATGAGGTAACAATATAAACACTACCATTGATACCTGCTATACTGATGAGGTAACAATATAAACACTACCATAGATACCTGCTATACTGATGAGGTAACATTATACACGCTACCATAGATACCTGCTATGCTGATGAGGTAACAATATAAACACTACCATAGATACCTGCTATGCTGATGAGGTAACAATTTTAACACTACCATAGATACCTGCTATGCTGAGGAGGTAACAATATAAACACTACCATAGATACCTGCTATGCTGATGAGGTAACATTATACACGCTTCCATAGATACCTGCTATGCTGATGAGGTAACATTATACACGCTTCCATAGATACCTGCTATGCTGATGAGGTAACATTTTACACTGCCATAGATACCTGCTATGGTGATGAGGTAACATTATACACGCTATCATAGATACCTGCTATGCTGATGAGGTAACATTTTACACTGCCATAGATACCTGCTATGCTGATGAGGTAACATTATACACGCTACCATAGATACAGTGGGGAAAAAAAGTATTTAGTCAGCCACCAATTGTGCAAGTTCTCTCACTTAAAAAGATGAGAGAGGCCTGTAATTTTCATCATAGGTACACTTCAACTATGACAGACAAAATGAGGAAAAAAAAATCCATAAAATCACATTGTAGGATTTTTTATGAATTTATTTGCAAATTATGGTGGAAAATAAGTATTTGGTCACATACAAACAAGCAAGATTTCTGGCTCTCACAGACCTGTAACTTCTTCTTTAAGAGGCTCCTCTGTCCTCCACTCGTTACCTGTATTAATGGCACCTGTTTGAACTTGTTATCAGTATAAAAGACACCTGTCCACAACCTCAAACAGTCACACTCCAAACTCCACTATGGCCAAGACCAAAGAGCTGTCAAAGGACACCAGAAACAAAATTGTAGACCTGCACCAGGTTGGGAAGACTGAATCTGCAATAGGTAAGCAGCTTGGTTTGAAGAAATCAACTGTGGGAGCAATTATTAGGAAATGGAAGACATACAAGACCACTGATAATCTTCCTCGATCTGGGGCTCCACGCAAGATCTCACCCGTGGGGTCAAAATGATCACAAGAACGGTGAGCAAAAATCCCAGAACCACACGGGGACCTAGTGAATGACCTGCAGAGAGCTGGGACCAAAGTAACAAAGCCTACCATCAGTAACACACTACGCCGCCAGGGACTCAAATCCTGCAGTGCCAGACGTGTCCCCCTGCTTAAGCCAGTACATGTTCAGGCCCGTCTAAAGTTTTCTAGAGAGCATTTGGATGATCCAGATGAGGATTGGGAGAATGTCAGATGAAACCAAAATAGAACTTTTTGGTAAAAACTCAACTCGTCGTGTTTGGAGGACAAAGAATGCTGAGTTGCATCCAAAGAACACCATACCTACTGTGAAGCATGGGGGTGGAAACATCATGCTTTGGGGCTGTTTTCTGCAAAGGGACCAGGACTGACTGATCCGTGTAAAGGAAAGAATGAATGGGGCCATGTATCGTGAGATTTTGAGTGAAAACCTCCTTCCATCAGCAAGGGCATTGAAGATGAAACGTGGCTGGGTCTTTCAGCATGACAATGATCCCAAACACACCGCCGGGCAGCGAAGGAGTGGCCGTAAGAAGCATTTCAAGGTCCTGGAGTGGCCTAGCCAGTCTCCAGATCTCAACCCCATAGAAAATCTTTGGAGGAGTTGAAAGTCCGTGTTGCCCAGCGACAGCCCCAAAACATCACTGCTCTAGAGGAGATCTGCATGGAGGAATGGGCCAAAATACCAGCAACAGTGTGTGAAAACCTTGTGAAGACTTACAGAAAACATTTGACCTCTGTCATTGCCAACAAAGGGTATATAACAAAGTATTGAGATAAACTTTTGTTATTGACCAAATACTTATTTTCCACCATAATTTCCAAATACATTCATAAAAAAATCCTACAATGTGATTTTCTGGATTTCTATTCCTCATTTTGTCTGTCATAGTTGAAGTGTACCTATGATGAAAATTACAGGCCTCTCTTATCTTTTTAAGTGAGAGAACTTGCACAATTGGTGGCTGACTAAATACTTTTTTTCCCCACTGTACCTGCTATGCGGTTCCAAAAGTATTGAAATGATACCATAACTATGAGGCTAAAGTATTTTCTTCCATATCGGGTGAACCCTTTGGAAATGAGAAAGTTTTTTGTTCATAGTCCCCCCCTATTTTAGGGGACCGAAAGTATTGGGACAAATTAAATAATATGTTTATTAAAGTAGTCAAGGGTTAACTATTTGGTCCCATATTCATAGACGCAATGACTACATCAAGGTTGTGACTACAAACTTGTTGGATGCATTTTGCTGTTTGTTTTGGTTGTGTTTCAGATTTTGTTGTGCCCAATAGAAATGAATGGTAAATAATGTGTTGTGTCATTTCTGGAGTGACTTTTATGGTAAATAAGAATAGAACGTTTCTAAACACTTCTACATGAATGTGGATTTTACCATTATTATCCGTATTCGTGGTAGCATGACACTTAACACTTAAAAACACTTTTAATATAGGCCAGTACCTCATATCCCAGCGATAATGCCTTGCATTACACCTGGAAAGAAAACACTTCAATTTGCTAAACATGCCATTGGCTCAACTATTGACTCGATTTACCCCATGGCCATTGGGTCAACTTACTCCATTGCAAACATTTTGACTATATTAGCCCACACAGCTACAAGGATGCTCTTTCATGCTAGGTTTAGGACCTCATATTGAAGCTCATAGAGACCCCAACTGATGTATAGAACAATCTTAAAATTATCGACTTTGGTTTGGATACAAGCATCATGAAACCTCTAACACAATAAATTAATGTGACTTGGTGAAAATCTGTTTTTTTGGACCTAACTTGCCTGCCACTTTGTCCACGTGGTTTCTTCCTTCACAGACTCCATGTAGGGATGACCTCGTCCTAAATATTTTGTGTATGGGTTGGCTCAAATTAACCCACTCTTCTGAACATGTAAACTGGATCAGCTTTTGCCAACTGGCGAATGATAGAACCTACAGGCTACTCACCAGTACCAATAAGCTGCCATACTAGCTGGCCAAAAGACCAGTTAGTATTGGTCCCTAGAGGTGGTCCTCACAGGATGTGAATGAAACATTAGGGACTCACATGGGCAGCAACTAGAGCAGAAATATACAGTTCTCCGTGTAAACCAGAAGATGGCAGCAACTGAATGCTGATGAGACCACCACCACCACGCCTTCACACTAACACCATCAACAGCTATAGTGGCCCACCACAAAATGAGCAACATCACTGACATCAGTAGAGCTTGTGACCAGATACACTCACACACGTGCACACACACGCACTCATACACACTCATGGACGGATGGACACACACACAGCAACATACAGTACAGTACACAGTTGGAGCTCAGAACTTTGTGACACCACATATCCACCACAGTCCCACCGCTACGATGAATCATGTCAAGAAGCAGCATGTTGAGCATCGAAACGTCTGGTCAGCTTAGTTAAGAGTGTCACAATGCATTTCTTCCCCGTTTTCTTACTCGTCCTGAAGCTGCCCTTCACTTGGTACGGCGTCAGGTGCCAGTCATGCGTGTCAGCCATTTTGGTTAGTGGCGGCGACAGCTCCTCTGGGGCCCCAGATGGGGCTGTAGAATGCATGCGCTGCTCGGCGATGGCGGGATATCAACTTCCCATCATCCATTTGGTGTCGCGTGTGGGGAAATGGGATGTCAAGTGTGTTTGTCATATTAATGGGGAACATTGCGATTGTGACAGACTGGAGCACTCCGCTGGCTCGCTCACAAACGCAGAGAGAGAGAGAGAGAGAGAGACAGAGACAGAGAGAGACAGAGAGAGATACAGAGGGGGTGAAAGAGTGAGAGGGAAAAATCTATCCACACCTACAAAGAGGTACCTCTATCCACACCTAGATACATAGAGGGACCTCAATCCACGCCTAGACACATAGAGGGACCTCTATCCACACGTAGATACATAGAGGTCCCTCTATCCACACCTACATAGAGGTCCATCTAGCCACACATAGATAAATAGAGGTCCCTCTATCCATACATAGATACATAGAGGGACCTCTATCCACACATAGAAACATAGAGGGACCTCTATCCACACCTACAAAGAGGGACCTCTATCCACACATAGATACATAGAGGGACCTCTATCCACACATAGATACATAGAGGGACCTCTATCCACACATAGAAACATAGAGGGACCTCTATCCACACCTACAAAGAGGGACCTCTATCCACACATAGATACATAGAGGGACCTCTATCCACACATAGATACATAGAGGGACCTCTATCCACACATAGATACATAGAGGGACCTCTATCCACACATAGATATATAGTGGGACCTCTATCCACACATACATACATAGAGGGACCTCTATCCTCACATAGATACATAAAGGGATCTCTATCCACACCTAGATACATAGAGGGACCTCTATATACACCTAGATAGATAGAGGGACCTCTATCCACACCTAGATACATAGAGGGACCTCTATCCACACCTAGATACATAGAGGGACCTCTATCCACACCTACATAGAGGGACCTCTATCCACACCTACATAGAGGGACCTCTATCCACACCTAGATACATAGAGCGACCTCTATCCACTCCTAGATACATAGAGGGACCTCTATCCACACATAGAAACATAGAGGGACCTCTATCCACACCTACAAAGAGGGACCTCTATCCACACATAGAAACATAGAGGGACCTCTATCCACACCTAAAAAGAGGGACCTCTATCCACACATAGATACATAGAGGGACCTCTATCCACACATAGATACATAGAGGGACCTCTATCCACACCTACAAAGAGGGACCTCTATCCACACATAGATACATAGAGGTGACCTCTATCCACACATAGATACATAGAGGGACATCTATCCACACATAGATACATAGAGGGACCTCTATCCACACATAGATACATAGAGGGACCTCTATCCACACCTAGATACATAGAGGGACCTCTATCCACACCTAGATACATAGAGGTCCCTCTATCAACACCTACATAGAGGTCCCTCTATCCACACCTACATAGAGGTCCCTCGATCCACAACTAGATACACAGAGGGACCTCTATATAGACATAGATACATAGAGTGAACTCTATCCACACCTACATAGAGGTACCTCTATCCACACATAGATACATAGAGGGACCTCTATCCACACATAGATACATAGAGGGACCTCTATCCACTCTTAGATACATAGAGGGACCTCTATCTACACCTAGATACATAGAGGGACCTCGATCCACACCTAAATACATAGAGGGACCTCTATCCACACCTAGATACATAGAGGGACCTCTATCCACACCTAGATACATAGAGGGACCTCTATCCACACATAGGTACAAAGAGGTACCTCTATCCACACATAGATACATAGAGGGACCTCTATCCACACATAGAAACATAGAGGGACCTCTATCCACACCTACAAAGAGGGACCTCTATCCACACATAGATACATAGAGGGACCTCTATCCACACATAGATACATAGAGGGACCTCTATCCAGACGTAGATACATAGAAGGACCTCTATCCACACCTAGATACATAGAGGGATCTCTATCCACACCTAGATACATAGAGGGACCTCTATCCACACATAGATACACAGAGGTCCCTCTATCTACACCTACATAGAGGTCCCTCTAGCCACACCTAGATAAATAGAGGTCCCTCTATCCACACCTAGATACATAGAGGGACCTCTATCCACACGTAGATACATAGACGGACCTCTATCCACACCTAGATACATAGAGGGACCTCTATCTACACCTAGATAAATAGAGGGACCTTCTTCTTCTTCTTCTTCTTCTTCTTCTTCTTCTCCCAGCTGCATTTCTTTGATATAAAGTTGGTAGGCTTTCACTGAGTGCTGAGTGGACAAGATAAATGCTTCACCAACTATCCAGGCAATCCCAGTTTGACTCTAAATGATTGCAATGTTATTGTTAAAAATGTATGTTGATTTATTTAAACGAGATTGGATAAGATTTCACAATGGACTTTATCTTCCTGACATCATGCACATCCTGACTCCTACAAATATACATCTTCCCCTCTCCATCTCTCTCTCTCAAACACACACTCAAACTCCCCCACATACACCTTCCCCCTACATAGAAACATAGAGGGACCTCGATCCACACCTAAACACATAGAGGGACCTCGATCCACACCTAGATACATAGAGGGACCTCTATCCACACCTAGATACATAGAGGTACCTCTATCCACACATAGATACATAGAGGGACCTCTATCCACACCTAGATACATAGAGGGACCTCTATCCACACCTAGATACATAGAGGACCTCTATCCACACCTACATAGAGGACCTCTATCCACACCTACATAGAGGACCTCTATCCACACCTAGATACATAGAGCGACCTCTATCCACTCCTAGATACATAGAGGGACCTCTATCCACACATAGAAACATAGAGGACCTCTATCCACACCTACAAAGAGGGACCTCTATCCACACATAGAAACATAGAGGGACCTCTATCCACACCTAAAAAGAGGGACCTCTATCCACACATAGATACATAGAGGGACCTCTATCCACACATAGATACATAGAGGGACCTCTATCCACACCTACAAAGAGGGACCTCTATCCACACATAGATACATAGAGGTGACCTCTATCCACACATAGATACATAGAGGGACATCTATCCACACATAGATACATAGAGGGACCTCTATCCACACATAGATACATAGAGGGACCTCTATCCACACCTAGATACATAGAGGGACCTCTATCCACACCTAGATACATAGAGGTCCCTCTATCAACACCTACATAGAGGTCCCTCTATCCACACCTACATAGAGGTCCCTCGATCCACAACTAGATACACAGAGGGACCTCTATATAGACATAGATACATAGAGTGAACTCTATCCACACCTACATAGAGGTACCTCTATCCACACATAGATACATAGAGGGACCTCTATCCACACATAGATACATAGAGGGACCTCTATCCACTCTTAGATACATAGAGGGACCTCTATCTACACCTAGATACATAGAGGGACCTCGATCCACACCTAAATACATAGAGGGACCTCTATCCACACCTAGATACATAGAGGGACCTCTATCCACACCTAGATACATAGAGGGACCTCTATCCACACATAGGTACAAAGAGGCACCTCTATCCACACATAGATACATAGAGGGACCTCTATCCACACATAGAAACATAGAGGGACCTCTATCCACACCTACAAAGAGGGACCTCTATCCACACATAGATACATAGAGGGACCTCTATCCACACATAGATACATAGAGGGACCTCTATCAGACGTAGATACATAGAAGGACCTCTATCCACACCTAGATACATAGAGGGATCTCTATCCACACCTAGATACATAGAGGGACCTCTATCCACACATAGATACACAGAGGTCCCTCTATCTACACCTACATAGAGGTCCCTCTAGCCACACCTAGATAAATAGAGGTCCCTCTATCCACACCTAGATACATAGAGGGACCTCTATCCACACGTAGATACATAGACGGACCTCTATCCACACCTAGATACATAGAGGGACCTCTATCTACACCTAGATAAATAGAGGGACCTTCTTCTTCTTCTTCTTCTTCTTCTTCTTCTTCTTCTTCTTCTTCTCCCAGCTGCATTTCTTTGATATAAAGTTGGTAGGCTTTCACTGAGTGCTGAGTGGACAAGATAAATGCTTCACCAACTATCCAGGCAATCCCAGTTTGACTCTAAATGATTGCAATGTTATTGTTAAAAATGTATGTTGATTTATTTAAACGAGATTGGATAAGATTTCACAATGGACTTTATCTTCCTGACATCATGCACATCCTGACTCCTACAAATATACATCTTCCCCTCTCCATCTCTCTCTCTCAAACACACACTCAAACTCCCCCACATACACCCTCCCCCTACATAGAAACATAGAGGGACCTCGATCCACACCTAAACACATAGAGGGACCTCGATCCACACCTAGATACATAGAGGGACCTCTATCCACACCTAGATACATAGAGGTACCTCTATCCACACATAGATACATAGAGGGACCTCTATCCACACCTAGATACATAGAGGGACCTCTATCCACACCTAGATACATAGAGGGACCTCGATCCACACCTAAACACATAGAGGGACCTCTATCCACACCTAGATACATAGAGGTACCTCTATCCACACATAGATACAAAGAGGGACCTCTATCCACACCTAGATACAAAGAGGGACCTCTATCCACACCTAGATACATAGAGGGACCTCTATCTACACATAGATACATAGGGACCTCTATCCACACCTAGATACATAGAGGGACCTCTATCCACACCTAGATACATAGAGGGACCTCTATCCACACCTAGATAAATAGAGGGACCTCAATCTACACCTAGATACATAGAGGGACCTCTATCCACACCTAGATACAAAGAGGGACCTCTATATACACATAGATACATAGGGGCCTCTATCCACACCTAGATACATAGAGGGACCTCTATCCACACCTAGATACATAGAGGGACCTCTATCTACACCTAGATAAATAGAGGCACCTCTATCTACACATAGATACATAGAGGGACCTAAATCCACACATAGATACATAGAGGGACCTCAATCCACACCTACATAGAGGGACCTCAATCCACACATAGATACATAGAGGGACCTCAATCCACACCTATATAGAGGGACCTCTATCCACACCTACATAGAGGGACCTCTATCCACACCAAGATACATAGAGGGAACAGAGGAAGAAAAGGGAGTGAAACACATTCCAGCTAAGACAGCATCCAATACTGACCAAGACAAATCAAATCCCAGTTTGACTCTAAATTATTGCAATGTTATTGTTAAAAATGTATGTTGATTTTTTTTAAACGAGATTGGATAAGATTTCACAATGGACTTTATCTTCCTGACATCATGCACATCCTGACTCCTACAAATATACATCTTCCCCTCTCCATCTCTCTCTCTCAAACACACACTCAAACTCCCCCACATACACCCTCCCCCTACAAACACACACACATCAATAAAAACAACCTGTTCCTTGATCCTACTGCACTCTCCCTTTCAGTTGTATCTGCGGTTCCACCCAAGATGTGTGTAGAGTGCTGTTAAAAGTGCCTATGCAGGGGTGGTAGAGAGGTGTGTTGGTGCATATGTGTGTGCATATTTGTGTGTGTGTGTGAGAGAGGGAGATGGTAAAGACAGAGTGGTAGAAGAGAGGAAGTTCCCACATGACAACTTCACTCCCACTCACATCCTATCGCAATGACACTTCCCTGTGCGTGCAGCACGTGCACTATGATAGCAACCCACAGATAAAATGTGAATAAAATGCTGAGATACAATAGGAATGAAGGACAGATCGATAGGAGAGAGCTACGGAGAGATCGCAACATGTTGTGTTTCCCTTTGCTGAACAATGAAAAGCACCTGCATTTCTGTAGAATTCTGTAGACAATGCAAAGCCTGTAGAGGCCATGTCATCCATCCAAGGAAGTGCAGTGTGCAGGACCCCCACAAGCGTCTTAGGACTCATCTGAAGTCAATATAGCCGATCTGCCAACTGCTGTCTTTAGTGTACGAACAGTTTGGGCTACACACTAATATGCACAAAAAACTGCACAAATTTGTTTACATCCCTGTTAGTGAGCATTTCTACTTTGCCCAGATAACCCATTCACCTGACAGGTGTAACATATTCAAGATGCTGATTAAACAGCATGATCATTACACAGGTGCACCTTCTGCTGGGCCACTCTAGGCCACTCTATATTGTGCAGTTTTGTCACACAACACAATGCCACAGATGTGTCAAATTTTGAAGGAGCATGCAATTGGCATGCTGACTGCAGGAATGTCCACCCCACCAGATTTTCTGCCAGAGAATTTAATGTTCCTTTCTCTACCATAAGCCGCCTCCAACATCGTTTTAGAGAATTTGTCAGTACGTCCAACCGGCCTCACAACCGTGGACCACATGTATGGGCTTACTGATGTCAAAGTTGTGAACAGAGTTATGGTATGGGCAGGCATAAGCTACGGACAACAAACACAATTGCATTTATCGATGGTAATTTTAATGCACAGATACCGTGACGAAATCCTGAAGTACATTGTCGTGCCATTCATCCGCCGCCATCACCTTATGTTTCAGCATGATAATGCACGGCCCCATGTTGCAAGGATCTGTACACAAGACCTGGAAGCTGAAAATGCCCCAGTTCTTCCATGGCCTGCATACTCACCAGAAATGTCACCCATTAAGCATGTTTGGGATGCACTGGATTGACATGTACAACTGCGTGATCCAGTTCCAGCCAATATCCAGCAACTTCGCACTGCCATTGAAGAGGAGTGGGAAAAAATTCCACAGGCCATAATCAACAGCCTGATCAACTCTATGTGATAAATAAATGTGTTGCGATGCATGAGGCAAATGGTGGTCAGATATTGACTGGTTTTCTGAGACAGACAGAGATAAAACTACAAATAGAGACAGACAGAGATATACCTACATAAAGAGACAGACAAAGATATAACTACATATAGACGGACAGAGATATACCTACATATAGAGTCAGACAGACACATAACTACATATAGAGACAGACAGAGATATAACTACATAGAGGGACCTCTCTCCACACATAGATACATAGAGGGACCTCTATCCACACATAGATACATAGAGGGACCTCTATCCACACATAGATACATAGAGGGACCTCTATCCACACCTAGATACATAGAGGGACCTCTATCCACACCTAGATACATAGAGGTCCCTCTATCTACACCTACATAGAGGTCCCTCTATCCACACCTAGATAAATATAGGTCCCTCTATCCACAACTAGATACATAGAGTCACCTCTACACAGACATAGATACATAGAGTGAACTCTATCCACACCTACATAGAGGGACCTCTATCCACACCTAGATACATAGAGGGACCTCTATCCACACCTAGATACATAGAGGGACCTCTATCCACACCTAGATACATAGAGGTACCTCTATCCACACATAGATACAAAGAGGGACCTCTATCCACACCTAGATATATAGAGGGACCTCCATCCACACCTAGATACATATAGGGACCTCTATCCACACCTAGATAAATAGAGGGACCTCTATCCACACATAGAAACATAGAGGGACCTCAATCCACACCTACAAAGAGGGACCTCTATCCACACATAGATACTGTCTGTCAGACAGAGATATAACTACATATAGAGACAGACAAAGATATAACTACATATAGACAGACAGATATATAACTACATATAGAGACAGACAGAGATATACCTATTTATAGAGACAGAGATATACTTACAGATTGAGACAGACAGAGATATAACTACATATAGAGAAAAAGATATAACTACACATAGAGAAAGACAGAGATATAACTACATATAGAGACAGACAGAGATATAACTACATATAGAGACAGAGATATAACTACATATAGACAGACAGAGATATAAATACGTATAGAGACAGACAGAGATATAACTATATATAGAGACAGATATATAACTACATATAAAAACAGACAGAGCTATAACTACACATAGAGACAGACAGAGATATAACTACACATAGAGACAGACAGAGAAATAACAAAAATATAGAGACAGAGATATACTTATATATAGAGACATAGATATACCTACATAGAGAGACAGAAAAATACCTACATATAGAGACATACAGAGATATAACTACATATTGACAGACAGAGATATAACTACATATAGAGACAGACAGAGATATAACTACACAAAGAGACAGACAGAGATATAACTCCATATAGAGACAGACAGAGATATAACTACATATAGAGACAGAGATATAACTACATATAGAGATAGAGATATAACTACATATAATGACAGAATTCTAACTACATATAGAGAATGACAGAGATATATCTACATATAGATACAGACAGAGATATAACTATATAGAGACAGAAAGAGATATAACAACATATAGAGACAGAGACATAACTACATATAGAGACAGACAGAGATATAATTACATAAACAGACAGACAGAGATATAACTACACATAGAGTAAGAGATATACAGTTGAAGTCGGAAGATGGTAAACACTTAGGTTGGAGTCATTTAAACCCGTTTTTCAACCACTCCACAAATTTCTTGTTAACAAACAATAGTTTTGGCAGGTCAGTTAGGCCATCTGCTTCATGTATTAGGCAAATGGTGGTCAGATATTGACTGGTTTTCTGATCCACGCCCCTACCTTTAAAAAAAGGTATCTGTGACCAACAGATGCATATCTGTATTCCCAGTCCTGTGAAATCCATAGATTAGGACCTAAATGAATTTATTTCATTTGACTGATTTCCATAGATAAACTGTACATGTTGCATTTATACTGAAACAGACAGAGACATAACTACATATAGAGACAGACAGAGATATAACTACATATAGAGACAGAGATATAACTACATATAGACAGACAGAGAAATAAATACGTATAGAGACAGACAGAGATATAACTATATATAGAGACAGATATATAACTACATATAAAAACAGACAGAGATATAACTACATACAGAGACAGACAGAGCTATAACTACACATAGAGACAGACAGAGCTATAACTACACATAGAGACAGACAGAGATATAACTACATATAGAGACAGACAGAGAAATAACAACATATAGAGACAGAGATATACTTATATATAGAGACAAAGATATACCTACATATAGATACAGAGATATACCTACACATAGAGACATCCAGAGATATAACTACATATAGACAGACAGAGATATACTTACATATAGAGACAGATAGAGATACAACTACATATAGAGACAGAGATATAACTACACATAGAGACAGACAGAGATTTAACTACGTATAGAAACAGACAGAGATATAACTACATATAGAGACAGAGATATAACTACATATAAAAACAGACAGAGAGATAACTACACATAGAGACAGACAGAGATATAAGTACATATAGAGACAGACAGAGATATAACTAAATATTGAGACAGAGAGAGATATAACTACACATAGAGACAGACAGAGATATAACTACACATAGAGACAGACCGAGATATAACTACATATAGAGACAGACAGAGATATAAGTACATATAGAGACAGACAGAGATATAACTAAATATTGAGACAGAGAGAGATATAACTACACATAGGGACAGACAGCGATATAACTACACATAGAGACAGACCGAGATATATCTACATATAGAGACAGACAGAGATATAACGACATATATAGAGAATGACAGAGATATAACTGCATATAGAGACAGACAGAGATATAACTACATATATAGACATACAGAGATATAACTAAGTATAGAGACAGAGATATAACTACATATAAAAATAGACAGATATATAACTACATATAGACAGACAGAGATATAACTACATATAAAAACAGACAGATATATAACTACATAGAGACAGACAGAGATATAACTACATATAAAGACAGACAGAGATATAACTAAATATAGAGACAAACAGAGATATAACTACACATAGAGACAGACAGAGATATAACTACATGTAGAGAAAGACAGAGATATAACTACATATGAGACAGAGATATAAGTACATATAAAAACAGACAGAGATATGACTACATATAGACAGACAGAGATATAACTACACATAGAGCCAGAGATATAACTACATAGAGACAGACAGAGATATAACTACATATAGAGACAGACAGAGATATAACTACATAATAGCGACAGACAGAGATATAACTACATATAGAGACAGAGATATACTTATATATAGAGACATAGATATACCTACATAGAGAGACAGAGATATACCTACATATAGAGACAGACAGAGATATAACTACATGTAGAGACAGACATAGACATAACTACATATAGTAACAGACAGAGATATAACTACATATAGAGACAGAGATATACATACATATATAGAGAGACAGAAATATAACTACATACAGAGACAGACAGAGACATAACTACATATAGAGACAGACAGAGATATAAACACACATAGAGACAGACAGAGATATAACTACGTATAGAGACAGACAGAGATATAACTACATATAGAGAAAGACAGAGATATAACTACATATAGAGACAGACAGAGATATAACTACATAATAGCGACAGACAGAGATTTAACTACATATAGAGACAGAGATATACTTACATAGAGAGACAGAGACATAACTACATATAGAGACAGACAGAGGTATAACTACATATAGAGACAGACAGAGATATAACTACATATATAGAGAGACAGAAATATAACTACATACAGAGACAGACAGAGACATAACTACATATAGAGACAGACAGAGATATAAACACAAATAAAGACAGACAGAGATATAACTACTTATAGAGACAGACAGAGATATAACTACGTATAGAGACAGACAGAGATATAACTACATATAGAGACAGACAGCGATTTAACTACATGTAGAGACAGACAGAGATATAACTACATATAGAGGCAGACAGAGATATAACTACATATAGAGACAGAGATATAACTACATTTAGACAGACAGAGATATAACTACATATAGAGACAGACAGAGATAAAACTACATATAGAGACAGACAGAGATATAACTACATATAGAGGCAGACAGAGATATAACTACACTTAGAGACAGACAGAGATATTACTACATATAGAGACAGACAGAGATATAACTACATATAGAGACAGAGATATAACTACATTTAGACAGACAGAGATATAACTACATATAGAGACAGACAGAGATAAAACTACATATAGAGACAGACAGAGATATAACTACATATAGAGGCAGACAGAGATATAACTACACTTAGAGACAGACAGAGATATTACTACATATAGAGACAGACAGAGATATAACTACATAATAGCGACAGACAGAGATATAACTACATATAGAGACAGAGATATTCTTATATATAGAGACATAGATATACCTACATAGAGAGACAGAAATATACCTACATATAGAGACATACAGAGATATAACTACATATTGACAGACAGAGATATAATTACATATAGAGACAGACAGAGATATAACTACACAAAGAGACAGACAGAGATATAACTACACAAAGAGACAGATAGAGATATATCTACATATAGAGACAGACAGAGATATAACTACATGTAGAGACAGACAGCAATATACCTACATATAGACAGACAGAGATATAACTACATAATAGCGACAGACAGACATATAACTACATATAGAGACAGAGATATTCTTATATATAGAGACATAGATATACCTACATAGAGAGACAGACAGAGATATAACTACATATAGAGACAGAGATATTCTTATATATAGAGACATAGATATACCTACATAGAGAGACAGAAATATACCTAAATATAGAGACATACAGAGATATAACTACATATTGACAGACAGAGATATAATTACATATAGAGACAGACAGAGATATAACTACACAAAGAGACAGACAGAGATATAACTACACAAAGAGACAGACAGAGATATATCTACATATAGAGACAGACAGAGATATAACTACATGTAGAGACAGACAGCAATATACCTACATATAGACAGACAGAGATATAACTACATATAGAGAAAGACAGAGATATAACTACATATAGAGACAGACAGAGATATAATTACATAAAGAGACAGACAGAGATATAACTACATATAGAGGCAGACAGAGATATAACTACACTTAGAGACAGACAGAGATATTACTACATATAGAGACAGACAGAGATATAACTACATAATAGCGACAGACAGAGATATAACTACATATAGAGACAGAGATATTCTTATATATAGAGACATAGATATACCTACATAGAGAGACAGAAATATACCTACATATAGAGACATACAGAGATATAACTACATATTGACAGACAGAGATATAATTACATATAGAGACAGACAGAGATATAACTACACAAAGAGACAGACAGAGATATAACTACACAAAGAGACAGATAGAGATATATCTACATATAGAGACAGACAGACATATAACTACATGTAGAGACAGACAGCAATATACCTACATATAGACAGACAGAGATATAACTACATAATAGCGACAGACAGACATATAACTACATATAGAGACAGAGATATTCTTATATATAGAGACATAGATATACCTACATAGAGAGACAGACAGAGATATAACTACATATAGAGACAGAGATATTCTTATATATAGAGACATAGATATACCTACATAGAGAGACAGAAATATACCTACATATAGAGACATACAGAGATATAACTACATATTGACAGACAGAGATATAATTACATATAGAGACAGACAGAGATATAACTACACAAAGAGACAGACAGAGATATAACTACACAAAGAGACAGACAGAGATATATCTACATATAGAGACAGACAGAGATATAACTACATGTAGAGACAGACAGCAATATACCTACATATAGACAGACAGAGATATAACTACATATAGAGAAAGACAGAGATATAACTACATATAGAGACAGACAGAGATATAATTACATAAAGAGACAGACAGAGATATAATTACATAAAGAGACAGACAGAGATATAACTACTTATAGAGACAGACAGAGATATAACTACATGTAGAGACAGACAGAGATATAACTACATATAGAGGCAGACAGAGATATAACTACATATAGAGGCAGACAGAGATATAACTACATATAGAGACAGAGATATAACTACATTTAGACAGACAGAGATATAACTACATATAGAGACAGACAGAGATAAAACTACATATAGAGGCAGACAGAGATATAACTACACTTAGAGACAGACAGAGATATTACTACATATAGAGACAGACAGAGATATAACTACATAATAGCGACAGACAGAGATATAACTACATATAGAGACAGAGATATTCTTATATATAGAGACATAGATATACCTACATAGAGAGACAGAAATATACCTACATATAGAGACATACAGAGATATAACTACATATTGACAGACAGAGATATAATTACATATAGAGACAGACAGAGATATAACTACACAAAGAGACAGACAGAGATATAACTACACAAAGAGACAGACAGAGATATATCTACATATAGAGACAGACAGAGATATAACTACATGTAGAGACAGACAGCAATATACCTACATATAGACAGACAGAGATATAACTACATATAGAGAAAGACAGAGATATAACTACATATAGAGACAGACAGAGATATAATTACATAAAGAGACAGACAGAGATATAACTACATATAGAGGCAGACAGAGATATAACTACACTTAGAGACAGACAGAGATATTACTACATATAGAGACAGACAGAGATATAACTACATAATAGCGACAGACAGAGATATAACTACATATAGAGACAGAGATATTCTTATATATAGAGACATAGATATACCTACATAGAGAGACAGAAATATACCTACATATAGAGACATACAGAGATATAACTACATATTGACAGACAGAGATATAATTACATATAGAGACAGACAGAGATATAACTACACAAAGAGACAGACAGAGATATAACTACACAAAGAGACAGATAGAGATATATCTACATATAGAGACAGACAGACATATAACTACATGTAGAGACAGACAGCAATATACCTACATATAGACAGACAGAGATATAACTACATAATAGCGACAGACAGACATATAACTACATATAGAGACAGAGATATTCTTATATATAGAGACATAGATATACCTACATAGAGAGACAGACAGAGATATAACTACATATAGAGACAGAGATATTCTTATATATAGAGACATAGATATACCTACATAGAGAGACAGAAATATACCTACATATAGAGACATACAGAGATATAACTACATATTGACAGACAGAGATATAATTACATATAGAGACAGACAGAGATATAAATACACAAAGAGACAGACAGAGATATAACTACACAAAGAGACAGACAGAGATATAACTACACAAAGAGACAGACAGAGATATATCTACATATAGAGACAGACAGAGATATAACTACATGTAGAGACAGACAGCAATATACCTACATATAGACAGACAGAGATATAACTACATATAGAGAAAGACAGAGATATAACTACATATAGAGACAGACAGAGATATAATTACATAAAGAGACAGACAGAGATATAATTACATAAAGAGACAGACAGAGATATAACTACTTATAGAGACAGACAGAGATATAACTACATGTAGAGACAGACAGAGATATAACTACATATAGAGGCAGACAGAGATATAACTACATATAGAGGCAGACAGAGATATAACTACATATAGAGACAGAGATATAACTACATTTAGACAGACAGAGATATAACTACATATAGAGACAGACAGAGATAAAACTACATATAGAGACAGACAGAGATATAACTACATATAGAGGCAGACAGAGATATAACTACACTTAGAGACAGACAGAGATATTACTACATATAGAGACAGACAGAGATATAACTACATAATAGCGACAGACAGAGATATAACTACATATAGAGACAGAGATATTCTTATATATAGAGACATAGATATACCTACATAGAGAGACAGAAATATACCTACATATAGAGACATACAGAGATATAACTACATATTGACAGACAGAGATATAATTACATATAGAGACAGACAGAGATATAACTACACAAAGAGACAGACAGAGATATAACTACACAAAGAGACAGACAGAGATATATCTACATATAGAGACAGACAGAGATATAACTACATGTAGAGACAGACAGCAATATACCTACATATAGACAGACAGAGATATAACTACATATAGAGAAAGACAGAGATATAACTACATATAGAGACAGACAGAGATATAATTACATAAAGAGACAGACAGAGATATAATTACATAAAGAGACAGAAAGAGATTTAACTACACATAGAGACAGACATATAACTAAATACAGAGAAAGACAGAGATATAACTACATATAGAGACAGAGATATACCTACATATAGAGACAGAGATATACCTACATATAGAGACAGACAGAGGTATAACTACATATAGAGACAGACAGAGATATAACTACACGTAGAGACAGACAGCGATATACCTACATATAAACAGACAGAGATATAACTACATATAGAGACAGACAGAGATATAACTACATATAGAGACAGAAAGAGATTTAACTACATATAGAGACATAGATATACCTACATATAGAGACAGAGATATGACTACATATAGAGACAGACAGAGATATATCTACATTTAGAGACAGACAGAGATATAACTACATATAGAGACAGAGATATTCTTATATATAGAGACATAGATATACCTACATAGAGAGACAGAAATATACCTACATATAGAGACATACAGAGATATAACTACATATTGACAGACAGAGATATAATTACATATAGAGACAGACAGAGATATAACTACACAAAGAGACAGACAGAGATATAACTACACAAAGAGACAGACAGAGATATATCTACATATAGAGACAGACAGAGATATAACTACATGTAGAGACAGACAGCAATATACCTACATATAGAGACAGACAGAGATATAACTACATATAGAGAAAGACAGAGATATAACTACATATAGAGACAGACAGAGATATAATTACATAAAGAGACAGACAGAGATATAATTACATAAAGAGACAGACAGAGATATAACTACACATAGAGACAGACATATAACTAAATACAGAGAAAGACAGAGATATAACTACATATAGAGACTGAGATATAACTACATATAGAGACAGAGATATACCTACATATAGAGACAGAGATATACCTACATATAGAGACAGACAGAGGTATAACTACATATAGAGACAGACAGAGATATAACTACACGTAGAGACAGACAGCGATATACCTACATATAAACAGACAGAGATATAACTACATATAGAGACAGACAGAGATATAACTACATATAGAGACAGAAAGAGATTTAACTACATATAGAGACATAGATATACCTACATATAGAGACAGAGATATGACTACATATAGAGACAGACAGAGATATATCTACATTTAGAGACAGACAGAGATATAACTACACATAAAGAGACAGACATATAACTAAATATAGAGAAAGACAGAGATATAACTACATATAGAGACAGATATAACTACATATAGAGACAGAGATATATCTACATATAGAGACAGACAGAGGTATAACTACATATAGAGACAGAGATATAATTACATATAGAGACAGAAATATAACTACATATAGAGACAGAGATATGACTGCATATAGAGACAGACAGAGATATAACTACATATAGAGACAGACAGAGACATAACTACGTAAAGAGACAGACAGAGATATAACTACATATAGAGAAAGACAGAGATATAACTACATATAGAGAAAGACAGAGATATAATTACATAAATAGACAGACAAAGATATAATTACATAAAGAGACAGACAAAGATATAACTACACATAGACACAGAGATATACAGTTGAAGTCGGAAGTTTGCATACACTTAGGTTGGAGTCATTAAAACTCGTTTTTCAACCACTCCACAAATGTCTTGCTAACAAACAATAGTTTTGGCATGTCAGTTAGGCCATCTGCTTCATGCATTAGGCAAATAGTGGTCAGATATTGACTGGTTTTCTGATCCACACCCCTACCTTTTAAAAAAAAGTATTTGTGACCAACAGATGCATATCTGTATTCCCAGTCATGTGAAATCCATAGAAAAGGACCTTATGCATTTATTTCATTTGACTGACTTCCTTAGATGAACTGTACATGTTGCGTTTCTATAGAAACAGACAGAGATATAACTACATATAGAGACAGACAGAGATAAAATTACATATAGAGACAGACAGAGATACAACTACATATAGAGACATACAGAGATATACCTACATATAGAGACAGACAGAGATATAACTACATATAGAGACAGACAGAGCTATAACTACATATAGAGACAGACAGAGATATAACTACACGTAGAGACAGACAGCGATATACCTACATATAAACAGACAGAGATATAACTACATATAGAGACAGACAGAGATATAACTGCATATAGAGACAGAAAGAGATTTAACTACATATAGAGACACAGATATACCTACATATAGAGACAGAGATATGACTACATATAGAGACAGACAGAGATATATCTACATTTAGAGACAGACAGAGATATAATTACATAAAGAGACAGACAGATATATAATTACAAAAAGAGACAGACAGAGATATAACTACACATAGAGACAGACATATAACTAAATATAGAGAAAGACAGAGATATAACTACATATAGAGACAGAGATATGACTGCATATAGAGACAGACAGAGATATAACTACATTTAGAGACAGACAGAGACATAACTACATAAATAGACAGACAGAGATATAACTACATAAAGAGACAGACAGAGATATAACTACATAAAGAGACAGACAGAGATATAACTACATATAGAGAAAGACAGAGATATAACTACATATAGAGAAAGACAGAGATATAATTACATAAAGAGACAGACAAAGATATAACTACACATAGACACAGAGATATACAGTTGAAGTCGGAAGTTTGCATACACTTAGGTTGGAGTCATTAAAACTCATTTTTCAACCACTCCACAAATGTCTAGCTAACAAACAATAGTTTTGGCATGTCAGTTAGGCCATCTGCTTCATGCATTAGGCAAATAGTGGTCAGATATTGACTGGTTTTCTGATCCACGCCCCTACCTTTTAAAAAAGGTATCTGTGAACAACCGATGCATATCTGTATTCCCAGTCATGTGAAATCCATAGAAAAGGACCTTATGCATTTATTTCATTTGACTGACTTCCTTAGATGAACTGTACATGTTGCATTTCTATAGAAACAGACAGAGATATAACTACATATAGAGACAGACAGAGATCAAATTACATATAGAGACATACAGAGATATACCTACATATAGAGACAGACAGAGATATAACTACATATAGAGACATACAGAGATATAACTACATATAGAGACAGACAGAGATATACCTACATATAGACAGACAGAGATATAACTAAATATAGAGATAGATAGAGATATAACTACATATAGAGACAGAAAGAGATATAACTACATATAGAGACAGAGATATAACTACATATAGAGACAGAGATATAACTACATATAGAGACAGAGATAGGACTACATATAGAGACAGACAGAGATATAACTACATATAGAGACAGACAGAGATATAACTGCATATAGAGACAGACAGAGACATAACTACATATAGAGACAGAGATATAACTACATTTAGATACAGACAGAGATATAACTACATATAGAGACAGACAGACATATAACTACGTATAGAGACAGACAGAGACATAACTCCATATAGAGACAGACAGAGATATAACTACATATAGAGACAGAGATATAACTACATATAGAGACAGACAGAGATATAACTACATATAGAGACAGAGATATAACTACATATGGAGAAAGAGCTATAACTACATATAGAGACAGAGATATAACTACGTATAGAGACAGAGATATAACTACGTATAGAGACAGAGCTATAACTACGTATAGAGACAGAGATATAACTACATATAGAGACAGACAGAGATAGAGATATACAGTTAAAGTCGGATGTTTACATACACTTAGGATGGAGTCATTAAAACTCGTTTTTCAACCACTCCACAGATTTCATGTTATCAAACAATAGTTTTGGCAGGTCAGTTAGGCCATCTGCTTCATGCATGACACATGTAATTTTACAACAATTGTTGGAAGTTTACATTCACCTTAGCCAAATACATTTAAACTCAGTACTTCACAATTCCTGACATTTAATCCTAGTAAAATTCCCTGTCTTAGGTTAGTTGGTATCACCACTTTAATTTAGAATGTGAAATGTCAGAATAATAGTAGAGAGAATGATTTATTTCTGCTTTTATTTCTTTCATCACATTCCCAGTGGGTCAGAAGTTTAGGTACACTGAATTAGTATTTGGTAGCATTACCTTTAAATTGTTTTACTTGGGTCAAACATTTTGGGTAGCCTTCCACAAGCTTCCCACAATAAGTTGGGTGAATGTTGGCCAATTCCTCCTGACAGAGCTGGTGTAACTGAGTCAGGTTTGTAGGCCTCCTTGCTCACACACGCTTTTTCAGTTCTGCCCACAATTTCTATAGGATTGAGGTCTTTGTGGTCTTTGTGATGGCCACTCCAATACCTTGACTTTGCTGTCCTTAAGCCATTTTGCCACAACTTTGGAAGTATGCTTGGGGTCATTGTCCATTTAGAATACCCATTTGCGACCAAGCTTTAACTTCCTGACTGATGTCTTGAGAATTTTCTTCAATATATCCACATTCTTTTACTTTCTCATGATGCCATCTATTTTGTGAAGTGCACCAGGCCCTCCTGATTCATTTTCACTTTTTACACCAAAGTACGTTCATCTCTAGGAGACAGAGTGCGTCTACTTCCTGAGCGGTATGACGACTGCGTGGTCCCATGGTGTTTATACTTGCGTACTATTGTTTGCACAGATAAATGTGGTACCTTCAGGCATTTGGAAATTGCTCCCAAGGATGAACCAGACTTGTGGAGGTCTACAATTTGTTTTCTGTGGTCTTGGATGATTTCTTTAGATTTTCCCATGATGTCAAGCAAAGAGGCACTGAGTTTGAAGGTAGGCCTTAAAATACATACACAGGTACACCTTCAATTGACTCAAATGATGTCAATTAGCCTATCAGAAGCTTCTAAAGCCATGACATAATTTTCTGGAATTTTCCAAGCTGTTTAAAACTTCTTAGGGAGCGGCAGCAGAGGTGACGGTTTTGGAGAGTCTGGCGTGCCCAAAGTAAAATGCCTGCCACTCAGGCCCAGAAAAATGGATATGCACATAATTAGTTCTATTGGATAGGAAACACTCTGAAGTTTCTAAAAGTGTTAAAATAATGTATGTGAGTATAACAGAACTGATATAGCAGGCGAAAACCCGAGGAAAATCCATCCGGATTTGCAGTTTTTTTTGTACATGACCGTTTTCTCCAGGCTGCCTATTGATTTCTGTTATGTAGGACTGAGACTGCAGTATCTAGGGCTTCCACTAGATGTCAACAGTCTTTATACAGTGTCTGGAGGCTCTAGCACTAAGCAGAACTGATAGGAAGAGGACAACATTTGTCAACAACGTTTCACTGGCGCGAGATTGTGAGCACGCCCCACTTTGTTTTCCTTTCCTATCGTTCACGTTATCGTCCAGTTGAAATATCACAGTAAATATACATAAAAGGATACATAAGGATACATAAAAAATGATGTTTGATTTGTTTGGAGAAGGTTTATAGGCATAATTTGAACGTGTTCTCTTCCTTGGTTCAATGGGCGACTCGACGGTGGATTTTCTGATCATAACGCACCAACCAAACAGAGATTTATGGATATAATAAAATACTTTTTCTAACAAAAGAACCATTGGATGTCTTCGTTGGACACTTGGGAAGCCCTCAGCAGAAGTTCTTCGAAAGGTAAGGGATTTATTTTAGCTCTGATACGGGTTTTGTGTGACCCGCGCTGGATATGAATTTATGCTAATGTGGAAAATATGAGAGGTGCTACCCTCAAACAATCAAATGTTGTACTTTCGCCGGAAAGCTTTTTTGAAATCTGAAACACTGTGATATTGCCAAGAATCAGACCTTTTGATGACTATGCAACACTTGTACACTGATGAATGTTTAATAATTCAACTTTTGGATTTTGAATTTGGCGCGTGCCGCTTCTCCCTAAGTGGTTAAAGGCATAGTCAACTTAGTGTATGTAAACTTCTGCCGTTGGAATTGTGATACAGTGAATTATAAGTGAAATAATCTGTCTTTAAACAATTGTTGGAAAAATTACTAGTGTCATGCACACAGTAGATGTCCTAACCGACTTGCCAAAACTATAGTTTGTTAACAAGAAATGTGTGGAGTGGTTGAAAAACAAGTTTTAATGACTCCATCCAAAGGGAGTGACAAAACTATAGTTTGTTAACAACAAATTTGTGGAGTGGTTGAAAAACGGGTTTTAATGACTCCATCCTAAGTGTATGTAAACTTCCGACTTCAACTGTACATATAAACTGATAGTGTTAGAGAGATGAAATGTGTGAGTAGAAACAGAAAAGGAGGATGTAAACACTGGTTAGGAAGGACACAACAGAAACGTTCTAAACAGACGCCCTGCGCCCCTTGCTCTACTCTCCGGCTCAGGAGTACAAAGCCTTGATTATAGGAGGAGAGAACAACATAAGCCTTATGGCTCCCTGTAATCACTGAGCTAGAGGGATCAGGAGAGAAAGAGAGGAAAGAGAGGAAGAGTGAGAAAGAAATAAAGAAATATTAACAGACGTAGATGGTGGAGTTCAGAACAACAAAGAGGGAAAGAAGAGAGATAAAAGGAGGAATACAGAGAGATAAAGAGAGGAGTACAGAGAGATAAAGAGAGGAATACAGACAGATAAAGAGATGAATACAGAGAGATACAGAGAGGAATACAGAGAGATAAAGAGAGGAATACAGAGAGATAAAGAGATGAATACAGACTGATAAAGAGAGGAATACAGAGAGATAAAGAGATAATACAGATAGATAAAGGGAGAAATACAGAGTGATTAAGAGAGAGGAATAAAAGGTGGGAGAACATGTGTGCATGCATGCAATAGAGAAAGAGAGAGAGAGGGAGAGGAGAGAGAGGGAGGGGAGAGAGAGGGAGAGAGGAGAGAGAGAGAGAGAGAGAGAGAGAGAGAGAGAGAGAGAGAGAGCGAGAGAGGGAGAGGGTGTAATTGGTGATGTGTTTAACACCTCTGTCTGTGTGCTGAGCCATAGCAGACTAGTGAACATGCCTCAATCTATATCTGAACTGTAATACTCCATCCTGTCAGACACCCTCAGCCCCTCCTCTTCACCTCACACAATAGCAGCCTGATAAATACGGAAGGAAGGACAGAGTGAAATAAAAGAGAACAAGAGAGGAAAAAAAATGGGAAAGATTGAGAGAGATTAGCGGGGGGTGAGAGGAGAGGAAGAGGAACGAAAGAGAAAGTGGTGGCAGTGGCTTGATACAGCTGCAATTAAGGGAGCGATGCTATGCCAGGGGAAATGCTCATTTTAATTTAGCTTCCTTTGTGTAAGCAGTTGATTGGCTATCTATTAGGATGCCAGGGTCTCTGGGGAAAAAAATATGTGTTTGGCCCAACGTCGATCACAGGGCCTCATTTAGTTGATATTGGCACACACATTCCCATGCACACGCACACACACACGCAAACACATACACACACACTGTCGTGGCCCTTCAGGAGATGCTTTGTCAGCCATCTTCCTCAGCCAAGACTCCTTGTTCCATCCTGGGGTTGTTCCAACCTACATGACACTACAGATCAGGAGCAAGTCACCATCTGGCTCCGAACAGAGGGAGGGCACAGCAGTACCCCTCACGGCCCATGCGGTATCAGGCACACACAGGCCCTGCCACCCACCCACACCTTCTGCTGCCAGGTACAGAAACACAGTCACCCTATCTGCTATCCCAATTTCTATCTGGCACTACGGCCAGTTCCACTGTTCATAGTAGAACGCTAGCATATGAAGTAGAATGCATGCCCAATTATCACACCATACAACTACTTACAATGCATGCCCAATGCATGACTTTATTGTCATAGCATATTTCCTAGAATGCACACTTTAATACATTAATTCAAGCAAATTATGCATGATTGCATGTCCAATCTACAGTATGATTTAACTCTAAGTACAATACACTCTTAAATCCGTGTTAAGACAGTTTATTTTAAGTCTACATGGGGCCCATAGTGAATGTGGATCAAATAATCAACAGATTATAGAGATCAAATTGTCCTGAAGAGATGGGATCCCTTATCGACATAACCTGAATGGCCGCACAGCAAGGAAGAAGCCACTGCTCCAAAACCGCCATAAAAAATTCAGACTACGGTTTGCAACTGCACATGGCGACAAAGATTGTACTTTTTGGAGAAATGCCCTCTGGTCTGATGAAACAAAAATAGAACTGTTTGGACATAATAACCATTGTTATGTTTGGAGGAATAAGTGGGAGGCTTGCAAGCCGGAAGAATACCATCCCAACTGTGAAGCACAGGGTGGCAGCATCATGTTGTGGGGGTGCTTTGCTGCAGGAGGGACTGGTGCACTTCACAAAATAGATGGCATCATGAGGCAGGAAAATTATGTGGATATATTGAAGCAACATCTCACGACATCAGTCAGGAAGTTAAAGCTTGGTCGCAAATGGGTCTTCCAAATGGACAATGACCCCAAGTGTACTTCCAAAGTTGTGGCAAAATGGCTTAAGGACAACAAAGTCAAGGTATTGGAGTGGCCATCACAAAGCCCTGACCTCAATCCCATAGAAAATGTGTGGGCAGAACTGAAAAGTGTGTGCGAGCAAGGTGGCCTACAAACCTGACTCAGTTACACCAACTCTGTCAGGAGGAATGGGCCAAAATTCACCCAACTTATTGTGGGAAGCTTGTGGAAGGCTCCCCCAAAACGATTGACCCAATTTAAACAATTTAAAGGCAATGCTACCAAATACTAATTGAGTGTATGTAAACTTCTGACCCAAAGGGAATGTGATGAAAGAAGTAAAAGCTGAAATAGATCATTCTCTCTACTATTATTCTGACATTTCACATTCTTAAAATAAAGTGGTGATCCTAACTGTACATACTTTTTTTTAGAATATACCTTTATTATTCCCCGCAAACCCTATCAGCCTTCCCCCAATTGGAGTAAACTAATAAACAATAACACTTAGGCTTCTAACTTCAGTTTATACATCTTATACACTTTTTACAGACACAATCTATTTTACAATAGTTCTATTTTGTTTGTTTTTTGTCCTTCCTCTATTTCTGATGTCCAACCAGTTTGATTTATATTTGTAAGTGTGCTATTTCAAAAAATGTCTGATCCTATATACATTTTACAGATCGTGCTTCACGATTGATTGGGATGGTGTTCTTTGGCTTGCAAGCCTCCCTTTCCCTCCAAACATAACCATGGTCATTATGGCCAAACAGTTCTATTTTTGTTTCATCAGACCAAAAAGTATGATCTTTGTCCCCATGTGCAGTTGCAAACCGTAGTCTGGCTTTTTTATGGCGGATGTGGAGCAGTTGCTTCTTCCTTGCTCAGCGGCCTTTCAGGTTGTGTCGATATAGGACTTGTTTTTACTGTGGATATGGATACTTTTATACCTGTTTCCTCCAGCATCTTCACAAGGTCCTTTGCTGTTGTTCTGGGATTGATTTGCATTTTTCGCACCAAAGTACGTTATTCTCTAGGAGACAGAACGCATCTCCTTCCTGAGCAGTATGACGGCTGCGTGGTCCCATGGTGTTTATACTTGCGTACTATTGTTTGCACTGATGAATGTGGTACCTTCAGGCGTTTGGAAATCATTGCTCATTGCTCCCAATGATTAACCTGACTTGTGGAGGTCTACAATTTATTTTCTGAGGTCTTGGCTGTTTTCTTTTGATTTTCCCATGATGTCAAGCAAAGAGGCACTGAGTTTGAAGGTAGGCCTTGAAATACATCCACAGGTACACCTCCAATTGACTCAAATGATGTAAATTATCCTATCAGAAGCTTCTAAAGCCATGACATAATTTTCTGGAATTTTCCAAGCTGTTTAAAGGCACAGTCAACTTAGTGTATGTAAACTTCTGCCACTGGAATTGTGAGACAGTACATTATAAGTGAAATAATCTGTCTGTAAACCATTGTTGGAAAAATTACTTGTGTCATGCACAAAGTAGATGTCCTAACTGACTTGCCAAAACTGTAGTTTGTTAATTAACAAGACATTTGTGGAGTGGTTGAAAAACGAGTTTTAATGACACCAACCTAAGTGTATGTAAACTTCCGACTTCCACTGTATATGTCACTCCCTTTGGTTCCTTCCCCAGGCGTTATTGTTTCTGTTCCAGTGTTAAGTCTGTGCATTGTTTGTGTTTCTTGCTTTGTGTTGCGTTTATTTATTAAAACGCTCACTCCCTGAACTTGCTTCCCGACTCTCAGCAAACATCATTACAAAATCAAACTGGATGGACCATAAATTGATGGGGGAGGTTGAGGATAGAGGAAGGACGAAAAACAAACAGAAGTATAACTATTGTACAATTTTTTCTGTAAAATGTTTATAGTAAGGATAAGCTGGAAGTAGAAGTCTACAGTGCCTTTGGAAAGTATTCAGAGCCCTTGACTTCTTCCACATTTTGTGACATTACAGCCTTATTCTAAAATTGATTTAATTGTTTTTTTTTATCCTCATCAATCTACACACAATACCCCATAATGACAAAGAAAAACAGGTTGTCAGACATTTTTGCAAATGTATTAAAAATAAATGTTAAAAAAGTGTAAAAATGTTTAAAAAAATACTGCGTGAATCAGGCCTTTGCTGCAAAGAAACCACTAAAGGACACCAATAAAAATAAGAGACTTGCTGTGTCTTTGTGAGACTCAGAGTGGGTGAACGGATGATCTCTGCATGTGTGGTTCCCACCGGGAAGCATGGAGGAGGAGGTGTGATGGTGTGGGGGTGCTTTGCTGGTGACACTGTCAGTGATTTATTTAGAATTCAAGGCACACTTAACCAGCATGGCTACCACAGCATTCTGCAGCGATATGCCATCCCAAGATCAATGACCCAACACACCTCCAGGCTGTGTAAGGGCTATTTAAAGAAGAAGAAGAGTGGTGGAGTGCTGCATCAGATGACCTGGCCTCCACAATCACCTGACCTCAACCCAATTGAGATGGTTTGGGATGAGTTGGACTGCAGAGTGAAGGAAAAGCAACCAAGGGCTCAGCATATGTGGGATCTCCTTCAAGACTGTTGGAAAAGCATTCAAGGTAATGCTGGTTGAGAGAATGCCAACAGTGTGCAAAGCTGTCATCAAGGAAAAGGGTGGCTACTTTGAAGAATCTAAAATATATTTTGATTTGTTTAACACTTTTTTACTTACTACTTGATTCCATATATGTTATGTCATAGTTTTGATGTCTCGACTGTTATTCTACAATGAAGAAAATTGTGAAAATAAAGAAAAACCCTTGAATGAGTAGGTGTGGCAAATGTTTTGACTGGTACTGTATATACACATAAAAAGATATATATTCACAAAAACAATACTGCATATGGGGGATTGGAAATGATGCAGACAATTACATTGATGGAAGTTACAATCTATCTGCAATATAAAAAAATATATAAATGACAAAAACAATAATAAATAAATAAAACCAAGCAGAGGTGGAGTTGCCCACTCATTATCAAAGGAGTTATAGGCAGGAGGCGGAATTCTATCCAGGTGGAGTGAACAGCTTTGCTTGTGCAGGAATCTGCTTTATTTTGGAGAACTCCACTCCGCCACATCGCTTCCTGTCTGGAAAGCCCTTAATACACACACGCACACTTTCACACGCACACACACACACACACACACACACACACACACACACACACACACACACGCACACGGATACAATCTCTTACAGATAGTAGTAAGGGAGCTTCTTCAAGCCCAAAGCATCCAATCACTATAGTCTGAAAAGATCTTTACGCTTGATTTAGAGGCCATTTAAGATGCATTAGCTCCTCAGTAATTACGTGGAACTCAATTATAACAGTCCACTGAAGACAAGAACCAAACCGGAGGGCCTAGGTTAGTAAGCAGTGGTAAATGTTATATATTAATTTGGAGTTATTTAGTGAGTTGAGGGGTAAAATAGCCAACGGTGATGTTTTAAACTGCAACACTCCAACCTGGATGTATCTTGTGTCGATTGGGTGTCATGGCGACTACCGGGACTACTGGAACTACCGGGACTACTGGGACTACAGGGGCTACTGGGACTACCGGGACTATAGGGACTACTAGAACTACGATTACTACTGGGACTATAGGGACTACTAGAACGACTGGAACTACCGGGACTATAGGGACTACTGGGACTACGGGGACTACTGGGACTATAAGGACTATCGGGACTATCGGGACTACTGGAACTACTGGTACTACTGGGACTACCTGGACTACCAGAACTACAGCGACTACTGGGACTACTGGGACTACTAGGTCTACAGGGACTACAGGGACTACTGGGACTACAGGGACTACTGGGACTACAGGAACTACTGGGACTATTGGGACTACTGAGACTACAGGGACTACCAGGACTACTGGGACTACTGGAACTACTGTGACTACCGTGGCTCCCAGGACTACAGGGACTACTAGAGCTAACGGGACTACTATGACTAAAGGGAATACTGGGACTATCGGGACTACTGGAACTACTGGTACTACTGGGACTACCTGGACTACCAGAACTACAGCGACTACTGGGACTACTGGGACTACTAGGTCTACAGGGACTACAGGGACTACTGGGACTACAGGGACTACTGGGACTACAGGAACTACTGGGACTATTGGGACTACTGAGACTACAGGGACTACCAGGACTACTGGGACTACTGGAACTACTGTGACTACCGTGACTCCCAGGACTACAGGGACTACTAGAGCTAAAGGGACTACTATGACTAAAGGGAATACTGGGACTATTGGGACTACTGGAACTACTGGGACAATTGGGACTAAATAAAATCCAATTTATTTATAAAGCCCTTCTTACATCAGCTGATGTCACAGAGTGCTGTACAGAAACCCAGCCTAAAACCCCAAACAGCAAGCAATGCAGGTGTAAAAGCACGGTGGTTAGGAAAAACTCCCTAGAAAGGCCAGAACCTAGGAAGAAACCTAGAGAGGAACCAGGCTGTGAGGTGTGGTCAGTCCTCTCTGGCTGTGCCGGGTGCAGATTATAACAGAACATGGCCAAGATTTTAAAATGTTCATAGATGACCAGCAGGGTCAAATAATAATAATCACAGTGGTTGTCGAGGGTGCAACAGGTCAGCACCTCAGGAGTAAATGTCAGTTGGCTTTTCATAGCCGATCATTCAGAGTATCTCTACCGCTCCTGCTGTCTCTAGAGAGTTGAAAACAGCAGGTCTGGGACAGGTAGCATGTCTGGTGAACAGGTCAGGGTTCCATAGCCGCAGGCAGAACAGTTGAAACTGGAGCAGCAGCACGGCCAGGTGGACTGGGGACAGCAAGGAGTCATCAGGCCAGGTAGTCCTGAGGAATGGTCCTGAAGCTCAGGTCCTCCGAGAGAGAGAAAGAAAGAAAGAGAGAAAAAGAGAGAGAGAATTAGAGAGAGCATACTTAAATTCACACAGGACACCGGATAAGAGTGGAGAAATACTCCAGATATAACAGACTGACCCTAGCCCCCCGACACATACCTTCTTAGGGATCAGTGGGGCGATGGCGCCCCACCTGCGACAACATCCGGAACAATTTAGAGCGCCAAATTCAAATTACA
This sequence comes from Brachymystax lenok tsinlingensis, assembly GCA_030435695.1. Taxonomy (NCBI): domain Eukaryota; kingdom Metazoa; phylum Chordata; class Actinopteri; order Salmoniformes; family Salmonidae; genus Brachymystax; species Brachymystax lenok. The sequence continues at coordinate 32,139,790 of CM059808.1, read as the reverse complement.
AAATTAGTAATATAAAACATTCATGAAAATACAAGTGTTGCACACTCTTCAAAAGCTTAGAATCTTGGTAATCTCACAGCGTTGTCAGATTTCAAAAAGGCTCTATGGCGAAAGCTGTCTGAGAACAGCGCCCCGTGTACTTCCTGCATTAGCATCATTTCATAACCAGCAGTGGTGTCACAAAACTCAAAAATAGCGATAAAATAAATTGCTTACCTTTGAAGATCTTCCTCTGATGGCAAATGGAAGGGTCCCAGCAACACAATAAATGTTCCTTTAGTTCCTCTTTATGTCATAAAAGCTCTGTTTGGTTGGCAGAAAATCCACCGTCCACTCGTCCAATATACAAGACATACAAAGCGTTAAAACATACCTATAACAACTCAAACAATGTTTCTAATCGATCCTTAGGTACACTAATATGTATATAAACGATAATATTTCACATGGATAACATCCTGGGCGATAGAAAAGGAAGGAGAAGAGAGCTGATGGTTATGTCCTGTATTTTGGTTAGAGAGAGAGAGAGAGAGAGAGAGAGAGAGAGAGAGAGAGAGAGAGAGAGAGAGAGAGCTGATTGTTATTCCTGAGTTGTTTCTCAGAGTTTTTTTTTTGTGAAGTGTTTTTGTAGCCGGTCCTGCGGAGGTATGTTTATGTCTATTCTGTTTTTGTTCCCAGGGTGGAAGGGGAAGGCACGTAGGGAGTGCTTAGGCAAGAGGCCTGCGGGCATACATACCTGTAGTATTTACTGTTTTATGCACACTAGGTAAGACCTGGGTGGACCACCCCCTGTATTTTGGTTAGCGCACCAGGTGCTGCTAAGTTAGGTAAGTAGTGGGTAGGCAGGTAAGGTAGGAGAGGGAGCTTTGACTTTCTTTGATTTGGTTCCGTCCAGCCCCTTTTCCCCATATTACCGTGTGAAGTAATAAATTCCCTGTTAACGGTCAACTTCTCTGCCTCTGGCATCCTTACCCGCACCTACAATCACATTCATCTTTCACTTCACAGGGAGTTGAGTTGTAGCAGGGTGTTGCGCCTCCCTCTTCCTAGAGGCTTACGTAACACGTGCGCGCTCTCGGCCCCGCGGGTCAAAGAGATGAGTGACTTCCTTAGTCCACTTGCCAAAACTTGTCTTACTACTTGATTTTTCTAGATAAACGCATGAAACCTTGTCTAAAGACTGTTGACATCTAGTGGAAGCCATAGGTACTGCAATCTGGGAGCTGGATCCTCCTTCTTTCAATACTAAGTCAATGGGAAAAGTGTCACTTCACAGAATTTTCCGGATGGATTTTTCTCAGGTTTTCGCCTGCCAAATCAGTTCTGTTATACATTATGTGCATATCCTAGTTTCTGAGCCTGAGTACCAGGCATTTTACTTTGGGCACGCCAGACTCTCCAAACCTCCGAACACTGCCGCCTCTCCCTAACAGGTTTTAAACTACTGCAGCATAAATACTGGACGCTGAAACAGGAGGAACTACTGGGACTACTGGAAATGACTGGGACTACTGGGACTACAGGAAATGACAGGAACTACAGGGACTTCCAGGCCTGCTGGCCTGCTTTTAGTCTCTATAATAGGGCCTACTTACTACTCAGGATTGATCAGCATGCTGTGATACATGTGATTTTCACACAGCATACCCTCTCTTCCTCTCCTCCTCTGTCAACACATGAATGAATTGGGAGCTGATTCACCCCGAGTAAGAAACAGTGGGCAGAGATAGCAGGACTGTATCCCAAATGGCACCCTATTCCCTATTTAGTGGACCAAGTTTGACCAGGGACCATAGGACTTCTGGTCAACTAGTGCACTGCATAAGGAATAGCGCTCCATTTGGGACGAAGCCCAGTTCCTTACTTAATACAGTATTCCTCCAGGGGCTCTTCCACATGAAAGATGGAATGTGTTTTACAGTAGGACAATATCTCTACCATGTCAAATGCAGAGGGGTATTGGTGTGTCTGTGTCTGTGTCTGTGTCTGTGTAGCCAAGACATGCACAGAAACCATTCTACAAACAAACACATACACACCACTCTTCTAGCCACAACAAGCTGCCGGAGGCTTTGCAGACTCTTTAGCTAGGCCTTCATTGCCTTATTAACTCTGACCATTGATGAGAGCGGGAAAACGCAGAGGGAGAGCAAAAACAACTGAGGTATCGAGAGAGAGAGAGAGAGAGAGAGAGAGAGAGAGAGAGAGAGAGAGAGAGGAGAGAGAGAGGAGGGATGGAGAGAGGCACACACAGAGAGGGGATTGTATTTCAAAGTGGGGTCAGTTCCAATTGGAGTGAGAGGTCAAGGGTCATATTAAAGCACGAGAATAACATCTGGTTAAAGATATAAACACTGTTTCCAGTATGGATACCTGGGACTCCAGGGTATCCATACTTAACCTTTGACCCTTAACCTCAGGACACCATAATGCAACAGTCATCATTACTCAGACGTTTTATTCGCATGTGTAAAACCCTAATTCATCAATCAAGAGACCAGAGATTTGTTCGTCCACTTTTCGGGCTCCTGAGTGGTGCAGCAGTCTAAGGCACTGCATCTCAGTGCAAGAGGTGTCACTAGAGTCCCTGGTTTGCATACAGGCTGAATCACATCCGGCTGTGATTGGGAGTCCCATAGGGTGGCGCACAATTGGCCCAGCGTTGTCTGGGGTAGGCTGTCATTGTAAATAAGACATTTTTCTTAACTGACTTGCCTAGTTAAATAAAGGTTAGATTTAAAAAAATGTATGTACTTTACATACACACACACACCAGTCTAGATTGACTTTGAAATTGGATGCCTTCAAACTAGGGGCAACAGGGAGCACTATTACCATCAAGTAGTCTTGGGTTTTTCTAGGGCGTTGTGGACGGGGCTGGTGGATGGATGTAATCCCATGACTATGGATAAATTGTGGGTTTAATAATCCCAGGGGTAGATACTAATTTGTATTTTTTTTTTTACCTATCTGAAACCTTAATCTTTAACTTATAAATGTGACGTTTGTTGAGATTGAACGATGCTGAGCAAGAGGAGTCAACCCAGGGTGTCAAAAACACCTCGGAATTTGACGTTTGGAGCAAATTTGAAATTTGACGTTTGAGAAACATGGATAAACGTCAGATTCTGAAGTCAAATTGGTAAAATTGTGAGATCTTGTTGCACACACACACACTCCTCCATTCACCACCCACACTCACACACATACACCCACAAACAGTCTTGTACAGCTAAACTTGTTGGGACACACAATTCAGTCCCATTCGAAATCATTTTTTCCCTAAAACCTAACCCGTACCCTTACCCAAAACCTAACCCGTACCCTTACCCAAAACCTAACCCTAAACCTAACCCTAGCACTAAATATGACCTTAACCCCCCACACACACACACACACACACACACACACACACGCAAGGTGTTTGACCCTGTTGCATGGCTGCCAGTTGTGCTCAGCCTATGCAGTAGTAGTTCTGCTCCATGTGTGAATATGAGCCAACAGATCCAGCTGTACCACACAGCCATGAAAGAGCAGGCACAGCAGAACACCCAGTAATGCCCACTTTAGGTCACCACACACACACTCACACACATACGCATGCACACAAACACATACACTCACACACCCACCAACACTCGTACGCAAGCACACACACACACCCACGCACATACAAAAACACACACACACACTCACACTCACACACACACACACACTCATACACAAGCACATGCACATGCACACACACACACACACACACACACACACACACACACACACACACACACACACACACTCACTCACTCACTCACTCACTCACTCACTCACTCACTCGCACACACCCACGCACACTCATACGCAAGATAATGCACACGCACACACCCACACACTCACGCACGCACAAACACACTCACACACGCACAAACAGACGGACACATTCACACACATGCCGCACACACACACCCACCAACACTCATACGCAAGCACACACACACACCCACTCACGCACATGCAAAAACACACACACACAATCACACACAGACACTCATCGCAAGCACATGCACATGCACACAGACACACCCACGCACATACACACTCACACACACTCACTCTCTTACTCACACACACACACACCCACACACACTCATACGCAAGCATATGCACACGCACACACACACACACACCCACGCACACACATACACACTGACACACGCACAAACAGACGGACACATTCACACACATGCCGCACACACACACACACACACACACAAAATACTTTAAGGGGAATGAGATGACCCAATGTTAAGGCTGGATGGAGGTGTTCTCTGCTGTTCTGACAATAGATACATGACCCTTAGTTCAGTGTCTGTCACTATACACAGTCTCTAGAGTACTGTTCTGTCTATATATATCTAGCTACTGTTCTGTCTGTCTATATATATCTAGCTACTGTTCTGTCTGTCTCTATATATCTAGCTACTGTTCTGTCTGTCTCTATATATCTAGGTTACAGTTCTGTCTGTCACTATATATCTAGGTTACAGTTCTGTCTGTCACTATATATCTAGCTACTGTTCTGTCTGTCTCTATATATTTAGCTACTGTTCTGTCTGTATCTAGATATCTAGCTACTGTTTTGTCTGTCTATATATATCTAGCTACTGTTCTGTCTGTCTCTATATATCTAGGTTACAGTTCTGTCTGTCACTATATATCTAGCTACTGTTCTGTCTGTCTCTATATATCTAGCTACTGTTCTGTCTCTATATATCTAGGCTACTGTTCTGTCTGTCTATATATATCTAGCTACTGTTATGTCTGTCTATATCTATCTAGCTACTGTTCTGTTTGTCACTATATTTCTAGCTACAGTTCTGTCTGTCAGTATATATCTAGCTACTGTTCTGTCTGTCTCTATATATCTAGCTACTGTTCTGTATGTCTATATATATATAGCTACTGTTCTCTCTGTCTATATACATCTAGCTACTGTTCTGTCTGTCACTATATATCTAGCTACTGTTCTGTCTGTCTCTATATATCTAGCTACTGTTCTGTCTGTCTATACATATCTAGGCTACAGTTCTGTCTGTCATATATATATATATCAAGCTACTGTTCTGTCTGTCACTATATATCTAGCTACTGTTCTGTATGTCTATATATATCTAGCTACTGTTCTGTCCGTCTATATATATATAGCTACTGTTCTGTCTGTCTATTTACATCTAGCTACTGTTCTGTCTGTCACTATATATCTAGCTACTGTTCTGTCTGTCTCTATATATCTAGCTACTGTTCTGTATGTTTATATATACATAGCTACTGTTCTCTCTGTCTATTTACATCTAGCTACTGTTCTGTCTGTCTCTATATATCTAGCTACTGTTCTGTCTGTCTCTATATATCTAGCTACTGTTCTGCCTGTCTATACATATCTAGGCTACTGTTCTGTCTGTCATATATATATATATCAAGCTACTGTTCTGTCTGTCACTATATATCTAGCTACTGTTCTGTCTGTCTATATATATCTAGCTACTGTTATGTCTGTCTATATCTATCTAGCTACTGTTCTGTTTGTCACTATATTTCTAGCTACAGTTCTGTCTGTCAGTATATATCTAGCTACTGTTCTGTCTGTCTCTATATATCTAGCTACTGTTCTGTATGTCTATATATATATAGCTACTGTTCTCTCTGTCTATATACATCTAGCTACTGTTCTGTCTGTCACTATATATCTAGCTACTGTTCTGTCTGTCTCTATATATCTAGCTACTGTTCTGTCTGTCTATACATATCTAGGCTACAGTTCTGTCTGTCATATATATATATATATCAAGCTACTGTTCTGTCTGTCACTATATATCTAGCTACTGTTCTGTATGTCTATATATATCTAGCTACTGTTCTGTCCGTCTATATATATATAGCTACTGTTCTGTCTGTCTATTTACATCTAGCTACTGTTCTGTCTGTCACTATATATCTAGCTACTGTTCTGTCTGTCTCTATATATCTAGCTACTGTTCTGTATGTTTATATATACATAGCTACTGTTCTCTCTGTCTATTTACATCTAGCTACTGTTCTGTCTGTCTCTATATATCTAGCTACTGTTCTGTCTGTCTCTATATATCTAGCTACTGTTCTGCCTGTCTATACATATCTAGGCTACTGTTCTGTCTGTCATATATATATATATCTAGCTACTGTTCTGTATGTTTATATATACATAGCTACTGTTCTCTCTGTCTATATATATATAGCTACTGTTCTCTCTGTCACTATATATCTAGCTACCGTTCTGTCTGTCACTAAATAGCTAGCTACTGTTCTGTCTGTCACTATATATCTAGCTACTGTTCTGTCTGTCATTATATATCTAGGCTACTGTTCTGTCTGTCTATATACAGTTGAAGTCGGAAGTTGGAGGTTGGAGTCATTAAAACTTGTTTTTCAACCACTCCACACATTTCTTGTCAACAAACTATAGTTTTGGCAAGTCGGTTAGGACATCTACTTTGTGCATAACAAAAGTAATTTTTCCAAAAATTGTTTACATATCTCTGTCTGTCACTTGAACTTCTTAGGGAGCAGCTGCATAGGTGTCGGTTTTGGAGTCTGGCGTGCCCAAAGTAAAATGCCTGCCACTCAGGCCCAGAAAATAGGATATGCACATAATTAGTACTATTGGATAGGAAACACTCTGAAGTTTCATGTATGTGAGTATAACAGAACTGATATAGCAGGCGAAAACTTGAGGAAAATCCATCCGGATTTGCAGTTTTCTTTGTAAATGCACATCTTCTCCATTGTGCCTATTGCATACAATGTAATGTAGGACTGAGACTGCAGTACCTATGGCTTCCATTAGATGTCAACAGTCAACAGTCAAAGACTGGGAATTCTAGGAGTGACCAGAACGGATAGGAACAGAAAGAAGTCAGAGGACCACTTTTGTAAACAAGGTTTGATGCGCGCGAGATTGTGAACGCGCACCACTTTATTTTTCTTTCCTATCGTTCACGTTATCGTCCGGTTGAAATATTACAGCAAATATACCCAAAAGGTTACCTAAGGATACATTAAAATTGATGTTTGATTTGTTTGTAGAAAGTGTATAGATATAATTTGAACGTGTTCTCTTCACGGTTCAATGGGCGACTCAGCGGTGGATTTTATGATCATAACGCGCCAACCAAACTGAGATTTATGGATATAATAAATGACTTTTTCTAACAAAATAACCATTGGATGTCTTCGTTGGACACTTGGGAAGCCCTCAGCAGAAGTTCTTTGAAAGGTAAGGGATTTTATATTAGCGATTTTATGCGTTTTTGAGACCCGCGTTGGTTATGGATTTATGCTAATGCATAAAACATGAGAGGGGCTATCCTCAAACAATCAAATGTTGTGCTTTCGCCGTGAAGCCTTTTTGAAATCTGACAACGTGTCACGTCCTGGCCTGGGATAGCAGGCTGGCGTTTCATTTGTGTTTTGGTTAGGAGGGGTTTTTAGTTCTAGGTGGTGTATTTCTATGTTGGGTTGATGGTTCCCAATTAGAGGCAGCTGATTGTCGTAACCTCTAATTGGGAACCATATATATGTTTGTTCTTTTCTTCACTGGGGTTATGGGTCATTAATTATATTTGTATGTTGTATTTGTGTGTGCCTGTGTTGAGCCACACCTGAGTTACGATCTTTATTTGTTTATTGTTTTGCCAGTTGCAATACGTAAATAAAAGTATGTATACTGGAACCCTCGCTGCATCTTGGTCCGCTCAATATGAAGATCGTGACACAACGCTGTGATATTGCCAAGAATCAGAGCTTTTGATGACTATGCAACACTTGTATATTGATGAATGTTTAATAATTCAACTTTTGGATTTTGAATTTGGCGCCTCACATTTCACCGGGTAGTGTCGGGATTGGGGCGCCCCACTGCTCCCTAAGTAGTTAAACGATGCCATTTACAGTGGGGCAAAAAAGTATTTAGTCAGCCACCAATTGTGCAAGTTCTCTCACTTAAAAAGATGAGAGAGGCCTGTAATTTTCATCATAGGTGCACTTCAACTATGACAGACAAAATGAGGAAAAAAAATCAAGAAAATCACATTGTAGGATTTTTAATGAATTTATTTGCAAATTATGGTGGAAAATAAGTATTTGGTCACATACAAACAAGCAAGATTTCTGGCTCTCACAGACCTGTAACTTCTTCTTTAAGAGGCTCCTCTGTCCTCCACTCGTTACCTGTATTAATGGCACCTGTTTGAACTTGTTATCAGTATAAAAGACACCTGTCCACAACCTCAAACAGTCACACTCCAAACTCCACTATGGCCAAGACCAAAGAGCTGTCAAAGGACACCAGAAACAAAATTGTAGACCTGCACCAGGTTGGGAAGACTGAATCTGCAATAGGTAAGCAGCTTGGTTTGAAGAAATCAACTGTGGGAGCAATTATTAGGAAATGGAAGACATACAAGACCACTGATAATCTTCCTCGATCTGGGGCTCCACGCAAGATCTCACCCCGTGGGGTCAAAATGATCACAAGAACGGTGAGCAAAAATCCCAGAACCACACGGGGACCTAGTGAATGACCTGCAGAGAGCTGGGACCAAAGTAACAAAGCCTACCATCAGTAACACACTACGCCGCCAGGGACTCAAATCCTGCAGTGCCAGACGTGTCCCCCTGCTTAAGCCAGTACATGTTCAGGCCGTCTGAAGTTTGCTAGAGAGCATTTGGATGATCCAGATGAGGATTGGGAGAATGTCATATGGTCAGATGAAACCAAAATAGAACTTTTTGGTAAAAACTCAACTCGTCGTGTTTGGAGGACAAAGAATGCTGAGTTGCATCCAAAGAACACCATACCTACTGTGAAGCATGGGGGTGGAAACATCATGCTTTGGGGCTGTTTTTCTGCAAAGGGACCAGGGCGACTGATCCGTGTAAAGGAAAGAATGAATGGGGCCATGTATCGTGAGATTTTGAGTGAAAACCTCCTTCCATCAGCAAGGGCATTGAAGATGAAACGTGGCTGGGTCTTTCAGCATGACAATGATCCCAAACACACCGCCCGGCAACGTAAGGAGTGGCTTCAGAAGAAGCATTTCAAGGTCCTGGAGTGACCTAGCCAGTCTCCAGATCTCAACCCCATAGAAAATCTTTGGAGGGAGTTGAAAGTCTGTGTTGCCCAGCGACAGCCCCAAAACATCACTGCTCTAGAGGAGATCTGCATGGAGGAATGGGCCAAAATACCAGCAACAGTGTGTGAAAACCTTGTGAAGACTTACAGAAAACGTTTGACCTCTGTCATTGCCAACAAAGGGTATATAACAAAGTACTGAGATAAACTTTTGTTATTGACCAAATACTTATTTTCCACCAGAATTTGCAAATAAATTCATTAAAAATCCTACAATGTGATTTTCTGGACTTTTTTTCCCTCATTTTGTCTGTCATAGTTGAAGTGTACCTATGATGAAAATTACAGGCCTCTCTCATCTTTTTAAGTGAGAGAACCTGCACAATTGGTGGCTGACTAAATACTTTTTTGCCCCACTGTAAATATATGGATGAGCGATGGCTGACCGGCATAGGCAAGATGCAGTAGATGGTATGGAGTACAGTATATACATATGAGATGAGTAATGTAGGATATGTAAACATTATATAAATGGCATCGTTTAAAGTGGCTAGTGATACATTTATTACATCCAATTATAATTATTAAAGTGGCTAGAGATTTGATGGCGAACGGCATAGGCAAGATTCAGTAGATGGTTTAGAGTACAGTGTATACATTTGATATGAGTAATGTCGGATATGTAAACATTATATACAAAATTGTTTAAAGGGGCTAGTGATACATTTGTTACATCCAATTCATATTTTTAATGTGGCTAGAGATTTAAGTCAGTATGTTGGCAGCAGCCACTCAATGTTAGTGATGGCTGTTTAACAGTCTGATGGCCTTGAGGTAGAAGCTGTTTTTCAGTCTCTAGGTCCCAGCTTTGATGCACCTGTACTGACCTCGCCTTCTGGATGATAGCGGGGTGAACAGGCAGTGGCTCGGGTGGTTGTTGTCCTTGATGATCTTTTTTGGCCTTCCTGTGACATCGGGTGGTGTAGGTGTCCTGAAGGGCAGGTAGTTTACCCCCCCGGTGATGCGTTGTGCAGACCTCACTACCCTCTGGAGAGCCTTACGGTTGTGGGCGGAGCAGTTGCCGTACCAGGCGGTGATACAGCCCGACAGGATGCTCTCGATTGTGCATCTGTAGAAGTTTGTGAGTGATTTTGGTGACAAGCCGAATTTCTTCAGCCTCCTGAGGTTGAAGAGGCGCTGTTGCGCCTTCTTCACCACGCTGTCTGTGTGGGTGGACCATTTCAGTTTGTCCGTGATGTGTACGTCGAGGAACTTAAAACTTTCCACCTTCTCCACTACTGTCCCATCAGTGTGGATAGGGGGGGGGTGCTACCTCTCCTGTTTCCTGAAGTCCACGATCATCTCCTTTGTTTTGTTGACATTGAGTGAGAGGTTATTTTCCTGACACCACACTCCTAGGGCCCTCACCTCCTCCCTGTAGGCCGTTCGTCGTTGTTGGTAATCAAGCCTACCACTGTAGTGTTGTCAGCAAACTTGATGATTGAGTTGGATGCGTGCTTGGCCACAGAAGTCATAGGTAAACAAGGAGTACAGGAGAGGGCTGGGAACGCACCCTTGTGGGGCCCCAGTGTTGAGGATCAGCGGGGTGGAGATGTTGTTTCCTACCCTCACCACCTGGGGCCGGCCCGTCAGGAAGTCCAGGACCCAGTTGCACAGGGCTGGGTCGAGACCTAGGGTCTCGAGCTTAATGACGAGCTTGGAGGGAACTATGGTGTTAAATGCTGAGCTGTAGTCGATGAACAGCATTCTTACATAGGTATTCCTCTTGTCCAGATGGGTTAGGGCAGTATGCAGTGTGATTGCGATTGCGTCGTCTGTGGACCTATTGGGACGGTAAGCAAATTGGAGTGGGTCCAGGGTGTCTGGCAGGATGGAGGTGATATGATCCTTGACTAGTCTCTCAAAGCACTTCATGATGACGGAAGTGAGTGCTACGGGGGCGATAGTCATTTAGCTCAGTTACCTTAGCTTTCTTGGGACAGGAACAATGGTGGCCCTCTTGAAGCATGTGGGAACAGAAGACTGGGATAGGGACTGATTGAATATGTCCGTAGACACACCAGCCAGCTGGTCTGCGCATGCTCTGAGGGCACAGCCAGGGATGCCATCTGGGCCGGCAGCCTTGCGAGGGGTTAACACATTTAAATGTTTTCCTCACGTTGGCTGCGGTGAAGGTGAGCCCGCAGGTTTTGGTAGCGGGCCGGGTCGGTGGCACTGTATTGTCCTCAAAGCGAGCCAAGAAGTTGTTTAGTTTGTCTGGGAGCAGGACATCGTGGTCCGTGACGGGGCTGGTTTTCTTTTTGTAGTCCGTGATTGACTGTAGATCCTGCCACATTCTTCTCGTGTCTGAGCCGTTGAATTGTGACTCTACTTTGTCTCTATATTGACGCTTAGCTTGTTTGATTGCCTTGCGGAGGGAATAGCTACACTGTTTGGTTTCAGTCATGTTTCCAGTAGCCTTACCCTGGTTAAAGCAGTGGTTCGCTTTCAGTTTTGTGAATGCTGCCATCAATCCACGGTTTCTGGTTGGGGAAGGTTTTAATAGTTGCTATGGGTACAACATCACCAATGCACTTGCTAATAAACTTGCTCACCGAATCAGCGTATACATCAATGTTGTTGTCCGACGCTATGCAGAACATATCCCAGTCCACGTGCTCGAAGCAATCTTGCAGCGTGGAATCAAATTGGTCGGACCAGCATTGAACAGACCTGAGAATGGGCGTTTCCTGTTTTAGTTTCTGTCTGTAGGCTGGGAACAACAAAATGGAGTCATGGTCAGACTTGCCGAAAGGAGGGCGGAGAATAGCCTTGTATGCATCACGGAAGTTAGAATAACAATGATCTAGGATTTTACCAGCCCGGGTGGCACATTCGAAATGCTGATAAAATTTTGGGAGCCTTGTTTTCAAATTAGCCTTATTAAAATCCCCAGCCACAATAAATGCAGCCTCAGGATATGTGGTTTCCAATTTACATAGAGTCCAATGAATTTCTTTCAGTGCCGTCGATGTGTCAGCTTGAGGGTGGATGTACACGGCTGTGATTATAATCAAGGAGACTTCTCTTGGTAGATAATGCGGTCAGCATTTGATTGTAAGGAATTCTATGTCAGGTGAACAAAAGGACGTGAGTTCCTGTATGTTGTTATGATCACACCACGTCTCGTTAAATCATAAGACACACACCCCCGCCCTTCTTCTTACCAGATAGATGTTTGTTTCTGTCGGCGCGATGCGTGGAGAAACCAGGTGGCTGTACCAACTCTGATAACGTGTCCTGAGTGAGCCATGTTTCCGTGAAGCAAAGAACGTTGCAGTCTCGGATGTCTCTCTGGAAGGCAACCCTTGCTCTGATTTCGTCCACTTTTTAATATTTCCCGGGGTAACAATGTAAGAAGTAATACATTAAAAAACAAAATACTGCATAGTTTCCTGAGAATGTGAAGCGAGGCTGCCATCTCTGTCGGCGCCGGAAGTCAGAAATAGGAGAATAGGTGAGAATAGAGGAGAGATGAGAGCACAATAGAGGAGATTAGATGAGTATAGCGGAGAATAGAGTAGAATAGAGGTGAATAGAGGAGAATAGAGGAGACTATATCAGAATAGAGGAGAATAGAGGAGAATAGATGGCAAGAGGAGAAGAGAGGAGAAGAGAGGAGAATAGAGGAGAAAAGAGGAGAGGAAAATAGAGAAGAGAGGAAGGAGAATATATGAGAATAGAGGAGAATAGAGGAGAATAGACGGAGAATAAAGGATAATAAACGCGATTAGGAGAATAGAGGAGAGAGGAGAAGAGAGGAGAATAGAGAAGAATAGAGGAGAGAGGAGAGGAGAATAGAGAATAGCGGAGAATGGAGGAGAATATAGGTAAATAGAGGAGAATAGAGGAGAAAAGAGGATAGAGGAGAATAGAAGAGAATAGAGGAGAATATAGGAGGAGAGAGGAGAGGAGAATAGAGGAGTGTAGAGGAAAGAGGAGAAGAGAAAAGAAGAGCATATAGTAGAGAGGAGAATAGAGGAGATTAAAGGAGAATAGAGGAGAATAAAGGAGAATAGAGGAGAATAGAGGAGAATAGATGAGAATAGAGTAGAATAGAGGAGAATTGAGGAGAATAGAGGCAAATAGAGGCGAATAGATGAGAAAAGAGGAGAATATAGGAGAGTAGAATAGAGGATAATAGTGGAGAGGAGAGGAGAATAGAGGAGAATAGAGGAGAATAAAGGAGAATAGAAGAGAGGAGAGGAGAATAGAATAGAGGAGAACAGAGGACAATAGAGGAGAATAGAATAGAGGAGAACAGAGGAGAATAAAGGAGAATAGAGAAAAATAGAGGAGAGTAGAGGAGAATAGATGAGAGAGGGAGGAGGAGAATAGATGAGAATAGAGTTGAAAAGATGAGAATAGAGGAGAATAGAAGAGAATGGAGGAGAATAGAGGATAGTAGAATATAGGAGAATAGAGGAGAGTAGAATAGAGGAGAGAGGAGAATATAGGAGAGTAGAATAGAGGAGAATAGAGAAGAATAGAGGCGAATAGAGAAGTAGAGAATATAGGAGATTAGCAGAGAATAGAGGAGAGATGAGAGCACAATAGAGAATAATAGAGGAGTATTGAGGAGAATAGAGTAGAATAGGGGAGAATAGAGTAGAGAGGAGAGAGAAGAATAGATGAGAATAGATGGGATAAGGAGAGAGGAGGAGAGAGAAGAATTGATGAGAATAGATGAGAATAGAGGGGAATAGAGGAGAGAGGAGAATAGATGAGAATAGAGGAGAATAGAGGAGAACAGAGGAGAATAGAGGCGAATAGAGGCGAATAGAGGAGTTGAGAATAGAGGAGAATAGAGGACAATAGAGGAGAATAGAGGAGAATAGAGGAGAATAGCGGAGAATAAGGAGAATAGAGGAGAATAGAGGAGAATAGAGGAGAATAGACGAGAGAGGGAGGAGGAGAAGAGATGAGAATAGAGGGGAATAGATGAGAATAGAGGAGAAAAGATGAGAATGGAGAAGAATAGAAGAAAATGGAGGAGAATATAGGATAGTAGAATAGAGTAGAATAGAGGAGAGTAGAATAGAGTAGAATAGAGGAGAGTAGAATAGAGTAGAATAGAGGAGAATAGAGGAGAATAGATGAGAATAGAGGAGAATAGAGGAGAATAGAGGAGAGGAGAAGAGTGGAGAATAGAGGTGAATAGAGGAGAATAGAGGAGAATAGAAAAGAACAGAGGAAAGAGGAGAATAGAGGAGATTAGAGGAAAGTAGAGGAGAATAGAGGAAAGAGGAGAAGAGAATAGAGGAGTATAGAGGAGAGAGGATAATAGAGGAGATTAAATGAGAATAGATGAGATTAGAGGAGAATAGAGGAAAAAGGAGAAGAGAATAGGGGAGAATAGAGTAGAGAGGAGAGAGAAGAATAGATAAGAATAGATGGGATAAGGAGAGAGGAGGAGAGAGGAGAATTGATGAGAATAGTGGGGAATAGAGGAAAATAGATGAGAAAAGAGAAGAATTGATGAGAATAGATGAGAATAGAGGGGAACAGAGGAGAGAGGAGAATATATGAGAATAGAGGAGAATAGAGGAGAATAGAAGAGAATAGAGAAGAGTAGATGATAATAGATGAGAATCGAGGGGAATAGAGGAGAATATATGAGAATAGATGAGAATAGAGGGGAATAGAGGGGAATAGAGGAGAGAGGAGAATAGATGAGAATAGAGGGGAAAATAAGAGAATAGAGGAGAATAGATGAGAATAGAAGGGAATAGAGGAGAGAGGAGAATAGAGGAGAAAGGATAATAGAGGAGAATAGAGGAGAACAGAGGAGAATAGAGGAGAATAGAGGCGAATAGAGGAGTTGAGAATAGAGGAGAATAGAGGAGAATAGAGGAGAATAGAGGAGAATAGCGGAGAATAGAGGAGAATAGATGAGAATAGAAGGGAATAGAGGAGAGAGGAGAATAGAGGAGAAAGGATAATAGAGGAGAATAGAGGAGAATAGAGGAGAATAGATGAGAATAGAGGAGAATAGAGGAGAATAGAGGAGAGGAGAAGAGTGGAGAATAGAGGTGAATAGAGGAGAATAGAGGAGAATAGAAAAGAACAGAGGAAAGAGGAGAATAGAGGAGATTAGAGGAAAGTAGAGGAGAATAGAGGAAAGAGGAGAAGAGAATAGAGGAGTATAGAGGAGAGAGGATAATAGAGGAGATTAAATGAGAATAGATGAGATTAGAGGAGAATAGAGGAAAAAGGAGAAGAGAATAGGGGAGAATAGAGTAGAGAGGAGAGAGAAGAATAGATAAGAATAGATGGGATAAGGAGAGAGGAGGAGAGAGGAGAATTGATGAGAATAGTGGGGAATAGAGGAAAATAGATGAGAAAAAAGAAGAATTGATGAGAATAGATGAGAATAGAGGGGAACAGAGGAGAGAGGAGAATATATGAGAATAGAGGAGAATAGAGGAGAATAGAGGAGAATAGAGGAGAATAGAAGAGAATAGAGAAGAGTAGATGATAATAGATGAGAATCGAGGGGAATAGAGGAGAATATATGAGAATAGATGAGAATAGAGGGGAATAGAGGGGAATAGAGGAGAGAGGAGAATAGATGAGAATAGAGGGGAAAATAAGAGAATAGAGGAGAATAGATGAGAATAGAAGGGAATAGAGGAGAGAGGAGAATAGAGGAGAAAGGATAATAGAGGAGAATAGAGGAGAACAGAGGAGAATAGAGGAGAATAGAGGCGAATAGAGGAGTTGAGAATAGAGGAGAATAGAGGAGAATAGAGGAGAATAGAAGAGAATAGCGGAGAATAGAGGAGAATAGATGAGAATAGAAGGGAATAGAGGAGAGAGGAGAATAGAGGAGAAAGGATAATAGAGGAGAATAGAGGAGAACAGAGGAGAATAGAGGAGAATAGAGGCGAATAGAGGAGTTGAGAATAGAGGAGAATAGAGGAGAATAGAGGAGAATAGAGGAGAATAGCGGAGAATAGAGGAGAATAGAAGAGAATAGAGGAGAATAGAGGAGAATAGCGGAGAATAGAGGAGAATAGAGGAGAGTAGAGGAGGATAGAGGAGGAAAGAGGAGAAGAGAATAGAGGAGAATAGAGGAGAGTAGAGGAGGAGAGAGGAGAATAGATGAGGATAGAGGGGAATAGAGGAGAATAGATGAGAATAGAGGGGAGAGGAGAATAGATGAGAATAGAGGAGAATAGAGGGGAATAGAGGAGAATAGAGGAGAATAGATGAGAATAGAGAAGAGTAGATGATAATAGATGAGAATCGAGGGGAATAGAGGACAGAGGAGAATATATGAGAATAGAGGAGAATAGAGGAGAATAGAGGAGAATAGAGGAGAATAGAAGAGAATAGAGAAGAGTAGATGATAATAGATGAGAATCGAGGGGAATAGAGGAGAATATATGAGAATAGATGAGAATAGAGGGGAATATAGAGGAGAGAGGAGAATAGATGAGAATAGAAGGGAATAGAGGAGAGAGGAGAATAGAGGAGAAAGGAGAATAGAGGAGAATAGAGGAGAATAGAGGAGAATAGAGGAGAATAGAGGCGCATAGAGGAGTTGAGAATAGAGGACAATAGAGGAGAATAGAGGAGAATAGAGGAGAATAGCGGAGAATAGAGGAGAATAGAGGAGAGTAGAGGAGGATAGAGGAGAGTAGAGGAGAATAGCGGAGAATAGAGGAGAATAGAGGAGAGTAGAGGAGGATAGAGGAGGAAAGAGGAGAAGAGAATAGAGGAGAATAGAGGAGAGTAGAGGAGGAGAGAGGAGAATAGATGAGGATAGAGGGGAATAGAGGAGAATAGATGAGAATAGAGAGGAGAGGAGAATAGATGAGAATAGAGGAGAATAGAGGAGAATAGAAGAGAATAGAGAAGAGTAGATGAGAATAGATGAGAATAGAGGGGAATAGAGGACAGAGGAGAATAGATGAGAATAGAGGGGAATAGAGGAGAGAGGAGAATATATGAGAATAGAGGAGAATAGAGGAGAATAGAGGAGAATAGAGGAGAATAGAAGAGAATAGAGAAGAGTAGATGATAATAGATGAGAATCGAGGGGAATAGAGGACAGAGGAGAATAGATGAGAATAGATGAGAATAGAGGGGAATAGAGGGGAATAGAGGAGAGAGGAGAATAGATGAGAATAGAGGGGAAAATAAGAGAATAGAGGAGAATAGATGAGAATAGAAGGAATAGAGGAGAGAGGAGAATAGAGGAGAAAGGATAATAGAGGAGAATAGAGGAGAACAGAGGAGAATAGAGGAGAATAGAGGCGAATAGAGGAGTTGAGAATAGAGGACAATAGAGGAGAATAGAGGAGAATAGAGGAGAATAGAGGAGAATAGCAGAGAATAGAGGAGAATAGAGGAGAGTAGAGGAGGATAGAGGAGGAAAGAGGAGAAGAGAATAGAGGAGAATAGAGGAGAGTAGAGGAGGAGAGAGGAGAATAGATGAGGATAGAGGGGAATAGAGGAGAATAGATGAGAATAGAGGGGAGAGGAGAATAGATGAGAATAGAGGAGAATAGAGGAGAATAGAAGAGAATAGAGAAGAGTAGATGAGAATAGATGAGAATAGAGGGGAATAGAGGACAGAGGAGAATAGATGAGAATAGAGGGGAATAGAGAATAATAGAGGAGAGTAGATCAGAATATAGAAGAATAGATTAGAATAGATGAGAATAGAGGAGAGTAGATTAGAATAGAGGAGAATGGAGGGAGAGGAGAGAGGTGAGAGGAGAGAGGAGAGGAGAATAGAGGAAAATAGAGGAGAGAGGTGAGAGGAGAGGGGAGAGAGGAGAGGGGAGAGGGGAGAGCTGACCTGACTGTGATTCTCAGACAGGGACAGACTGTACAGGGCAGGTAGCAACCGAGCAGCACTCTGACAGTGAAAACTCAGCGCAGAGTCATCCATCACCACGGCAACGCCGCCTGTCAGAGCCCGCCGCCTGGGGACGTCAGGGCGGGGCCGGGGCAGATGGGAAGGGAGGAAGCGGCCCCAAGTCCTCCAGCAGCTCGAACCACAGAGTGAGTCAGGGGTGGGAGGTAGGATGTGAACTGAAACACACACACTGTCACACACACAATAAAAGTCTCAGTTGACCTGTGCCCCCCTCTGTCCTTCTGTTCACACTGCAGACAGGTCTTCTGGAGGAGAAAAAAGAAGAACATACATCATCACACACCTCCTGTCCACTCTATATGGGCCGAGGACACTGCCGTGTGTGTGTGTGTGTGCGCATGCATGCACACTTTAGTCGTTTCTGTACATGTATTTCTGAGTG
Source organism: Brachymystax lenok tsinlingensis (assembly GCA_030435695.1). Lineage (NCBI taxonomy): Eukaryota > Metazoa > Chordata > Actinopteri > Salmoniformes > Salmonidae > Brachymystax > Brachymystax lenok. The sequence goes on along the minus strand of CM059808.1, from coordinate 32,121,292 downwards.
TGTGTGTGTGTGTTTCAGAGCTATGACACACTATGAGAAACCATGTGTGTGTTTTTGTATGTAACCATGCCAACCCTTTTTTTGTATGTCTCACAAATATTCCAGGGGGTTTCCAGGTACATGAGCCAGTGTGAAAAGACTTCCCTTTTCAATGATGCTGCGTGAAGGAAGAGGACCGATCAGCATCAAATCAGACAAAACACAATCTGAAACACTCCAGAGAGGACTAGGTAAATCACATTTCTAAATATAGTCCTATAATACTTCAAGCTTTTATCAAGCTAATTAAAATCAACAGTTTTCTGTTTTCTGACAACCTGGGATAAGTTGCGATGCTCATTCCAGACTAATTTGAATCCAAATGACAGTTGAAGGAAGGCTAATGGTCTCATCGATGGAGTTGTCGACAGATTACGGAACGCAAACAAACTCTTAGTCGTCAAGATTAACTGGGATGAGCAAACAGTAATGTTATGATATTATTCATCCTAATATAATAATTAGTTGTTTATGAAAGCTTCCTGAAATTTCAAAATCCGTGGTGGGCTTACGGAGCATTTCAGTGGCGTCTCTTGTCAGAAACCACTGGGGAATTGTGGGTAGTTTGTAAAAGCCCAAAAGCCATGGAAACCGAATCATACAGCTCTGTAAATATTTTTTTAGTCTGGTACAAACTGTACAGTTTGTGATTAGCTTTTCCTTCAAGAGTTGAAAAGTACCAGGAGTGACTGTTAATTTCCTTCCACAAACAACTGGAGTTTCGACTAAACGGAGTCCATTTTTGGGCTCTGGTGGGCTACTTGTGTGATGGCCTAAATGGAATTTGATTAATCAAAATGCTTATCAGATATGGATCCCCATTAGCTGCTGCCTTGGCAGCAGCTACTCTTCCTGGGGTCCAGCAAAATTAAGGCAGCTATGCAATTTTGTGTGTGCCCTCAGGCCCCTACTCTACTACCACATATCTACAACACAAAATCCATGTGTACGTGTGTGTATAGTGCGTATGTTATCATGTGTCTGTGTCTGTGTGTGTGTCTCTTCACAGTCCCTGCTGTTCCATAATTTGTGTTTTTATCTGTTTTTTAAATCTGATTCTACTGCTTGCATCAGTTACCTGATGTGGATTAGAGTTCCATGTGGTCATGGCTCTATGTAGCATTGTGAGCCTCTCATAGTCTGCTCTGGACTTGGGGACTGTGAAGAGACCTCTGGTGGCATGTCTTGTGGGGTGGCATGGGTGTCCGAGCTCTGTTCCAGTAGTTTAGACAGACAGCTCGGTGCATTTAACATGTCAATACCTCTCACAAATACAAGTAGTGACAAAGTCAATCTCTCCTCCTCTTTGAACCAGGAGAGATTGGCTTGCATATTATTAATGTTAGCTCTCTGTGTACATCCAAGGGTCAGCTGTGCTGCCCTGTTCTGAGCCAATTGCGATAAAACTAGGGCCTGTAGGACCTGCCTTGTTGATAGTGCTGTTAAGAAGGCAGAGTAGTGCATTATTATGGACAGACTTCTCCCCATCTTAGCTACTGTTGTATCAATATGTTTTGACCATGACAGTTTACAATCCAGGGTAACTCCCAGCAGTTTAGTCACCTCAACTTGCTCAATTTCCACATTATTCATTACAAGATGTAGTTGAGGTTTAGGGTTTAGTGAATGATTTGTCACAAATATAATGCTTTTAGTTTTTGAAATATTTAGGACTAACTTATTCCTTGTCACACATTCTGAAACTAACTGCAGCTCTTTGTTAAGTGTTGCAGTGGTTTCACTCGCTGTAGTAGCTGATGTGTATAGTGTTGAGTCATCCGCATACATAGACACACTGGCTTTACTCAAAACAGAGCCAAACTTCTTGAGATCTCATTATTAGTAGATATTGAGCTCTGGGGTCTTTCAAAGATCTTACTGTATTTCCAAAAGATTACATGACACCAATCAGAATAGGAAACTTTGCACAGTACAGCCAAATCAAACAAAGTTGGCAATCAAACCAATCTTCTTACTGTATTTCCAAAAGCATTGGCAACAGCAATCAGAATGGGAAATTGTGCACAGTAGAATAGATTGCAGGAACATTTTTATTGACACAGCCTGAAAACACCATGTTCAGTCAGATGCCCTCCTTTCTGTGGCTTCAATTCCCGAAGCTATACACCAACTAATATCCTTTATTATTATTATTGTTATTGTTTTACTGTGAAAATTATCGGATAGGTGCAGTGAAATGTGGTGTTTTACACGGTCAGCCATAGTAGTACGGCGCCCCCGGAGCAAATTAGGGTGAAGTGCATTTCTAAATGCCAATCGACCCCAAGAAATCACCTTGTCAGCTTGGGTATGAGAACCTGTGACCTTCCTTCAGTGACTGGCCCAACATTCTAACCATTAGGCTACCTGCCACCCATGACTGGTGAACTGAACACAATGGTGATGGATTCAAATTTGAAAAAACTGCTTAATTGTAGCGATTTAATATTCCTGCGAGAAGACTGACGCAAATAATTATTCCTGAGGGTTTGTTTTGATCCAGCATCCATCCTGTTGGACGAAGGCAAGGCTGTGAGTAGTACTACTGCTACACTGGGTATATGAAAAACGAGAGGAACTGACTGTTTTCATGTTCAACAACCCGGCCTCCTGAACGGAGGCTAAAGAGAGGTTTATTTTCTTCACCCGCTAAAGGCCTGAGAACGATTGATCAATCTCACCACCATACCTTTCCTTGCAAGAACACTTATCGTCCATTTTGCTTACAGTTAATTGTTTTCAAGAAATACATGGAAGAGGCATTATGTAATATACAGTACATTAGGTATAATAATCTTGACTGTGTGTCACACAACCAGTGGGAGTGCAATGAAAGGTTCTGTACGGACACAAGGTGATTCATAGTGTACACTTTTGGCCTAGCTCTTACGAGGATGATAAGGGGTGCTGGTTGGGAGGAACTAGAGCAAAGCAACACAGCACAGTCTCTCATGAGCACCTTGTCCCTGGCAATAGATGAAGTACCGTGCTTTCTGTGCCCTCGCTGCTTTCTCTACAGTGCTAGCTCCATTATCGTGTTTCACCACCCATCTGCCATACCTGTCCACAACGCCCTAGCGTATGTTATTGTGTGATGATGGTAATAGCATTCACCGTTCCCCGTAGTGGATGGTTCTGGCATAATCTCCTGACATCTTGCTAACCTGGACGGACGTTTGATTTCTCAGTGGATCTTGAATGACCTGGCTGAGGAGAAAGGGAGGGCGACTGACGACTATAGTAAAGAATCTCTGTGTCTCTAATAAAAAACCATAATAACACATCTCCCACAATGCCACAGGAGTGTTTACTCATGGTCTTCCACTAAGCCTTCCACCTGGAACAAGAAGCAATTATTTTTCTCTTTATTTCTCTGCCTTTTGTTATTTCAGTGTGTAAACACAGTGTCAACACTCCTGACAGATCAAATCTGCATTTGGGTTCAACAGAGCCATGGTAGAGAGGAGACGGTGGTAAAATATAAACATAACTGTTGTGTTTATTTTCAAACCAACATTAAAAACCACACAAATGAATATAATTAACCATGTTGGCCAGTAACGTTTACAGTCTCTCTGCTGCCTGAGACACCTGCCGCTAAAAAAGGTAGCACTTATTTGATATGTTTAGGCTCCAAATAATGTTTGTGCCGAACCCAAACACCACTGAGGTGCTATGATAAATGAGCTGCTATGGGAGAGGAAGGCAGGGAGGGAGGGAGGATGGAGAGGGAGAATGTTTTTCTTCTTCTGTCCTTGTGTCTTTCTTCCATCGTTTATCTGCAGAGTTCAAAAGCAGAGGTCAGTGTGTGTGTCTGCGGGGATTCCCCTCACTTGACCCCATGTGTGCACACACAATTGTCTGCGTGTGTATGCTCTATGCAAAATATTTTTTATTGTGAAACAAACAAGAAATAAGACAAAAGAACGGAAAACTTGAGCGTGCATACCTATTCACCCCCCCAAAGTCAATACTTTGTAGAGCCACCTTTTGTAGCAATTACAGCTGCAAGTCTCTTGGGATATGTCTCTATAAGCTTGGCACATCGAGCCACTGGGATTTTTGCCCATTCTTCAAGGCAAAACTGCTCCAGCACCTTCAAGTTGGATGGGTTCCACTGGTGTACAGCAATCTTTAAGTCATACCACAGATTCTCAATTTGACTAGGCCATTCCAAGACATTTAAATGTTTCCCCTTAAACCACTTGAGTGTTGCTTTAGCAGTATGCTTAGGGTCATTGTCCTGCTGGAAGGTGAACCTCCGTCTCAGTCTCAAATCTCTGGAAAACTAAAACAGGTTTCCTTCAAGAATTTCCCTGGATTTAGCGCCATTCATCATTCCTTAAATTCTGACCAGTTTCCCAGTCCCTGCCGATGAAAAACATCCCCACAGCATGATGCTGCCACCACCATGCTTAACTGTGGGGATGGTGTTCTCTGGGTAATGAGAGGTGTTGGGTTTGCGCCAGACATAGCGTTTTCCATGATGGCCAAAAAGCTACATTTTAGTCTCATCTGAACAGAGTACCTTCGTCCATATGTTTGGGGAGTCTCCCACATGCCTTTTGGCAAACACCTTATTTTCTTCTTTAAGCACTGGCTTTTTTTCTGGCCACTCTTCCGTAAAGCCCAGCTCTGTGGAGTGTATGGCTTAAAGTAGTCCTATGGACAGATACTCCAATCTCCGCTATGGAGCTTTGCAGCTCCTTCAGGGTGATCTTTGGTCTCAATGTTGCCTCTCTGATTAATGCCCTCCTTGCCTGGTCTGTGAGTTTTGGTGGGCGGCCCTCTCTTGGCAGGTTTGTTGTGGTGCCATATTCTTAAAAAAATTGAATAATGGATTTAATGGTGCTCCGTAAGTTTTTGATATTTTTTTTGGTGCCACTTGCTTGGTGGTGCCCCTTGCTTAGTGGTGTTGCAGACAATGGGTTCTTTCAGAACAGGTGTATATATACTGCGATCATGTGACACTTAAATAAAGTCCACCTGTGTGCAATCTAACTAATTATGTGACTTCTGAAGGTAATTAATTGCACCAGATCTTATTTAGGGGCTTCATAGCAAAGGTGGTGAATACATACGCACGCACCACTTTTCAGTTTTTATTTGTTTTTGTATTTATTGAAACAAGTTTTTTTTTTTCATTTTACTTCACCAATTTGGACTATTTTGTGTATGTCCATCACATGAAATCCAAATAAAAATCTATTTAAATTACAGGTTGTAATGCAACAAAATAGGAAAAACACCAACACACTACCGTTCAAATGTTTGGGGTCACTTAGAAATGTCCTTGTTTTTGAAAGAAAAGCACATTTTTTGACAATTAAAAGAACATAAAATTGATCAGAAATAAGGTGTAGACATTGTTCATGTTGTAAATGACTATTGTAGCTAGAAAGGAATATCTACATTGGCGTACAGGGGCCCATTATCAGCAACCATCACTCCTGTATTCCAATGGCACGTTGTGTTAGCTAATCCAAGTTTATAATTTTTAAAGGATAATTTATCATTAGATAACCCTTTTGCAATTATGTTAGCACAGCTGGAAACTGTTGTTCTGATTAAAGAAGCAATACATCTGGACTTCTTTAGACTAGTTGAATATCTGGAAGCATCAACATTTGTGGGTTTGATTACATGATCAAAATGTCCAGAAACAAATACATTTCTTCTAAAACTCGTGTCTATTCTTGTTCTGAGAAATGAAGGCTATTCCATGCGAGAAATTACCAAGAAACTGAAGATCTCGTACAACGCTGTGTACTACTCCCTTTACAGAACAGAGAAAACTGGCTCTAACCAGGATAGAAAGAGGAGTGGGAGGCCCCGGTGCACAACTGAGCAAGAGGACAAGTACATTAGAGTGTCTAGTTTGAGAAAGACACCTCACAAGTCCTCAACTGGCAGCTTCATTAAATAGTACCCACAAAACACCAGTCTCAATGTAAACAGTGAAAAGGCGACTCCAGGATGCTGGAGTTCCTCTGTCCATTGTTTGTGTTCTTTTGCCCAACTTCATTTTTTCTTTTTATTGGCCAGTCTGAGATTTTTCTTTGCAACTATATTTATTTGTACATATTCTTATTCCGTCCACTTAGATTTTATGTATTAGATTGTTGTTGGGGAATTGTTAGATTAGTTGTTAAAAATTACTGCACTGTCGGAACTAGAAGCACAAGCATTTCGCTACACTCGCATTAACATCTGCTAACTATGTGTATGTGACCAATACAATTTGATTTGATTTGAGCCGTTGAATTGCAACTCCACTTTGTCTCAGCACAGTGTTCTTCAATGTGCCCTTAACCCCACTATGCCACACAACACTTCTGCAGACAAGATACAAGATAACAACACAAGAACACCCTCTAAGAAGACAATATGCAGCTTGCCATGATTTATCCCCAGAGTAAACACAAGCAACACCCAAACATACAACAAGCCCAAGCCAATCTAACTCTACACAGGACAGCTGTAGTGGAGTAAAAAACAAGCCTTTACACTCATATATCCCTCCACAGGGCCCTAGTTGGCGGAGCGTAGGGATATGAGCGTTACCTTGGCAGTGACAGGGCTAGCCAGGGGAGCTGTATTGACTTAGAGCCCAGGGTGTTGTGACGGATGGAGTAGAGGCATTGTGTTGAACAGGAGCTCTTCAAACCCTGTTGTCTGTTTTCTTTTGGCCATGGCATACTGTTTGACTGGCTGTATACGCTTCGTGCTGTTGACGTTAACACTGAGGAGAGAGGTGCCATCTCAAATGTCTCACCGTGGATTCAATTCATAAGGATGGAGAGGTTTGAGAGGTACAACATTTGAAGTGTGTGTGTTTGAAGTGTGTGTGTGTTTGAAGTGTGTGTGTGTTTGAAATGTGTGTGTGTGTGCAGTATGTGTTTAGTTTTGGCACTGTAGTGTTTTTATGTTGACGTTTTAGTTAATTGTGTTTTCACTTTATTGGATTTGTACATATGTTTCTGTTCGTTTGTGCCTGCAGTGTAATTGTGTGGGAGTATTCGCATATTTGTTTATGTTTGCTTTTTTATGTTTGTCAATAATAGTTTATGTTTATGTGTGTGTGTGTGTATGTTTGTGTATGTGTAAGTCTGATCTGTGTGTGTCTGTGTGCATGCGTGTGTGTGTTGACTCCCTTTCATTAACGATGTGTCAGTGATCAGATCAGTGTGTGTGGGGAGGCGGAGCGAGCGTCTGACTCATGACTCACACCCTCACCAAGACGATGACCCGGGTCACCCGTCACTCCGCCGCGCGGCAATTAAGAGGGAGGAGGGTCACCTCTGAGTCAGCCTGTAGAAAAGGGTTCTGCTGTCAAGGCAGGATTTTCATAAACAGAGCAGGCCGTTTCCCAGGCTCCCACCGTGGCTCTATCTTATTAGGCCCTGGCTATCAACCTCAGTAACTGTGTGTGTGTGTGTGTGTGTGTGTGTGTGTGTGTGTGTGTGTGTGTGTGTGTGTGTGTGTGTGTGTGTGTGTGTGTGTGTGTGTGTGTGTGTGTGTGTGTGTGTGTGTGTGTGTGTGTGTGTGTGTGTGTGTGTGTGTGTGTGTGTGTGTGTGTGTGGCTAACACACAGCACACAGCACAGACAACAGGCCCTAATGATCCCCCTTCTCTCACTCCCTCTCACCATCTCTATTCCTTATGTGTCCCTCTTTCGGTCTCTCTCTTCCCCAACTCTCCTCTCTCTCTATTCTCTATTTTGTTCCTTTCACCCTCTCTCTCCAGCTCTCTCTCCATCCCTTCATCTCCCTTCCTTACATTATGTAAGTACATGAAATAAGGAGGCAAAGACTTAGAAACTAGCAAAGCTACTGAAGCAATATTGAGCTAACTAGTGAGTAGCTAAATAGTGAGCATCTAACTAGTGAGTGTCTAACTAGCTAACTAGTGAGTATCTAACTAGTGAGTATCTAACTAGTGAGTGTCTAACTAGCTAACTAGTGAGTATCTAACTAGTGAGTGTCTAACTAGCTAACTAGTGAGTATCTAACTAGTGAGTATCTAACTAGTGAGTAGCTAACTAGTGAGTAGCTAACTAGTGAGTATCTAACTTGTCACGATATTCGGGAGTGACAGACCAAGACGCAACGAGGCATCCAGTATACATGTTTATTACACGAAAACGTAACACACGTAACTGGGCAAATATACAACAATATGAATGAAACACGTGAAAACCACTAAAGCTATGTAAAAACAATAACGCACAAAACCTAAATGAAAACCCCAAACATATATATGGGTCCCAATTAGAGACAACGACACACAGCTGCCTCTAATTGGGAACCATTACTCCAACATAGATATCTAACACCTAGAACATAAAAAAACCCTACACCAAAAACAAAACACGCCAGCCTGTCTTTTCAGGCCTGGACGTGACATAACTAGTGAGTATCTATCTCCATATGAAATGCCTTGGCCGGGGTTTGACTCCCTCAGACAAACACACAAATCTGAGATCTAAGATAAAAAAAACTCCCCTCTCTTTTTCTCTTTCTTCTCCTTCGCAGGCGGCTCATTCATCTCGGAGACCTCGCAGGACGTCAGCCCAAAGCGCGCCTCAATCGATCAGGATGTCCCCGGCGGGCGTTTTATTAGTGGCCGTGGGGAGTGGCATTCGGTGGCCTTCTACAACGCTCCCTCCACTGTCCCCACGCCACCTCTGTTGCCGTGGCAGGGACTAATTAGCAAGTTGCCATGGGAGATGCGGGAGGAAGAGGAAGAGTTGGGGAGATGTTAGGGTTGTGTAGAGGGCTGGAAGGATGAGAGGATGAGAGGATAAGAGGGAGGGCTGGAAGGATGAGAGGATGAGAGGGAGGGCTGGAAGGATGAGAGGATGAGAGGGAGGGCTGAGAGGATGAGAGGGAGGGCTGGAAGGATGAGAGGATGAGAGGGAGGGCTGAGAGGATGAGAGGGAGGGCTGAGAGGATGAGAGGAGGGCTGGAAGGCTGAAGGATGAGAGGATGAGAGGGAGGGCTGGAAGGATGAGAGGATGAGAGGGAGGGCTGGAAGGGAAGCACAGGAAGAGCCTTCTATGAGGGTGTGTGAGGGGTGTGAGAAGGGCAAACACGTGTGTGCGTGTATGTGTGTGTTTGTGTATATGTGCACTTCAGACCTGGGTATTCAGAAATGTATTTGCAAATACACAGAACAACCATATAAATGCAACATGTAAAGTGTTAGTTCCATGTTTCATGAGCTGAAATAAAAGATCCCAGAAATGTTCCATATGCACAAAAAGCGTATTTCTCTCAAATTTTGTGCACAAATTTGTTTACATCCCTGTTAGTGAGCATTTTTCATTTGCCAAGGTCAAGAAGCTGATTAAACAGCATGATCATTACAGAGGTGCACCTTGTGCTGGGGACAATAGAAGGACACTCTAACATGTGTAGTTTTGTCACACAACATAATGCCACAGATGTTTTGAGGGAGCGTGCAACTGGCATGCTGACTGCAGAAATGTCCGCCAGAGCTGTTGCCAGATCATTTTATGTTAATTACTCTACCATAAACTGCCTCGTTTTATAGAATTTGACAGTACGTCAAAACGGTGTCAGAACAGCAGACCACGTGTAACCGCCCAGGACCTCCACATCCAGCTTCTTCACCTGCGGGATCATCTGAGATCAGCCACCCGGACAGCTGATGAAACTGAGTATTTCTGTCTGTAATAAAGCCCTTTTGTGGGGAAAAACTCATTCTGATTGACTGGGACTGGCTCCCCAGTGGGTGGGCCTATGCCCTTCCAGGCCCATCCATGTCTGCGCCCCTGCCCAGTCATGTGAAATCCATAAATTAGGGCCTGATGAATTTATTTCAATTGACTGATTTCCTTATAGGAACTGTAACTCAGTAAAATCGTTGAAATTGTTGCAAGTTGTGTTTATATTTTTGTTTAATATACTTAAATACACTGACTCAAATATACTCTGATGCATTTAACCTAGGTATTTGAAAACAGTATTTGAAATGAGTATCATAAAATACTCAAATCGTAGGCTATTTATAGGATATTATTTGAAAATACTTTTAAATACTTCCTATAGAAGTATTTGATTCGGATCATATTATTTGAAAATACTCAAATAAACAGAGAATAAGTGTTATAAGTACAAATAATCAAATACACACGTATTTGAACCCATGTCTGGTGCACGTATTTCTGTCTGTGTATACAGAGCATTCAGAAAGTGTTCACACCCTTTGACTTATTCCACATTTTGTTGTGTTACAGCCTGAATTCAAAGAGGATTCAATAGATTTTTTCTCTCAAGCCCATCAACACACAATACCCCATAATGATAAAATCAAAACATGTTTTTATAAATGTATTGAAATATCTCATTTACATAAGTATTCACACCCCTTAGTCAACACATGTTAGAATCACCTTTGGCAGCGATTACAGCTGTGAGTCTTTCAGGGTATGTCTCTAAGAGCTTTGCACACCTCTATTGTACAATATTTGCGCATTATTCTTTAAAATATTCTTAAAGCTCTATTAAGTTCTTTCTTTTCAACCCTTGTCATAGATTTTCAAGCCGATTTAAATCCTAGCTGTAACTAAGCCACTCAGGAACATTCAATGTTGTCTTAGTAAGCAACTGCAGTGTATATTTGGCCTTGGGTTTTAGGTTCTTGTCCTGCTGAAAGGTGAATTTGTCTCCAAGTATCTGTTGGAAAGCAGACTGAATCAGGTATTCCTCTAAAATCCTGCCTGTGCTTAGCTCTATTCCGTTTCTTTAAAAAAAAAAACTTGCCAGTCCTTGCCAATGACAAGCATACCCATAACATGATGCAGCCACCACTAAGTTTTAAAATATGAAGAGTGGTAATCAGTGATGTGTTGTGTTGGATTTGCCCATAATGCTTTGTGTTCAGGACATAAATCTTAGAGCACATTTTTTTGCAGTTCAGGGAGTGAGTGTTTTAATAAATAAACATAATACAAAATAAAATAAGAAAATAAGAAACATGAACAATGCACAGACTTGGCACAGGAACAGAAACAATATATAGGCCAGGTAATCAAGGAGGTGATGGAGTTCAGGTGAGTCTGATGATGCGCATGTGCGCGTAACGATGGTGACAGGTGTGCGCCATAATGAGCAGCCTGGTGACCTAGAGGCCGGGGAGGGAGCTGCAAGTCTCTTGGGATATGTCTCTATAAGCTTGGCACATTGAGCCACTGGGATTTTTGTTCATTCTTCAAGGCAAAACTTCTCCAGCTCCTTCATGTTGAATGGGTTCCTGCTGGTGTACAGCAATATTTAAGTCATACCACAGATTCTCAATTGGATTGTGGTCTGGGCTTTGACTAGGCCATTCCAAGACATTTAAATGTTTCCCCTTAAACCACTCGAGGGTTGCTTTAGCAGTATGCTTAGGGTCATTGTCCTGCTGGATGTTGAACGTCCCAGTCTAAAATCTCTGGAAGACTGAAACAGGTTTCCCTCAAGAATTTCCCTGGATTTAGCGCCATCCATCATTCTTTCAATTCTGTCCAGTTTCCCAGTCCCTGCCGATGAAAAACATCCCCACAGCTTGATGCTGCCACCACCATGCTTCGCTGTGGGGATGTTGTTCTCGTGGTGGTGAGAGGTGTTGGGTTTGCGCCAGACATAGCGTTTTCCATGATGGCCAAAAAGTTAAATTTGTTTCTCATCTGACCAGAGTACCTTCGTCCATATGTTAAGGGGAGTCTCCCACATGCCTTTTGGCGAACACCAAATATGCTTGCTTATTTTTTCTTTAAGCAATGGCTTTTTTCTGGCCACTCTTCCGTAAAGCCCAGCTCTGTGGAGTGTAAAGGCTTAAAAGTGGTCCTATGGACAGATACTCCAATCTCAGCTGTGGAGCTTTGCAGCTCCTTCAGTGTCATCTTTGGTCTCTATGTTGCCTCTCTGATTAATGCCTTCCTTGCCTGGTCTGTGAGTTTTGGTGTATAATTATGGATAATAATGGATTTAATGGTTTTTTTTATAACCCAACCCAATCTGTACTTCTCCACAACTTTGTCCCTGACCTGTTTGGAGAGCTCCTTGGTCTTCATAGTGCTGCTTGCTGGGTGGTGCCCCTTGTTTTGTGGTGTTGCAGACTCTGGGGCCTTTCAGAGCAGATGTGTATATATACTGAGATCATGTGACAGATCATGTGACAGATTGCACACAGGTGGACTTTATTTAATTAGTTATTCTGAAAGTAATTGGTTGCACCAGATCTTATTCAGGGGCTTCATATCAAAGGTGGTGAATACATCTGCAAGCGCCACTTTTCCTTTTTTTGTAGAATTTGTTTTAACGTTTTAATTTTTTTTTCACTTCACCAATTTGGACAAATGTCCATTGCATGAAATCCAAACAAAAATCTATTTAAATTACAGGATGTAATGCATCAAAATAGGAAAAACGCCAAAGGGGGTGAAAACTTTTGCAAGGTACTGTATAGGGTGTAATCATTAGTCCAGCAGTTGCAAATGAGAGTTTCTATTGGACAAATTCTGGTATGTTTATCCCCGTTTAGTTCTGTTTGCCTCCGTTTATCAACAGAATCGACGGAATAAATACACCCCTGATCACACGTAAACACAGTTCACTCTCATAACAGCCACGTTGTATTCCTTCTCTTCCCTTTGCTTGTGGATCAGCTGTACGTGACAAGGCAAAAAAAAACTTTCCACATTGTTGTCACCATTTTAGCTTAAGTAACATCATAGCATGGCTAATAGAACTTACACGTTAGTAAACCCGTTACAATCATGCAGTAACATTAGTGTACAGCCAGATAGCAGTTACAATAAATGAGTAATACCAAAAGCTTACCTTGACTTGGAAGAGTTCCAGTGTTGTGTTGGAAAGTCATAGCCACCTAGCTAACATAGCAGTCACGCCCTGATCTGTTTCACCTGTCCTTGTGCTTGTCTCCACCCCCAACCAAGTGTCGCCCATCTTCCCCATTATCCCCCTGGGTACTTATACCTGTGTTTTCTGTTGTCTGTGGCCAGTTCGTCTTGTTTGTTCAAGTCAACCAGTGTTTTGTCTCTGCTCCTGCTTCTTCCCAGTCTCTCTTTTTCTCGTCCTCCTGATTTTGTACCTTGCTTTTCCTGACCCTGAGCCTGTCTGCCGTACTATACCTTTGCCCATACTCTGGATTACCGACCTCTGCCTGACCTGACCCTGAGCCTGCCTGCCTGCCGTCCTGTACCCTTGCCTCTACTCTGGATTATCGACCCCTGCCTGCCTTGACCTGTCGTTTGCCTGCCACTGTTGCTGTAATAAACATTGTTACTTCAACACAGTCTGCATCTTACCTGAAACGTGATAACAGCATCCCTCTGTTTGAGCAGGGTGTTTTATTAGGCTAAACTAGCTAGCTGCATTTGCTAGCTAAGTAAGTGAAATGACAAAATCTCTCTCTATTTCTCTCTTGCTTCTCCTTCATTTTGGACAAAATGTATTTGTTCGTAACTGTTCAACTATTGTCTTTCTGTCTCTTTGCGTCAACTACTCACCATATTTTAAACACTGCAGTGCTAGCTATCTGTAGTTTATGCTTTCACTACTAGATTAATTCTCTGATCCTTTGATTGGGTGGACAACACGTCAGTTCATACTTCAAGATCTCTGAATGGCTGGAGGACGTCCACTGGAAGTTGTCATAATTACTGTGTTAGTCTATGGAAGGGGGTGAGAATCATGAGCCTCCTAGGTTTTGTATTGAAGTCAATGAACCCAGAGGAGGACGGAAGCTAGCTGCTTCTGTAGACCTTCTTTGCAAAATAGTGTGTTTTAATCATTTATTTGGTGACATGTGATTATATTTAGTGTAGTTTTATCTAAAAAGGATAACTTTTTAAATGTTTTACAATTTAAATGTTTATGAAATTCACTGAGGAGGATGGTCCTCTCCTTCCTCCTTTCATTTATACGGGATGAAAGACAGTAATTAGTTTAAGGTGTTTCATAGCCAGTGTAGGCACTGCTAAATCACTGATCAAACGTGAATATGATTTTCCTACTGACTCACTGGATATCTCCAAACCTGAAGAGCAAGCTACATAAACACCTTCATTAGATGTCAGCAAACCACTTTGTTTTCCTCCCTTACAGGCAGTATTCTGAGACTACTTCCCAAATGGCACCCTTTTCCCAATGTAGGGCATTAAAGGTAGTGCACTACAAAGGGAACAGGGTCCCATTTGGGACTTAGTGCGAAACAATTGATACAAGAGAAGTGGTCGTGGCAGGCCTCGTGGAGAACACAGAGGAGTGAGGTAGATGGGGGAGGGGGAGGAGGGGGTGTATGTGTGTAATTTTGTGTGTGTGTTTGTGTGTATGTGTGTGTATATGTTTGTGTGTGTGTGTGTGTGTGTTTGTTTGTATGTGTTTGTGTGTATGGTCTCTTGCCTATCACCTTCCCTCTGAGATCATGATTTGGGGATGATTTTACTGGACAGATTTCCTCTGAGATCATGATTTGGGGAGGATTTTACTGGACAGATTTCCTCTGAGGTCATGATTTGGGGAGGATTTTACTGGACAGATTTCCTCTGAGGTCATGATTTGGAGATGATTTTTCTGGACAGATTTCATCTGAGATGATGATTTGGGGATGATTTTACTGGACAGATTTCCTCTGAGATCATGATTTGGGGAGGATTTTACTGGACAGATTTCCTCTGAGGTCATGATTTGGAGATGATTTTACTGGACATATTTCCTCTGAGATCATTATATGGGGATGATTTTAGTGGACAGATTTCCTCTGAGATCATGATTTGGGGAGGATTTTACTGGACAGATTTCCTCTGAGGTCATGATTTGGGGAGGATTTTACTGGACAGATTTCCTCTGAGGTCATGATTTGGGGAGGATTTTACTGGACAGATTTCCTCTGAGGTCATGATTTGGGGAGGATTTTACTGGACAGATGTCCTCTGAGATCATGATTTGGGGAGGATTTTACTGGACAGATTTCCTCTGAGGTCATGATTTGGGGATGATTTTTCTGGACAGATTTCCTCTGAGGTCATGATTTGGGGACGATTTTACTGGACAGATTTCCTCTGAGATCATGATTTGGGGAGGATTTTACTGGACAGATTTCCTCTGAGATCATGATTTGGGGAGGATTTTACTGGACAGATTTCCTCTGAGATCATGATTTGGGGAGGATTTTACTGGACAGATTTCCTCTGAGGTCATGATTTGGGGAGGATTTTACTGGACAGATTTCCTCTGAGGTCATGATTTGGGGAGGATTTTACTGGACAGATTTCCTCTGAGGTCATGATTTGGGGAGGA
Source organism: Brachymystax lenok tsinlingensis (assembly GCA_030435695.1). Taxonomy (NCBI): domain Eukaryota; kingdom Metazoa; phylum Chordata; class Actinopteri; order Salmoniformes; family Salmonidae; genus Brachymystax; species Brachymystax lenok. Next base: position 32,105,924 of record CM059808.1, on the reverse strand, counting down.
TTTTACTGGACAGATGTCCTCTGAGATCATGATTTGGGGAGGATTTTACTGGACAGATTTCCTCTGAGGTCATGATTTGGGGATGATTTTTCTGGACAGATTTCCTCTGAGGTCATGATTTGGGGACGATTTTACTGGACAGATTTCCTCTGAGGTCATGATTTGGGGAGGATTTTACTGGACAGATTTCCTCTGAGATCATGATTTGGGGAGGATTTTACTGGACAGATTTCCTCTGAGGTCATGATTTGGGGAGGATTTTACTGGACAGATTTCCTCTGAGGTCATGATTTGGGGAGGATTTTACTGGACAGATTTCTTCTGAGGTCATGATTTGGGGAGGATTTTACTGGACAGATTTCCTCTGAGGTCATGATTTGGGGAGGATTTTACTGGACAGATGTCCTCTGAGATCATGATTTGGGGAGGATTTTACTGGACAGATTTCCTCTGAGGTCATGATTTGGGGATGATTTTTCTGGACAGATTTCCTCTGAGGTCATGATTTGGGGACAATTTTACTGGACAGATTTCCTCTGAGGTCATGATTTGGGGAGGATTTTACTGGACAGATGTCCTCTGAGATCATGATTTGGGGAGGATTTTACTGGACAGATTTCCTCTGAGGTCATGATTTGGGGATGATTTTTCTGGACAGATTTCCTCTGAGGTCATGATTTGGGGACGATTTTACTGGACAGATTTCCTCTGAGATCATGATTTGGGGAGGATTTTACTGGACAGATTTCCTCTGAGGTCATGATTTGGAGATGATTTTTCTGGACAGATTTCCTCTGAGATCATGATTTGGGGATGATTTTAGTGGACAGATTTCCTCTGAGATCATGATTTGGGGAGGATTTTACTGGACAGATTTCCTCTGAGGTCATTATTTGGGGATAGTTTTACCGGACAGATTTCCTCTGAGGTCATGATTTGGGGAGGATTTTACTGGATAGATTTCTCATGATTTGGGGTCGATTTTACTGGACAGATTGATCAAACAGTCACGTCTGCTGTAATCCCTGCAGTCTTCCTACTATTTAAATGCTTTGAACATTATAACACTACGTTATGACAATACGTTATAAAACTATGTTATAAAACTATGATTTAACACTACGTTAAAAAACAATGTTATAACACTATGTTATAAGACTATATTATAACACTATATTATAACACATGCTGAATCCCTTAATGGAGTCTTCTGGGTGGAGATGAGTGTGGGTGTGTGTGTGGTGTGGTGTGGTGTGTGTGATGTTATGTGGGGTGTGTGTGGTGTGTGATGTGATTCGGGGTGTGTGTGGTGTGGGTGTGGTGTGTGTGATGTGGTGTGGGTGTGTTGTGGTGTGTGTGATGTGATGTGGGGTGTGTGTGATGTGGTGTGGGTGTGGTGTGTGCGGTGTGTGGTGTGGGTGTATATGGGTGTGTGTGTGTGTGTGAATATACAGTATACATTTGCATGTGTGTGTATGTGTGTGTGTGTTTATGCCTTTGTGTACAGTACATGTCTGTGCATGTCTAAACAGTAGTCATACGTTTGTGTGAGTGTGTGTGTGAGTGTGTGTGTGCACCCCAATCCGCAACATTGTTTCCATCCAATTGGCAACATATTTTATGCGCATTTTCCATCAGATTGACATCACAGCCGTGTGTGATGACATAGTGCACATACAAATATCCTTTTTTGCGGTTAAATTCCCAGGTACCGAATACTAAATAGAAGTTAAATGAGTTTCCATTACATTTTCAACTCTACTGATGGTTTTGTCACAATTTTGGTATCGGCATGTGCGCTATAGCCAAGCCCCTAGCGCTATCTGTTGGCTAGAGCACACGTATAGCCTACATGATGAGATTATTATTATGGACAAAAGAGCGAGATAATTTTTATTTGTCAAACAGCAGCCAAGCATCGACCATCATGTCACCAGAATAAGACCTTCGGTATTTAGTGGAAAGGAGCATCAAGCTCATCACCGTGCACTTTCACCACCCTGTGAAGTTCATCATCATTTATTTCATCTGTAGCCTAGTAAAATTAATGTTATCCTGAGTCTACTAGTTTACTTCCATATGGTGGTTATTATTTCAATATTGGCTCATGAAAACGTTTCCACCGGGAAAAAAAATCATAATTCATTTTACCGACTCAAAAAGACCCAACCTTGCCTAGCGTATTTTGTTTTGTCGACATTTGTAAAGTTTACCGAACCATTTTCCATCAGGCCTGTTTGTATGTACTTTACTCCCGTAAAACGGTTGGATGGAAACCTGGTTACAGGCAGTAAAACATTTTACAGTTGTCTTTTTTGTCAGAATACATAGCTGAAAAAACTGTTAAAAGAGAGAGGGAGAGATGGGAAGATAAGAAGAGATAAGAGGAAGTAAAAGACAGGGAAGGAGCTGGGGATTAATATACTTTAAAATGAATGCTTTTCCAATTGCTGGGAAGGCCTCTGTGTGTGTGTGTATGTGTGTGTGTGTGTTAGTTTGTGCATGCGCACGTGTGTGTAGGTGTGCGTAGGTGCATGTGTTTGTGTGTGTGTGTGTGTGTGTGTGAGGGAGGCGGTGCAGTGTGTAGCCAGGAGCAGGTGTTAATGTGTCAGCATGCTTCAGTTGGACTGTTGCCTAGGCAAACCGAACAAGTGTGCTTGCATTCTCCCTTAAAAGACCTTCAATTGGAAAAATGAGAAAAAAGCCACAATTGTCCATTTTGAGACGCCGTAATCAGTATATTTCCTCAAAATAGTCAAAATGAATTTAAGGTAACTCAAGACATCTGTCATTAATTTTGACATTTTTGCCAAGGAGTTTTACATCTGACTAGGATGTTTTGGTGCAGTATTTCTCAATGAAAAATGTTGCATGAAAACGAGTTGTCTCTCGTTGAATGACAACAAAGACTTTATTTAATTATCCTTACTGTTGACCAATCACAGACGAAGGGGCGTAGACTTCGGCTACTGACTTCAGCTTGCCTCTAGAAAAAATATTGCTTGCCCGACTGAAGTCAAAAACGAACAAAAACGTCACAAAATATCGTCATAATATATGCACGAACTCTTACAAACTGTTTCAGCTGCGAAGCATACAGATGCCTTTCAGATACAGAGGGTCTGTCCTCGGCTTCCCCTTTCCTCCTCCCTATCTCTTTCTCCATTCCTCCTCCCTATCTCCTTCTCCATTCCTCCTCCCTATCTCCTTCTCCCTTCCTCCTCCCTATCTCCTTCTCCATTCCTCCTCCCTATCTCCTTCTCCATTCCTCCTCCCTATCTCCTTCTCCATTCCTCCTCCCTATCTCCTTCTCATTCCTCCTCCCTATCTCTTTCTCCATTCCTCCTCCCTATCTCCTTCTCCATTCCTCCTCCCTATCTCCTTCTCCATTCCTCTTCCCTATCTCCTTCTCCCTTCCTCCTCCCTATCTCTTTCTCCATTCCTCCTCCCTATCTCCTTCTCCATTCCTCCTCCCTATCTCCTTCTCCATTCCTCCTCCCTATCTCTTCCTCCATTCCTCCTCCCTATCTCTTCCTCCATTCCTCCTCCCTATCTCCTTCTCCATTCCTCCTCCCTATCTCCTTCTCCATTCCTCCTCCCTATCTCTTCCTCCATTCCTCCTCCCTATCTCTTCCTCCATTCCTCCTCCCTATCTCCTTCTCCATTCCTCCTCCCTATCTCCTTCTCCATTCCTCCTCCCTATCTCCTTCTCCATTCCTCCTCCCTATCTCTTTCTCCATTCCTCCTCCCTATCTCCTTCTCCATTCCTCCTCCCTATCTCCTTCTCCCTTCCTCCTCCCTATCTCTTTCTCCATTCCTCCTCCCTATCTCCTTCTCCATTCCTCCTCCCTATCTCCTTCTCCCTTCCTCCTCCCTATCTCTTTCTCCATTCCTCCTCCCTATCTCTTTCTCCATTCATCCTCCCTATCTCCTTTTCCATTCCTCCTTCCCTTTACCGCTCTGGGAGGTCATGAATAGGAATGGAGGCTGCTGCAGATAGGAGAGGGCAGGGCCATACTCCAGCACCTCACACACACACCCATGTAAAGTGTGTGTGTGTGTGTGTGTGTGTGTGTGTGTGTGTGTGTGTGTGTGTGTGTGTGTGTGTGTGTGTGTGTGTGTGTGTGTGTGTGTGGGTGCGTACACGCGCTTGCACATGCGTGTCCATGTTTAGCTTTGAATAATATACACTATATATACAAAAGCATGCGGACACCCCTTCAAATTAGTTATTTCAGCCACACCCATTGCTGACGTGTATAAAATCAAGCACACAGCCATTCAATCTCCATGCACACAGCCATTCAATCTCCATAGACAAACATTGGCAGTAGAATGGCCTTACTGAAGAGCTCAGTGACTTTCAATGTAGCACTGTCATAGCATGCCACCTTTCCAACAAGTCAGTTTGACCAATTTCTACCCTGTTAGAGCTACCCCGGTCAACTGTAAGTGCGGTTGTGAAGTGGAAATGTCTAGGAGCAACAACGGCTCAGCAGCGAAGTGGTAGACCACACAAGCTCACAGAACAGAACCACCGAGTGCTGAAGCACATAGGGCGTAAAAATTGTCTATCCTCGGTTGCAACACTCACTACCGAGTTCCAAACTGCCTTTGTAAGTAGCGTTAGCACAATAACTGTTCTTAGGGAGCTTCATGAAATGGGTTTCCATGGCTGAGCAGCCGCACACAAGCCTAAGATCACCATACGCAATGCCATGCGTTGGCTGGAGTGGTGTAAAGCTTGCCTCAATTGGACTCAGAGGAAATGCGTTCTCTGGAATGATGAATCAAGCTTCACCATCTGCCAGTCCAACGTACGAATCTGGGTTTGGTTGATGCCAGGAGGACACTACCTGCCCCAATGCATAGTGCCAACTGTAAAGTTTGGTGGAGGAGGAATTATGGTCTGGGTCTGTTTTTCATGGTTTGGCTAGGCCCTTTGTTCCAGTGAAAGGAAATCTTAACGCTAACATTCTAGATGATTCTGTGCTTCCATCTTTATTGCAACAATTTGGGGAAGGCACTTTCCTGTTTCAGCATGACAATGCACCTGTGTACAATGCGATGTCCATACAGAAATAGTTTGTCGAGATCGGTGTGGAAGAACTTGACTGGCATGCACAGAGCCCTGACCTCAACCCCACCTTTGGGATGAATTGTAACGCCGACAGCGAGCCAGGTCTAATCACCCAACATCTTTGCCCGACCTCACTAATGTTCTTGTGGCTGAATGAAAGCAAGTCCCTGCAAGCAATGTTCCAACATCTAGCGGAAAGCCTTCCCAGATGAGTGGAGGCTGATGAGTAGAGGGGACCGACTCCATATTAATGCCCACGATTTTGAAATGAAATGTTGGACGAGCAGATGTCCACATACTTTTGGTCATGTAGTGTATTACCCAGGATGATCTGTGCCTCACTCCCATGCCATGTTTCCTTGTAGCACAGGGACAGTTCACAACAAACATGTAATGACTCAAAAGGTGTAATCTTCTACTTATACTGCCTCATCCAGGGTTAAAGACAAGGCTACATGTTGCCTTCCTGACAAGGAGACAGGCTAATGATGCCATCAGATATGATAATGCTTTTACTGGAAGTTAGTATTTGGGACAATGCCATGGATGGACCATGCTCAAATCTGGGCGCTCGTCCACCGAATTAATGTGACTGTCTGTGTGTCCGTCCCAGTGTGAACACTGCAACCACTAATTACACCCATGTGATCTGCTCACAGAATATTTGATTCCCAGTAAGACAGAATAATGCATGCCTGTGTGTATGAGAGAGAGAGAGAGAGAGAGAGAGAGAGAGAGAGAGAGAGAGAGAGAGAGAGAGAGAGAGAGAGAGAGAGAGAGAGAGAGATAATTGAAACCAGTTTTGTATCACTAGGGGTGTAAATTACAGATTCAATATTCAGCTTGTTAGTTACACACTCTCCTCTTTCTTTTTGGGAACAGTTAAGAGAGACAATGTTTCCCCAGAAACTTCTGATAGAAACTAGGTCTGTTGCCAAATCTCAGGAGCCGTATTGCACATGCTTTTACAGCCATAGAACACTGTAGTTAGTTTGTTGCACAAGTTGATTATAATGGTCTGGAAATTAACCCTTAAACTATTGACTTAGTTTTTTGTTTGTTTTATCACATCCCAAAATGTTTTATTCAATTATTCAAAATGTTCATTATTTTGTCAATCAATTTCTTCTTAATAAATCTAAATAATTGTTTAGTGTTTCTGTCTCAGTATGGACTTTGGGGTAATTTTGAACCCGGGCCAAAATCACTTAATTTCCCCTGTAGTAATTTGATAGATAAGACCTTTCTTTGAATCTAGGTTTCTCTGGAGACATAATAAGTTATCCATACCACCAGAGGGTGGACGGGGACCTGCTGGAGTGATCGTGACCAGATAGACAGATCACCTGCAGACATGGAGAACCTTGTGTATTCGCCTACGCCTATAACTGGTTATAACTAGGTATGACTGTGTACTAGCCTATGGTTATAACTGGTTATAACTAGGTATGACTGTGTACTAGCCTATGGTTATAACTGTTCATAACTAGGTATGACTGTGTACTCGCCAATGGTTATAACTGGTTATAACTAGGTATGACCATGTACAAAATCTAAATTACCTTAGGTACACTGAGTGTACAAAACATTAAGAACACTTGCTCTTTCCATGACCAGGTGAAAGCTATGATCCCTTATTGATGTCACCTGTTAAATCCACTTCAATCAGTGTAGATAAAGGGGAGGAGATGGGTTAAAGAAGGATTTTTAAGCCTTGAGACAATTGAGACATGGATTGTGTATGTGTGCCATTGAGAGAGTGAATGGGCAAGACAAAAGAGTGAAGTGCCTTTGAACAGGGTATGGTAGTAGGTGCCAGGCGCAACAGTTTGTGTCAACAGTTTCCCGTGTGAATCAAGAATGGTCCATCACCCAAAGGAGATCCTACCAATTGGACACAACTGGGCTAGCATCCCTGTGAAACGCTATCGACACCTTGTAGATTCTGTGTTCTTAATGTTTTGTGTGTTCTCAATGTTTCTTAATGTTTCTTAATGTGTTCTTAAGGTTTTGTGCACTCAGCGTATACGCTAAGATGCAGTCGAAACAGCTCATAAAAGTATGTCAGTGGTATGAATACTTGGTAGAACTGTAATACAGAAGCCAGCTACCCTCTGAAACCAGCTACCATCTGAAACCAGCTACCCTTAGTGCTGTATTGGTGTGTATTTATATAAATACCAGTATTCCTATAATATCCTCCCATATTCTATATATGCAACTTATGGTATTTTGGTTGATATTAAAATTTGATTTGAAGTGAATTTGAGAACTTGGGCCTGCTTTTTTAAGCATTCTGCCATAGGTCATACACCTCCTAGTGGTTCACTATCAGTGATGCTAATGCTGGCTGTGGGGTAAGTCAATAAAGAAATCTAAGCCATATTGCTGGTCATTGTCTCTCAGGATCAATGGATGAATCTATTTTTTTGTCAATAAAATGAAGTATATTACACCTTTTGGTGTACTACCCCTTTAAATGGTAGTATTTACCACATAATGTAAAAACATATATTTTCTTCAAAATTCTAAAAACGGAATGATACTACGTCAAAAGGTGGTAAAACATGTTTTAATTACTAATGTGGATTGTACTTTGAAAACAAGTTGCACATTATAAAAGGGAAAAATTATATATTTTTTTACAGAATATGCAAATTCACTGTACGTTTGCTAAAATAACAGTCTGTTCTTGTGCAAAAATACAAGTCAGATAACATAATTCACATGTCTAATGATGTTTTGATAAGAATTAAGTTGATATTTTTCTAAGATTGTTGCTTTTTCCAATAGTTTCTTCTTGGGGCGAAATGACCATGTATGCACACATAGTGTTGGTAGTTTGAGCGTTAAGCAATGACAATCTTACTCAGTAAACAGCAGTCAATCCTGTCAATTAGTTAAACAATACTGTACTCAACATGTCAGCCCTATACAGAGATAGTCATTGGATATACAAAAAATAGGTTACATCCAAAAAGCTAGATCTCTTACACAATTTAATATGACTGGCGTATATCTATCTCACTTCTCCAAGCTCTATTCCCCCCCAAAATACTGATGTGGAAACTGTTTTCTTCAAACTCTTTCCTCTGTTTATCCACTTCTAACTCTGAGAGATACTTAAAAAAACACTTTTTTACAGCCACCAAACACAATAGTTGCCATATAAATTTGGCAGAGCACATTTGGGAAGAAATGTCTAGAGTTCGATTGAGATACACTACTGGGTAGGCCGCAGCAGTGATCTAGCGATAAGAAGAGTGAGACAGCTTGTGATCTAGCGATAAGAATAGTGAGACAGCTTGTGATGTAGCGATAAGAAGAGTGAGACCGCTTGTGATGTAGCGATAAGAAGAGTGAGACAGCTTGTGATGTAGCGATAAGAAGAGTGAGACATTTTGTGATCTAGCGATAAGAAGAGTGAGACAGCGTGGGATGTAGCGATACGAAGAGTGAGACATTTTGTGATCTAGCGATAAGAAGAGTGAGACAGCGTGGGATGTAGCGATACGAAGAGTGAGACATTTTGTGATCTAGCGATAAGAAGAGTGAGACAGCGTGGGATGTAGCGATACGAAGAGTGAGACAGCGTGTGATCTAGCGATGAGAATAGTGAAACAGCTTGTGATGTAGCGATAAGAAGAGTGAGACAGCTTGTGATCTAGCGATACGAAGAGTGAGACAGCTTGTGATCTAGCGATACGAAGAGTGAGACAGCTTGTGATCTAGCGATACGAAGAGTGAGACAGCTTGTGATGTAGCGATAAGAAGAGTGAGACAGCTTGTGATCTAGCGATACGAAGAGTGAGACAGCTTGTGGAACAAAGATGGAACACTGTGATGACACATACGTCATCACAGTGATGTTCTTGTGGGTGTAATGATATGCTTGTCTAACCCTCTACCTGTCTACCCTGTAGTGTGCGCTTGTTCACTTCCCTTCACAGATTTTTAAAGGAAAGGATTAGTGTGAGAAATGGTGGAAACTGGTGGAAACTCCCGCTATCCCATTCTTACACCAATCCAATGCTTTGAAATCCATTTGGAAAAGAGTGCTTGGATAGAAAAGTAGAGCAATGGGACGTAAGATAAACTGGCCTGGATCCCACCGCTGCCACCCAGTGTAAGAATAGCCTTGGTCTCCAACATGTTTACCAGGAGACGGGCAGATGGACCACTGTGGCACCACTGATGGCCAGGTGGATCAGCCACACAGGAGCCTGGCTATTTCCCAATCCACCACAACCACCTTCTGTGGTACCATGACCTTACCACACCCGATCAACTGGGTAAGATTAGAACTCTCCCTTCCTTTCATCCCGTCATCCCTCTATCCCTCCAGCCATCACCCAACAGAGCTGGCCATCTGTGATACTAGTACTGTATATAGGATGGCATACCATGTTGACTGCATAGAAAATATATGCTTCATATTAGTGTGTTAATCAGACTACTTGTTTTAAAAGCACTGTGACTGTCAGTGTGTTAATATGACTACTTTAAAGAATGAACAACCTGTTTTTAAAGCCCTGTGACTGTCAGTGTGTTAATCAGACTACATGTTTTAAAAGCACTGTGACTGCCAGTGTGTTAATCAGACTACTTGTTTTAAAAACACTGTGACTGTCAGTGGGTTAATCAGACTACTTGTTTTAAAAGCACTGTGACTGCCAGTGTGTTACTACGACTACTTCAAAGAATGAACAACCTGTTTTAAAAGCACTGTGACTGTCAGTGTGTTAACCAGACTACACGTTTTAAAAACATTGTGACTGTCTGTGTGTTAATCAGACTACATTTTTTAAAAGCACTGTGACTGTGTTAATGCCACAAGTCCACTTTGCAGCATCTGAGATTTGTGGTAGGTAATCCTGCTCAAGTTTTATTCCTTCTGTGCCTGTGTGCATGTGTGTAAGTGTGTGTCTGAGAGAGAGAAAGAGAGAGAGTGAGAGAGAGGACAGCTTGTGTGTGTGGGAACACAATCTATATATTGGTAAAAGAATTCCACTTACGACATCAGCTCTTGACCCTGAAGCAAGTGAAGCAGCCAGAAAGTATAAAACATTTATAAGATTGTGTAGAGGTTTGGGCTTAGGGAAATTTTAAACGTTCCACAAATTATATAGATATCTTTATCGAGCCAGGCTAATATCTACTATGACAAATTGATGCAGGTTAGGAACAATGCCAAAAAGAGAAAAAGCTTGCAAAACAAATGGGGCCAAAACAAAGTCATATTTTATGGCAGATATAAAAGGCCTCTAAAGCAGTCCCAGTCATCATCAAACCTGCTGACGCTTGAAAACTCTGCCTCTCAAGGATAGAGCCCTATATTGCCTCCTCCTCTACACTACTCCTGGGGAAGTTTGAGTGTTTGAGAACACTTAAAAGTCTAAAGATCACCTTGCTCTTGATGTTCTACAGTAGTGAGGACTGGGATACCCTGAATCGAGTATATCACCTCATGACAGTCTTAGTCACTACAGTACAGTACAGTACAGTACTGTCACGTATACTCCCTCTCTGGCCTCTAGGTCACCAGGCTGCTGATGATCCTGCACACCTGTCACCATCATCTCGCGCACCTGCGCCTCATGACACTCACCTGGACTCAATCACCTCCTTCATTATCTTCCCTATATCTGTCACTCCCCTTGGTTCTTTCCTCAGGTGTTGACTCTGTTTTCATGTCGGTGCGTTGTTTGTGTTTCGTGGTCATTGTTTCTTTTATTTATTAAAACACTCACTTCCTGAACTTGCTTCCCGACTCTCAGCGCACACGTTACAAGTACAGGACAGGACAAGGGCGTGTAGTGCATACTGCACCTCAACAGGAATGAGCTAGATTTGCTACAGGTGTAGGATCTTAATTTGACCTATATTGTCGCAGCAAAATAATCCTGCAGCAAGAGGATTTTAACGTTCTAGATTGGTGATTAGTCTATTAGCTGGCCAAAAGTAGGCTTCATGAAAAGTGCAATACTGTTAATATAACTGTGTGTTAGTGTGGGTTTTCAGTTAATTGATGTAAATCACAAAGCTCATCTGCATTTCCTGTGGTGCAGGAAAATTCTCAGCAACAAAAGAGTGATCAACATCTGTACAATACAGGACTTTTTTTTGCGACGGTACATTCTTAACTAGCGCTTCACTGTCGTCTGCATCTTTTAGTAATCCTGTATCCACTAAAACATAATGGCCCTGATATCTCATAGTTGTAATCTAAAGTATTGACTTAGCGGCTGAAACAGAGTCCAACACGCAGCATGTTAGACATTGCCTATTCTACAATGAGTGAGGGCTGTTTTGTGTAAAGCTAGATGGCACTGACCGGCCTATGTTCACCCAGCCATGCAGGGAAGAGCAGTACAGTGTACCCGTGGGCTCATGTCTGAGTGACGCAACACTCATTATCTCTTGCATAACGACCCTGATGCCAAGCATCCAACGTAGCTTTTTAGGAGCAGACGAGAGTCTTGTCAAAATGGGGTCCGGGGCTGTATAGGAGGCTGGAACAAAAGTGCTTTCAATTTAGATCTGAAAGACTCCCTTGTTTCCCAGGAATAGGGCCATCTTTATGATAGGCAATATCCGCTCCCAAAGACAGGAAGTGCCAGAAATTGGCGGAGTATTCCGAGCTGATCTATTCAGATTCAGATGAAAACCGCCAATGAGAGGCCAGCCCCCCCTTCAGTTCTCTGGCTACTGTAGGCTATAAGGTCTTTGGCGCCTTATGTTGCTAACCCCAGATCCCAGCCAAATGGATGAATTAGATCAGACTTTTGATTAGAAGTTTTGTAGTCAATTCACAGAGCTATTCACATGTGCCACGATCAAAAGGAGGGAAATGGTTGAGATGAAAAGCTAGGAGATCTGAAAGGGAGTTCAGTTACAATGATAAGTCAGATGAAGCTTTGCTTCGCTTCACAATGCGGTGGCTAATGCATCTAATCATTGCACTTGATTTGTTTTGCTAATTGACAATTCCAATGTCTTCCACGTTAGCAAACACGCAGTAAGTTGTCATTGTTTGCGCTAATTGCGCTGTTTGTTTACATAATCTGGTTCAAGCATTCATGACATCACCCTGAAGAAGGTACAGCAATGCCGAAACGTTACGCTAAAATTACTGGGAGCTTGTATATAGTGTGCGACTCTCTTTGTTTATTCTTATAGCCAACATAAGTTGAGCATAAGTTGAAAAGATGCTTACTACCGGAGACCTCCAAAGGAAATTACTCTTAACCCATTGACATTCAAGCGTTTTTAGAGTAACTTATCCCTGATCACTGAGAACTGTCTTCGATCCTCGACTGTGCAGGCACCAGAAGATCAATCAATGAATGAATCAATCAATCAATCAATCACAGCACTGTTTATCTAACTGGAAATGGACATCTCTTAGCAAACCTAGAAAAGGTTAGGATTTGACAAAAGGATCCTCCATCACCTTTTTCCCAGTGAGTCTACAGATACACACACAGCAGTAACAGCTGACTTCTTCCAGTTCAGAGATGCACTCGATGTACAACTTACCTTCAAGACTGAGGAAGAACTCAAGTGTGACGTAGCACCTCTGCCCCCACCCCCCCAAAAGAAAATGTAGCATGGAACATTCTTTCATTTAAATTGGAAAAAGGCAAAATAACACAATCTAATTCCGCCCTGAGCCAGAGAGATTAAGTAAGTAAGTAAGTACTCAATAGAACAATTTAATTGAAATCTCGGAGGTTGAGGAGGTAAGGGAGGGAAAAGCCTGTCCAACGAGTGAAGTTTATAAAAAGGCATCAACATTTTCCCTGGAATGCCATTTTTCACTCAGTCCAAGGAAAAGGTCAGCTTTCTCCGCTGTTATATTAATATATAGCCATTGATAATTGGTTTTCTATCATTCACGAAAATTTACAATGCTCCAAGGCACAACATTTTTCTTCTTTGCATTCTCTTGCAATAGTACTGACATTCCCTCATACATTCCCCCTGTATCTCTCTCTCTTGTTTCATTAAGGTCACTCCACCTCAAAAAGCACCAGGGTTGACAACCACCATCTCAGATTGTTCTGGAATCATTTCTGTAGATTGAAAACAGATAAGGTTAGCATTCCTGCAACATGGTTTTGTTGAAATATAATTTGATCGCTGAGAAATTAAGATAATTGATTGCACCCAAATTTGCCATTTTAAATTATAGGATTAAAATTATATTCAATAGATATAGTACTTACAGTCAGGTCCATAAATATTTGGACATTGACCAAGTTATTCCAAGTTATTATTATTTTAGCTGTCTATAACAGCATATTGTAGTTGAAATTAAACATTGAATATGAGCTGAAAGTGCAGACTTTCACCTTTAATTTGAGGGTTTTTACATCCAACTCGTGTGAATGGTGTAGGAATTACAGCACGTTTTATATGTGGTCCCCCCCTTTTTAAGGGACCACAAGTAATTGGACAATTGGCTGCTCAGCTGTTCCATGGCCAGGTGTGTGTTATTCCCTCAATAGTTAATACAAGTAAGCAGATAAAAGGTCCAGAGTTGATTTCAAGTGTGGCATTTGCATTTAGAATCTGTTGCTGTTAACCATAAATATGAACTCCAAAGAGCTGTCACTGCCAGTGAAACAAGCCATCATTAGGCTGAACAATCTTAACAAAGCCATCAGAGAGATAGCAAAAACGTTAGGTGTTGTAGCCAAGTCAACTATTTTGTATTTCAATTAGCATAATAACATAACCAGCACAGGTGTCACAAAACTCAAAAATAGCGATAAAATAAATTGCTTACCTTTGAAGATCTTCCTCTAATGGCAATCCAAAGGGTCCCAGCTACACAGTAAATGGTCCTTTTGTTCGATAAAGTCCCTCTTTATGTCCCAAAATCCACCATTCCACTCGTTCAATATACAAGACATAGAATACGTAAAAAAGTGACCCATAAACTTTGTCCAAACTGCCCTAATATGTATATAAACAATAATATTTCAGATGGAAACCTGGTCGATAGAAAAGGAAAAAACCTGTCATGCGCACTAAACAGTCCAGTCCACTCCTGAGTCCATTGACAAAAACAGCTCTTACTCCTTGGATTTTCAAAATAAAAGCCTGAAATCTAGTCTAAAGACTGTTGACATCTAGTAGAAGCTATAGGAACTGCAATCTGGGAGATAGATACCCCTGCTTTGTCAATGGAAAAAGTGTGACATCACAAAATCCAATTTTCCGGATGGATTTTCCTCTGGTTTTCGCCTGCCAAATCAGTTCTGTTATACTTATACTCACAGACATTATGTTAACAGTTTTAGAAACGTCAGAGTGTTTTCTATCCAATACTACTAATTATGTGCATATCCTAGTTTCTGGGCCTGAGTAACAGGCATTTTACTTTGGGCACGCCAGACTCTCCGAACTTCCGAATTCTGCCCCGGAGCCTAAATGAAAGATGAAAGTCTACACTTAAAGCACTTTCAAATCCATTGTGGTGGCATACAGAGACACAATTATGCAAATTGTGTCACGGTCCAAATACTTCTGGACCTGACTAGAACTTCCGATTTGGACCCCCCAAAAATGTTGGTTACCTTACTCTGTAAACAGTCTATGGACAAGGTACGATAGCAACCCATGCTTCGATTTTGTTTACCTGGCCACTGTTTCAAAGGTTCACTTTTTAGCATTTGTGGCACAAGTCCAATGCAAATCAAGCAAACCAAGGCATTGATTGTCAAGAAACAGAGGTTCTGGACAGATTCTAGAATTCCAGGCTTAAATAGCCTGCTTTATGAAAGGTTGCCTTTTCCCTGAAGGACGAGGGACTATAACCCTGTGAGCACACAACTCAATACTATCATTTCATTTTCAGGGTAAGCTCAGATGGAGTTTTCTATGTTTGGACGTATGGGACCACAACTACAACAACAAAAAAAAGACCCACCGATCAATCAGTCAATCAAACTTTGGTCTGTTTTGCAATGACACAGAGCAGCAGTGGAATGACTTAACGTTCCATCCAAATCAATATCCTTGAAGACTAGGTACATCATATCATCCTCCGAACCATGAGTCCGAACACACAACCAATGTAAAGCCAAAGCCTCTGTGTGTGACAGAATACAATTGCTGTTGAGCGATAGCTGTAGCTGTGGGGTGAATGGATGGTGCCTCTGCGTGTGTGTGTGTAAGATTGAGGATTGATACATACACTTTGCCTGATGTGGAGGAGAGATTCAATCATGCTGTCCAGTCCAAATGTGGGTCAGTGGGCCAGAGCCTGTAGATAGAGCCTAGGGGGCGGATGACCCTGATTGAGATTGAGACAGAGGTAACAACAGGAAGGGAGGGAGGGAAACAGAGACACAGGTAACAACAGGAAGGGAGGGAGGGAAACAGAGACACAGGTAACAACAGGAAGGGAGTGAGGGAAACAGAGACACAGGTAACAACAGGAAGGGAGGGAGGGAAACAGAGACACAGGTAACAACAGGAAGGGATGGAGGGAAAGATGTCCCTGATGGAGATAAACAGATATATTTCATGTCTGTGTGTAGACCTATGACTTTGTATGTGGGAATGACATTATCGTCAATTCCTAAGTGAACTGAGATCCTATGTGAAGTGGAATGTGTGAGTAGTTCGTTTTCGGTAACTATGTACCGTGTAGCGTAGGGAATAAGGAACTGTTGGCAGGTCGTACAGAGTAGAAGGGAGGGAGGGGGTAATATTGAAGGAGTGGAAATGTTAAAAGGTCAGACAGTCTTTAAGACTCCCACTAATGATGTCGCTAACTGAGTAGTAAATGAAGCTCTCTGTGAAAAGTGCTGACACAACCTCAAAAGGCCTCAGCTTCCTGCTCCTCTCAATCCAATTTCTTATTTTCTGGGATTAACTTTGCAGACTCTCGTCCAGTGATAGACTCCCAATCAAAGCATAATTATAGAGAACCATGTTCATTTGAGAGATATGTGAGACATCATGTATTCACTGTTTTGCATAATTTCTGGGTAATGATTATGCATGTAGTAACACATTTTTGCAGTGTCAGATCAGACATATTAGCATGCATGTGCTTGTCCAATTAACTTTGCTGACTGAGACACCAATCAAATTAACTCAATGATTACTGCTATGAAAATGTATTGTTATGCAACACAAAGAAAGTTGACTTCAATAGATACAAATAAAGTCTGCTTTGCCAGATATTAAAAGACTCAAGGATGAAATTGAAAGAAAGCATTACCTATGAAAGTATTGTATGGTAGGCTTCTGGTAACACTAAAAAAGCTTGGTATCCCTGAGTTAGCAATGCTACGAGTGGATCAGTATCGGTAACAGTACCACTACAGTGCATCCACTAGCAGTATAGTATGGATATGGACATGGATTGGTGATCTGGAGGTGACCAGAGCCAAAACCCTCTAAACCTGCCTCACTCGGCAGCTTTACCCTTGAATAGTAATCAGCGTTGGGTCTTTAATTTAGAAATGACTGACAGAGAAGTCTGGGTGGAAAGGGTAAGCCACTGGGTTCCTGTACCTCTGTGTACCTTGGTGTAGGAGTGGACAGATGGGAAGGGACAGGATCCCTGGCTGATGAGCAATGCTTCTGCTCCCATGGAGCCCATCATTACTGAGAAAGAGTGTACGAGACGGACAGAATACAGACAGACAGACAGAGAGCGAGAGAGAGAGAATATAGACAGAGAGAGAGAATACAGACAGACAGACAGACAGACAGTGAGAGAGAGAGAATACAGACAGACAGACAGAGAGAGAACACAGACCGACAGACAGAGAAAATACAGACAGACAGAGAGAGAGAATACAGATGGACAGAGACAGAGAGAAGACAGACAGAGAGAGAGCACTAGCCCTCACCCTCTAATCAAATAGGTCCCAGACGTGCTCAATGGGATTGAGATCCGGGCTCTTTGCTGGCCATGGCAGAACACTGACTTCCCTGTCTTGCAGGAAATCACGCACAGAACGAGCAGTATGGCTGATGGCATTGTCATGCTGGAGGGTCATGTCAGGGTGAGCATGCAGGAAGGGTACTACATGAGGGAGGAGGATGTCTTCCCTGTAACGCACAGCGTTAAGATTACCTGCAATGACAACAAGCTCAGTCCGATGATGTTATGACACACCGCCCCAGACCATGAAGGACCCTCCACATCCAAATCGATCCCCCTCCAGAGTACAGGCCTCGGTGTAAAGCTCATTCCTTCGACGATAAACGCGAATCCGACTATCAACACTGGTGAGACAAAACCGTGACTCGTCAGTGAAGAGCACTTTTTGACAGTCCTGTCTGGTCCAGCGACGGTGGGTTTGTGCCCATAGGCGACGTTGTTGCCGGTGATGTCTGGTGAGGACCTGCCTTACAACAGGCCTACAAGCCCTCAGTCTAGCCTCTCTCAGCCTATTGCAGACAGTCTGAGCACTGATGGAGGGATTGTGCATTCCTGGTGTAACTCGGGCAGTTGTTGTTGCCATCCTGCACCTGTCCCGCAGGTGTGATGTTCGGACGTACCGATTTTGTGCAGGTGTTGTTACACGTGGACAGGTGATGGCTGGAAGACCGCCGAACACCACCCGAACAAGGAGAGGCACCAACTTCGGCGGAAGTCGTGACAGTACCCCCCCTTGACGCGCGGCTCCAGCAGCGCGCCGACACAGGCCTCAGGGCCGACCCGGAGGGCGAGGCGCAGGGCGATCTGGACGGAGACGGTGGAACTCCCACAGCATAGACAGATCCAAAACGTCCTCCACCGGAACACAGCATCTCTCCTCCAGACCGTTCCCCTCCCACTCCATGAGGTACTGAAGGCCCCTCTTCCGACGCCTCGAATCCAGTATGGAGCGGACTGAATACGCCGGGCCCCCCTCGATGTCCAGAGAGGGCAGAGGGACCTCCCGCACTTCAGACTCCTGGAGCGGACCAGCCACCACCGGCCTGAGGAGAGACACATGGAACGAGGGGTTAATACGGTAATCGGGGGGAAGCTGTAACCTATAACAAACCTTGTTCACTCTCCTCAGGACTTTAAATGGCCCCACAAACCGCGGACCCAACCGCGGATCCGGCAAGGCAGGCGGAGGGGCAGGTTTCGGGTCGAGAGCCAGACCCGGTCCCCCGGTGCGAACACCGGGGTCTCCCTGCGGTGATGGTCTGCGCTGGCTTTCTGGCACCTCATGGCCCGCTGGAGATGAACATGGGCAGTGTCCCATGTCTCCTCCGCGCGCCTGTACCAGTCGTCCACCGCAGGAGCCTCGGTCTGACTCTGATGCCACGGCGCCAGAACCGGCTGGTACCCCAATACACACTGGAAGGGGGAGAGGTTAGTGGAGGAGTGGCGAAGCGAGATCTGAGCAATCTCTGCCAAGGGCATGAACGCCACCCACTCCCCCGGCCGGTCCTGGCAATACGATCTCAGAAACCTACCCACATCTTGGTTCACTCTCTCTACATGCCCGTTACTCTCGGGGTGATCAAGACCCCCGGACGTTCCATGAACACCTTCCAGACCCTCGAAGTGAACTGGGGACCTCGATCAGACACTATATCCTCAGGCACACCGTAGTGCCGGAAGACGTGAGTAAACAAGGCCTCCGCAGTCTGTAGGGCCGTAGGGAGACCGGGCAGAGGGAGAAGATGGCAGGACTTAGAGAACCGATCCACACCAACCAGGATCGTGGTGTTTCCATGTGAGGGGGGAAGATCGGTCAGGAAATCCACCGACAGGTGTGACCAAGGCCGCTGTGGAACGGGTAAGGGGTGTAGCTTCCTTCTGGGCAAGTGCCCAGAAGCCTTACACTGAGCGCATACCGAGCAGGAGGAAACATAAACCCTCATGTCCTTGGCCAAAGTAGGCCACCAGTACTTCCCAACCAAACAGCGCACCGTCCGACCGATCCCAGGATGACCAGAGGAGGGTGAAGTGTGACCCCAATAGATCAACCGGTCATGGACAGCAGACGGAACGTACAGACGACCAGCGGACACTGAAGCGGAGCTCCAACACTACCGGCGCCACTAGGCAGGAGGCCGGGAGTATGGGGGTAGGATCCATGGACCGCTCCTCTGTGTCATACAGACGGGACAGTGCGTCTGCCTTGACGTTCTGGGAACCCCGTCTGTAGGAAAGGGTGAAAACAAAACGGGTGAAAAACATGGCTCACCTTGCCTGGCGAAGGTTCAGTCTCCTCGCTGCCCGGATGTACTCCAGATTGCTGTGGTCAGTCCAGATTAGAAAAGGGTGTTTAGCCCCCTCAAGCCAATGTCTCCACATCTTCAGAGCCTGTGAGAAGAAAGCACAGGGGCGGAGCTCCGGTGGCGCACCCGAGCGCTAAGAGAGCACGGCTCCTATTCCAGCCTCCACTATGAACGCCAAAGAGGAATCCGGATGGGCCAGCACGGGAGCCGAGGTAAACAGAGCTTTCAGGTGACCAAAAGCCCTGTCCGCCTCAGCCGACCACTGCAAACGCACCGCACCCCCCTTCAGCAGTGAGGTAATGGGAGCCACTACCTGACCAAAACCCCGGATAAACCTCCGGTAGTAGTTGGCAAACCCTAGAAACCTTTACCATGCTGGGAGTCGGCCAATTACGCACGGCTGAAATGTGGTCACTCTCAATCTCCACCCCAGAGGTGGAAAAGCGATACCCTAGGAAAGAGACAGACTGCTGGAAGAACAGGCATTTCTCAGCCTTTACGTACAGGTCAACAATCGACCAAGCACCCTGCGCACCAGGGACACATGCTCGGCACGTGTAGCGGAGTATATCAGAATGTCATCATTATACACCACTACACCCTGCCCATGCAGGTCCATGAAAATCTTGTCTACAAAGGCTTGGAAGACTGATGGAACATTCATCAACCCGTACGGCATGACAAGGTACTCAAAATGCCCTGAAGTCATACTGAACGCCGTCTTCCACTCGTCTCCCTCCCGGATACGCACCAGATTGTAAGCGCTCGTGACAGTTTGAGATCTAGTTTGGTGAAGAAGCACACCCCGTGCATTGACTCAATCGCTGTGGCGATAAGCGGTAGCGGGTAACTATACCTCACCGTGATCTGGTTTAGACCTCGATAGTCAATACACGGGCGCAGACCTCCCTCCTTCTTCTTCACAAAAAAGAAACTCGCGGAGGCGGGTGATGTGGAGGGCCGAATGTACCCCTGACGCAGGGATTCGGAGACATGTTTCCATAGCTACCGTCTCCTCCTGTGACAGGGGATACACGTGACTCCTTGGAAGTGCGGCGTCTATCAGGACATTTATCGCACAATCACCCCATCGAAGGGGTGGTAATTGAGTCCCCTTCTTCTTAGAAAAGGAAAGAGCCAAATCGGCATATTCAGGGGGATTGCGCACGGTGGAGACCTGGTCTGGACTTTCCACCGTAGTAGCACCCACGGAAACCCCTAAACATCTCCACGAGCACTCTCGCGACCAACCCGTGAGAACACTCTGTTGCCAAGAAACAGTGGGGTCATGACAAGCTAACCAGGGTAGACCTAGCACCACGGGAAACGCAGGAGAGTCAATGAGGAAGAGACTGTTTCTCTCCTTGTGACCCCCCTGCATGACCATACCCAGAGGAGTGGTGGCCACGGGAACAATAGGAATCCCTAAACTAAGGGCGAACGATCTGTCTATAAAATTCCCAGCCGCGCCTGAATCGACGACCGCCTTATGCTGGGAATGTGGGGAAAACTAACATACAAAAACAAGTGTGGGCTCTGGGTGAGAATGGTGCCGGATTCCGCCGAAGTTGGTGCCTCTCCTTGTTCGGGTGGTGTTCGGCGGTCAACGTCACCGGTCTTTTAGCCATCATCGATCCTCTTTTCATTTTCCATTTGTTTTGTCTGTGTTTCCATACCTGGTTTCAATTCCCTCATTACATGTGTTGTATTTACACCCTCTGTTCCCCCCCATGTCTTTGTGTGGGATTGTTTATTGTTAGTGCTTGTGCTTTTTGTGAGTGGTCGCCTGACGGGTTATTTTGTACCCAATTTACTGTCTCGTGTTGTTTTGTACCGGTTTTTGGTATTGTTATTAAACAACTCCAATTGTCACCCAGTTTGCTCTCCTGCGCCTGACTTCGCTGCCACCAGTTACAAACCAGCCTGACATACTCTCAATATCTCTCATAGTTACTTTATGAAATACCACCCTGTTATCCACCTAAAAATAATAAAGTCTTGCTGCGGTACATCCTAACAAATCAATCAATTGAAACCTGCTTTAATCTTTCTCCATTAGTCTACCTAAAATTAGCACTGACATACGTTTAAAGTGAAATACCGTGACAGTAGATTCAAATCAGATGTAACTCTGTTAGGGTACCTCATTTTATACCAAAACAAGGTAATTCATCTGTGTTCAAGATTAACCTATCACAATTTCTAAATATTGCACCCTCACTCGCCTTAGGCTAACAAGTAATATAAAAGCTTATGCTGTTGATTAAAACTGCCTCTCCGATACTTGCGTCTTTAAGGTGACTCAAAGTGGATCTTGGCAATAGGGTATGGGAGTAATCAATGGTAATTCACTCCTCAATGCATCCCAATCAAACTGTACTGGTGGAAATTCATGTTTTCCTCATATCCTTTCTCCCGCTGTTCTCCGTGATTTTCCATCTCTCCATTTCCCTGCCAATGTGCCAATGACAGGTTGTGTGGTACTGCTGATTATAGCTGGCAGTATTTAAACTCAGTTCAAGCACCAGTCAATCAAGGCTGAGTAACAAAGTGGATGTGTAACAAAGCAATATGATTGCTACATGTACTTCAATCATTTGTGTGCCTTGACAAATCATCTTAATTCTCTCTTTCCCATCCCTTTCCATCTCCATCGTGCTTACCCTCCTTACCCTTATTCCCCACTTCCCCCTCCTCCCTCCCTCATCCATCCATCTTCCTCTCCTTTCTGCACCTCTGACTGAAGCTCCACATTCCACACGTGAGTGCTGCTAGGCCTGGACAGACGGGATCCATGGGAAGCAGCTCTTGCATTTTGTAGACGTTGTGTAAACACTCTACCTGCTTCACAGCACACAGCAGGGTCACCACATGGGCATAGGGAGAGAGGTGACAGGCATGTGCTGTGAAGGGAGAGAAGTGACAATGTTTTCTTAAAAGTGTTATAAAATGTAATGTCATGTAATATTTTTAATTGTATATAACTGCCTCAATGTTGCTGGACCTAAGGAAGAGTAGCTGCTGCCTTGGCAGGAACTAATGGGGATCCTTAATCAATACAAATATTAGCTCTCTCTCTGTGGCGGTTCACTCTAGCAGCCTGCCATGCTGGCTGAGTGTGTGGGTTTTGGGTGGGAAGGTGTGTGTGTGTATCCGTGTATGAGAATCCTGGTCGTCGCTGCGCGTTAGCACCAGCTATCGATAGGAAGAGAGACACAGATGGTGTTCACAACAACAGCAACAGTGGCAGCAGCATGTTCAATCCACAATACACACTCTACTTGATAATCGATGGTTTCCTTAACAATAACATCAAAGGGTCAAGGGAAGACACCAGACAATACCGAAGCACTTCATTTCTTTACATCTTCTCACACATTGTCCAATTGGGTAACAACAAGGAGCCAATAATGTCACTAACGTAGTTGTGGCAACATTCACTATTTGAGTTCAGTCAATGTTTGATGTGGTAGAGAAGGAAAAAGTCCCTTTGACAAAGCGATATAGACATTCTACTGTAAAGTCAAATGTCTCACATCGAAATGCAATCATTGACATTGATTTGAATCTCCACGGCCATTATACTGACTCCATTCTTTGCTCGTGAAGAAATAAACTGTTCAGTATGAGGACGGTAGTCATAGAAAGTGTTGCCATTTTTATCAGGATTCCACAGACATTTTTGTATTCTATTGGATAAGATCAAAGCGCAGGAGAGGGGTACCAGGCTATTTAACACCTGCCCTTTCAATAGCATGGTATCAGACTCCACGTCAGGTTCCTGTGTTCCTCTGTCACTCTGTGCCCCTTTCATTTCTCTTAGCACCATACCCCCTTCACCCCCATTCTCTTCCCCTTGGGTGGAGCCCAGTTTTGGGGGGTGAAAAGCCCTGGTACCCCACCTCTGGATAGGAAGTGTGTCTCTGTGGGACAGGAAGAAGTGTCCAGTGGACATTCAGATGGCCGAATGGAAAAGAGGAAAGCTCCATAGCAACAACCAGGTCTACGTGTGTGCTTCCACATCCATCTGCAGCCTTTTACAGGCCCACCGTGACAGGCAATGTGGCTCTGTGGTGCTTCCGACTGCAGGAGGTGCTATGATAAACCCTTCCCCAGCTGGGGATGAGGCTGGGGCTTAGGATGTACCAGAGCTCCAGATGTACTTGGGGGAGGGGGGGCTCTCAAGGATCCACTAAACTAAGGCTTTGATATAATAAACGCAGACGTAGGTGCACACACACGGTTATATGTTTTTCCTATCATTTTAATTCATCAACCATGTTACTGTATCTCTCCCCAAACAAACAGTTTAAAAGTCAGATGGCAGTTTTTAGTGCATGAAGTTTCTGTAAGCTTATCAGAGAATGAAATTTCATAAATACATGCTTGAGAGTCAACACACCTGCGTCAGCACAAGGAAGTTAAAGCGCATCCACTGTGCATAAAGACCTCTGCCATCATCTGCACTCTGCGTTCATCTACAGTACCAGTCAAAAGTTTGGACACACCTACACCTTCAAGGGTTTCTCTTTATTTTTTACTATTTTCTACATTGTAGAATAATAGTGAAGACATCAACACTATGAAATAACTCATATGGAATCATGTAGCAACCAAAAAAGTGTTAAACAAATCTAAATATATTTTAGATTCTTCAAAGTACCCTTTGCCTTGAGGACAGCTTTGCTCACTTAGACATTCTCTCAACCAGCTTCACCTGGAATGCTTTTCCAACAGTCATGAAGGAGTTCCTACATATGCTGAGCACTTGTTGGCTGCTTTTCCTTCACTTTGCGGTCCAACTCATCCCAAACCACCTCAAATGGACAGATTTCCACCGTTCTAATGTCCATTGCTCGTGTTTCTTGGCCCAAGCAAATCTCTTTTTCTTATTGGTGTCCTTTAGTAGTGGTTTCTTTGAAGCAATTCGACCATGAAGTCTTGATTCACACAGTCTCTTCTGAACAGTTAATGTTGAGATGTGTCTGATAGTTGAACTCTGTGAAGCATTTATTTGGGCTGCAATTTCTGAGGCTGGTTACTCTAATGAACTTATCCTCTGCAGCAGAGGTAACTCTGGGTCTTCCTTTCCTGTGGTGGTCCTCATAAGAGCCAGTTTATCATAGCGCTTGATGGTTTTTGTGACTGCAATGAAGAAACTTTCAATGTTCTTGACATTTTCCGCATTGACTGACCTTCATGTCTTAAAGTAATAATGGACTGTCGTTTCTCTTTGCTTATTTGAGCTGTTCTTGCCATAATATGGACTTGGTCTTTTACCAAATAGCGCTATCTTCTGTATACGAACCCTACCTTATCACAACACAACTGATAGGCTCGAATGCATAAAGAAGGAAAGAAATTCCACAAACAAATTTTTAACAAAGGCACATCTGTTAATTGAAATGCATTCCAGGTGACTACCTCATGAAGCTGGTTGAGAGAATGCCAAAAGTGTGCAAAGGGTGGCTACTTTGAAGAATCTTAAATATAAAATATATTTTGATTTGTTTCACACTTTTTTGGTTACTACATGATTACATATGTGTTATTTCATAGTTTTGATGTCTTCACTATTATTCCACAATGTAGAAACTAGTAAAAATAAAGAAAAACCCTGGAATGAGTAGGTGTGTCCAAACATTTGACTGGTACTGTATATCTAAAGCCATTCATACTGTGTTGCAGAGAAAATACATGAATGGATGAACTGTGCGACATGGCAATAAGAACAATGCTAGAATATGTCAATATCATTAATTGCTCTGCTATTAAACAATTTCAAGCCTCATAGAAAACGTTATAGGGAGTGAAGGTTGATATTTTCTGAATGTGTTATGGCACCATCTACCAATTCCATTGCAGTGGTAGGGCTTTACAAAAAGATCACAACCTACAGTGACATCTCGTTTGGTCTCTGACGGCTTACTTCTAATCAAAGGAGATGGATGGAGATTGGCGGAGGAGGATTGGCCGACATATATCTGTAAGAAAGGAGGAAAATATAGGTTTGTCTCTGATGACATTCTCATTGATTGAAACAAGTGTTTCCCCTCCATCATGGGGCGATGATAGCACCTAGTATCTGGGGGTCAGCCATGTCCAGAAAACATGTTTGGCCAGTGATGAATTCCTTGTTTTCCCGTACATGGGTTTTTCAATCTCTGCCAACAACACTGATAGAAAATCCACAAATCACTTGTTGGCTGTTCTTTTGATAGAAAACCTAACTGAAGACAAATGAAAAGCAAAAAGAATGTTTTTGTTTTTTCATCGTAAATTGAAAGGATAAAAAAATAAGAAGTGAAAGTAAAATAAATAAAAGTCGAAGAAAACAGTGTAAAAAATCTGTTCTCTGTCCGACCCACCTGTCCCCAACCGTTCCCTGCTCTCTGTCCGACCAACTGTCCCCAACCGTTCCCTGCTCTCTGTCCGACCCACCTGTCCCCATCCGTTCCCTGCTCTCTGTCCGACCACCTGTCCCCAACCATTCCCTGCTCTCTATCCGACCCACCTGTCCCCAACCGTTCCCTGCTCTCTGTCCGACCCACCTGTCCCCAACCGTTCCCTGCTCTCTGTCCGACCCACCTGTCCCCAACCATTCCCTGCTCTCTGTCCGACCAACTGTCCCCAACCATTCCCTGCTCTCTGTCCGACCACCTGTCCCCAACCGTTCCCTGCTCTCTGTCCGACCAACTGTCCCCAACCGTTCCCTGCTCTCTGTCCGACCCACCTGTCCCCAACCGTTCCCTGCTCTCTGTCCGACCAACTGTCCCCAACCATTCCCTGCTCTCTGTCCGACCCACCTGTCCCCAACCGTTTCCCTGCTCTCTGTCCGACCAACTGTCCCCAACCATTCCCTGCTCTCTGTCCGACCCACCTGTCCCCAACCGTTCCCTGCTCTCTGTCCGACCCACCTGTCCCCAACCGTTCCCTGCTCTCTGTCCGACCAACTGTCCCCAACCATTCCCTGCTCTCTGTCCGACCCACCTGTCCCCAACCGTTCCCTGTTCTCTGTCCGACCCACCTGTCCCCAACCGTTCCCTGTTCTCTGTCCGACCCACCTGTCCCCAACCGTTCCCTGTTCTCTGTCCGACCCACCTGTCCCCAACCGTTCCCTGTTCTCTGTCCGACCCACCTGTCCCCAACCGTTCCCTGCTCCCTCCTTTCTGTATGACAGGTGGTGGTTTGTCCGGCCATGTTTGAGCTTCCAAGGGCCCAGTGGACACTCATGGACTGCGTTACAAGCAAAGACAGACACATGAAGGAGAATTACTACCCTTTCTGAGACTGTGTAGTCTTGACAATTGGCAGTCCCACCAGGACTCATTATCACAACTGCTTTTATTGTTCCTGAGAAGGCCATTCTGCTGGCGACCAGATGTGTGCATCTATTTGCGCTTGAGAA
This sequence comes from Brachymystax lenok tsinlingensis, assembly GCA_030435695.1. Taxonomy (NCBI): domain Eukaryota; kingdom Metazoa; phylum Chordata; class Actinopteri; order Salmoniformes; family Salmonidae; genus Brachymystax; species Brachymystax lenok. Next base: position 32,079,222 of record CM059808.1, on the reverse strand, counting down.
AGTTGTTTAAAGGGGCCATGTCCTCCAAACAGCGTTCGCTTCCTGAGCTCCACCCTGGGGGTGACCAGAGTACCCTGACACCCTCTGTGACCATAAGTGTACATCAGAACCGGTGTTGCTATGGTACAGAAAGCCTGGGATATCTGTGGCTCAGATAGATGGACCTGTGAGGCCTCTCTAAGGTCTGTGGAGAGATCAACTCCATGGAGGAATATGTAAAAGTAGCCTACATGTCAGGTAGTGGGCCATCTCAGCTTCTCTGTGTTTGTTTGTGTTCGATTATATTATTAGAGGCTACACTCCCTTTTATTAGATTTCATATAAAAGGTCTTGCAGTGGTTCAAAGCTATTTCCATTTCATTTGGCATTTCAATCCCACTACTCTGGTGTGTTCCTCCCTGCCAAAACTGTTTTCGCTCGAACACCAAGGGGAGCAGCAGTGACGGACTCAGTCCTGTCGTTAGAACACCAAGGGGAGCAGCAGTGACGGACTCAGTCCAGTTGGTAGAACACCAAGGGGACAGCAGTGACTGACTCAGTCCAGTCGTTAGAACACCAAGGGGACAGCAGTGACTGACTCAGTCCAGTTGGTAGAACACCAAGGGGACAGCAGTGACTGACTCAGTCCAGTTGGTAGAACACCAAGGGGACAGCAGTGACGGACTCAGTCCAGTTGGTAGAACACCAAGGGGACAGCAGTGACTGACTCAGTCCAGTCGTTAGAACACCAAGGGGACAGCAGTGACGGACTCAGTCCAGTTGGTAGAACACCAAGGGGACAGCAGTGACTGACTCAGTCCAGTCGTTAGAACACCAAGGGGACAGCAGTGACTGACTCAGTCCTGTCGTTAGAACACTAAGGGGACAGCAGTGACTGACTCAGTCCAGTTGGTAGAACACCAAGGGGACAGCAGTGACTGGGTAGAACACCAAGGGGACAGCAGTGACTGACTCAGTCCAGTTGGTAGAACACCAAGGGGACAGCAGTGACAGACTCAGTCCAGTTGGTAGAACACCAAGGGGACAGCAGTGACGGACTCAGTCCAGTTGGTAGAACACCAAGGGGACAGCAGTGACTGACTCAGTCCAGTCGTTAGAACACCAAGGGGACAGCAGTGACTGACTCAGTCCAGTTGGTAGAACACCAAGGGGACAGCAGTGACGGACTCAGTCCAGTCGTTAGAACACCAAGGGGACAGCAGTGACGGACTCAGTCCAGTTGGTAGAACACCAAGGGGACAGCAGTGACGGACTCAGTCCAGTTGGTAGAACACCAAGGGGACAGCAGTGACTGACTCAGTCCAGTCGCAGAACACCAAGGGGACAGCAGTGACTGACTCAGTCCAGTTGGTAGAACACCAAGGGGACAGCAGTGACTGACTCAGTCCAGTTGGTAGAACACCAAGGGGACAGCAGTGACTGACTCAGTCCAGTCGTTAGAACACCAAGGGGACAGCAGTGACGGACTCAGTCCAGTTGGTAGAACACCAAGGGGACAGCAGTGACTGACTCAGTCCAGTCGTTAGAACACCAAGGGGACAGCAGTGACTGACTCAGTCCAGTCGTTAGAACACCAAGGGGACAGCAGTGACTGACTCAGTCCAGTTGGTAGAACACCAAGGGGACAGCAGTGACTGACTCAGTCCAGTTGGTAGAACACCAAGGGGACAGCAGTGACTGACTCAGTCCAGTCGGTAGAACACCAAGGGGACAGCAGTGACTGACTCAGTCCAGTTGGTAGAACACCAAGGGGACAGCAGTGACGGACTCAGTCCAGTCGTTAGAACACCAAGGGGACAGCAGTGACGGACTCAGTCCAGTCGTTAGAACACCAAGGGGACAGCAGTGACGGACTCAGTCCAGTCGTTAGAACACCAAGGGGACAGCAGTGACTGACTCAGTCCAGTCGTTAGAACACCAAGGGGACAGCAGTGACTGACTCAGTCCTGTCGTTAGAACACCAAGGGGACAGCAGTGACTGACTCAGTCCAGTCGTTAGAACACCAAGGGGACAGCAGTGACGGACTCAGTCCAGTTGGTAGAACACCAAGGGGACAGCAGTGACGGACTCAGTCCAGTCGTTAGAACACCAAGGGGAGCAGCAGTGACGGACTCAGTCCAGTCGTTAGAACACCAAGGGGAGCAGCAGTGACTGACTCAGTCCAGTCGGTAGACAACGCTTTTGTTTTGAGATATTAAAATAAACACTACTATTCCCTGACTGTGAATTGGAAGGAAGTCGAGTGTTGTTTTTCTGGGATTGTCGGGGGATTTCCAGCTCTGCAGTGAGGCCATCTGCTGTCGATTGAGCAAGCACACAGAACCAGTGACCGTAACCCGCCACAATACTTTTTCGCTGTTGTTTCAACAGTGGAGTTGAACAATGAGTAATGAGGGATTATTATATTATATTTTATAATTCACTATTATTTATATGGTGAATATATCATGTGTCATATTATTATTGACCTGGAGATGCCGTTCACTGACTGTACAATTTGTTGACTTTGTTGGAATAGGTAGGGTTTGTTAATTACATCCATGTGTGGTCATTCACAATATAGTTTGAATATGTGTGAGAATATGTTTAATCTACACACTTGAAAAACACCCTCTCTCTCCCACCCCCTCTCCCCTTCACCCTCTCTCTTTCCCGCCCCCTCTCCCCTCCACCCTCTCTCTCCCTCCCCCTCTTCCCCAGCCTCACCATCTATGTGTTATCTCGAGGGAAAGATGTCCCGCTTGTGTATGACAGGAGAGTACAGCAGCATAAAGACAGAAAAAAAACATACCCATCCTAACGTTGCCTGTAGGTTTCAGACCCTGTGGCAACATCCAACAGCCGGTATGATATCGACTGGCTGGGCGGAGCTGAAAGAGCCTCACTGGGATATTAGCTGCTCCATCGTTTAGATTGCTTTGAAAAGGGGCCGTGCAGTTAGAAGACGAATGTCAGAGGGGAAAGTATAGATCTGACCTCTTTTCTCTCCCTCACTCCTTCCATCCACCCCTTATAACCCTCTATTCGATTTCTTCATCCTCCGAGGTGACCAGGGACAAGAGAAGAGGAGGATGAGGGTTCGAGCGGCCTCCTCGTCAGGTGACAGTTTGTCAAGTAAAGGAGCCCACAGGGGGATGGGGGAGTGTGTGTGTTGGGGTGGGAGGTTGGTTCAGGGCCGGGGGTCTATCCCAGAGGTATGGATGAGGGTCAACACATTGAGCAGGGGAGAGGGTATGAGTTCCGCTGCACTGGTCATCATGCCTCAGAGCCCTGTGTGTGTGTGTGTGTGTGTGTGTGTGTGTGTGTGTGTGTGTGTGTGTGTGTGTGTGTGTGTGTGTGTGTGTGTGTGTGTGTGTGTGTGTGTGTGTGTGTGTGTGTGTGTGTGTGTGTGTGTGTGTGTCAGAGACGGAGTGTGCATGAGCGGGTGGCCGGGGGCAGACAGTACAGTATGTCTGTATGTTATTGTATGCATGTGTTGGTCAGTGAAGTGCATTTATTTTGTTTAACCTAATGCCAGGAAGGTCATTAGACAAAGACATGTACAGCACATAAAAACCTACAATATGATCAGGAATAATCTACAAACTACGTAAATAGTATGTTCAGTTAGCATACATTTGCACTGTACCTGTCCTGTGGCATGTATAGTTTTACTGCATGTCGTTGTAGAGTATTATCTTTTCCTTCATACTGTCTTTACAGGAAAGGCATGCTGTAGTGGCTGCAGGTTTGTGTGAGTCCGCCCTGCCAGAGCAAATCAAGATGAAACTGTCAGTGGAAAATGACATGGAGGGGGAAAGAAAAAGGGAGAGGGTGTGAGAAGAGAACAGAGGGAGAGAGAACAGAGAGAGAGCAGAGGGAGCGAGAGAGAGAACAGAGGGCGAGAGAGAGAACAGAGGGCGAGAGAGAGAGAGAGAGAGAGAGAGAGAGAGAGAGAGAGAGAGAGAGAGAGAGAGAGAGAGAGAGAGAGAGAGAGAGAGAGAGAGAGAGAGATTTTCCATGCCAATAAAGCCTTTTGAATTTAATTGAGTTGAGAGAGAGAGCAGCTCAGCCTGAATAGGTTACCCTCACATATCGCGTCTCAGGGTTCATCAATAACTTAGAGGCATGATGGGAAATCCTCTTTAAACAGCCCCAGACCCTCAGCCTGCTGTTGTTCATTCTTATTTGACACGTTTTTGGCAAGTGTTTCGCACATGGACGACATACGGATACGGCCCGCTCTAGACCTTGTTAATATCATGTGATTGTCAAGTCAGTCTACCCTGAAACATATGTTAGTACTATGCTAGGATTACTTTGTCCTATTAAATTGAATGCCGGTACAGATTTAGCCTGTTATGTATAAAATATTGGTAGGGAAAAGTGTTGCTGGGTTGGATTAGCTAGCGAGAGTTGACTGATGCAGTGTTCTACCCACAATGCAACAGTTGTGGAAAATAATTTATTTGCCGGTAACCTGAAAAATGGTTTGTCCGTTATCATGAAAGAAGCGATAAATCTATTGACTCATTTAGGTTGTCAAGAGATTCATATGACAGCTTGGTAACACTTTACTTGACACCCAGCGTCATAACACATTCTGACAAGGTCATAACCATGTCATAATATGTCATAACAGCTGACATAACTTGTCATAACAGGTCATAATGTGGTCATAACGCATATATTTACACCTGATGTGACATATATTGCGTTATTTTATGACTGGTTATGACACCTACATAAGAGTGTTAAAACACACATTTATTCACATTGTCCCGCCTTGTTTTTCAAGGCGGGACAACTTCCGGTAAAACTGGAGTGTGCGCAATTCAAATAAATAATCATAAAAAATATGGATATTAAACATTTAGGTACATACAAGTGTCTTATATCGGTTGAAAGCTTAAATTCTTGTTAATCTAACTGCACTGTCCGATTTACAGTAGGCTTTACAGCAAAAGCATGCCATGCGATTGTTTGAGGACGGCGCCCCAAATCAAAATATTTTTCCACCGGCACAGGTTTCATAAATTCACAAATATCGATTAAATATTCACTTACTTTTTGAAAATATTCCTCTGATTTTTCATCCAAAGGGTCCAAGCTATAACATGTAGTGTCGTTGTATTCGTTAAAATCCTTCTTTATATCCCAAAAAGTCAATTTAGTTGGCGCCATCGATTTGAGTAATCCACTCGTTCAACATGCCAAGATAGGAATCCGAAAATCTACCCCTAAACTTTGCTTCAACAAGTCAAAATACATTTCTATTGAATACTCAGATATCCTAAAATGTAATTAAACTATAGTATTTCATACGGAAAGAAGTATGTTCAATAGGAAAACGATATTAGCAGGTGTGTCCTGTCTTCATCGCACGCGCATACATGAATTTCCAAGTCTGTGTCCCTGTAGTAAAAGTCATATTTCTTACTCGTTTTGGAAGAAACAAACCTGAAACCTTGAACAAAGACTATTGACACCCAGTGGAAGCCATAGGAATTGCATACTAGAAACTAGATTTAATTATTTCCATATACGTTCCATTGGAAGAGCATGGGCTCTCAAAAAAAAAAAATCTGGTTGGTTTTTCTTTGAATTTTCTCCTACCATATCTATTGTGTCATAGTCTCCTACATTATTTACCTATTATATTCCTAGTCATAGTCTCCTACAAACTTCAAAGTGTCTTCTTTCCAATAGTACCAATTATATGCATATCCTGGCTTCAGGGCCTGAGCAACAGGCAGTTTACTTTGGGCAGATCAGTCAGTCAGAAAAAAGGACCCTAGCCCTAACAATATAAGACCTTTGTTGTTGTAATTAATTAATTACAGTCATGCTTTTTTAATATTTTTTTTCATCATATCTTAAATACACTACACATGTTTGTGGACACCTGCTCGTCAAACATTTCATTCCAAAATCATGGGCATTAATATGAGGTTGGTCCCCTCTTTGCTGTTACAACAGCCTCCACTCTTCTGGGAAGGCTTTCCACTAGACGTTGGAACATTGCTGCGGGAACTTGCTTCCATTCAGCCCCAAAAGCATTCCTGAGGTCAGGCAGTGATGTTGGGCGATTAGACCTGGCTCACAGTCGGCATTTCAATTCATCCCAAAGGTGTTCGATGGAGTTGAGGTCAGGGATCTGTGCGTGCCAGTCAAGTTCTTCCACACCGATAGAAAACAACTATTTCTATATGGCCCTTGCTTTGTGCATGGGGCATTGTCATGCTGAAACAGGAAAGGGCCTTCACCAAACTGTTGCCACAAAGTTGGAAGCACAGAATCATCTAGAATGTTATTGTATGCTGTAGCGTTAAGATTTCCCTTCACTGGAACTAAGGGACCCAGACCATTATTCCTCCTCCACCAAACTTTACAGTTGGCACTATGCATTGGGTCAGGTAGCGTTTTCCTGTCATCTGCCAAACCCAGATAGTGAAGTGTGATTCATCACTCCAGAGAACGCGTTTCCACTGCTCCAGAGTCCAGTGGCTGCGAGCTTTACAAAACTCCAGCCGACGCTTGGCATTGTGCATGTTGACCTTCGGCTTGTGTGCAGCTGCTCGGCCATGGATACCCATTTCATGAAGCTTCCAACAAACATTTCTTGTGCTGATGTTGGTTCCAGAGGCAATTTGGAATTCGGTAGTGAGTGTTGCCACCGATGACAGACAATGTTTACACGCTTCAGCACTCTGCGGTCCCGTTCTGTGAGCTTGTGTGGCCTACCATTTCCACTTCACAATAATAGCACTTACAGTTGACCAGGGCTGCTCTAGCAGGGCATACATTTGACAAACTGACTTGGTTGGCATCCTATGGCATCCTATGACGGTGCCACATTGAAAGACACTGAGCTCTTCAGTAAAGCCATTCTACTGCTAATGTTTGTCTATGGAGATGAAATGTCAGTGTGCTCAAATGTATACACCTGTCAGCAATGGGTGTGGCTGAAATAGCAACATAGCATTGGGGGACATCAATTTGGGTGCAATTTCAATGAATAATTAATGTGGTCAATTTCAGAAAATGTTATATAACATAAACATACTGTTGCAAGTAGGCTATGGTGTAATGGAATGGTTTGCGTTGTGTGTTAGGTTTTGGGGTTTTGACACTCTTATGTAGGTGTCATAACCAGCTATAAAATAATGAAAAATGTCACAACAGGTCTAAATATATGTGACATGACAGTGTTGTGACCACATTATGACAGGTTGTGTCAGCTGTTATAACATATTATAACATGGTTACGACCGTGTCATAATGTGTTACCGACTGCTTCAACTACCACATGTATGATATGAGAGGATGAAAAAGGATGAGTGCCATAACTGGAAAATAGGGGATGATTCACCCTTAAGAGTCTGACACGAGGCCAAACCCATGCTAAAAAGAGAACCTTGAAGGAGGAAAGAAATGATTCCATGAATAGTTCTTCTTCGCAACTTCAAACATCCAATTTAGCATTGCTTATCCTTTGTCTATGAAGCTGTTAATGCTTCAGAAACAAAAAAATCCATCTCTCTACATATGAAGCCTCATAAAACCAAAAAAATGATAACACAGTTCACAAAACTCTCCACAGCTCTTTTCAACGTCCAAAATAATTGTTTTTCTTGACAAACAACCGAACACAGCTAGTCAGTCAACTTTCCTTTTGTGCAAGCTGTAGGTCTCATATCAGCAGCCAATCACAGGGCAGAACTCAGAAGGTAGAGGGCTAATGGTGCTCAGCTGTGCCTCGTTGTAACTCGTTAGTGGGTAATTAGGTCAGCTCGTTACATCAAACAGCACAACACTCCTACAGCAAATATTCATGCAGAGACAAATTAAGGCAATGACCTTGAAATACAAAGCAACATTATTGCAGGACAATACAGACACAAACACACTTTTTCATTTAATATTACATTTTGTAAAAGTGAGACATCTCGTTTCTTTTATAATAGACAGACAGGAGATGGCAGTGGGGCTTTGGTCATTTATGGCTTCATCTTGCTCTCGAGAACTCAAGGCATTACCAAGGCATTACCAAGGCATTACCAAGACATTACCAAGGAATTACCAAGGCATTACCAAGGCATTACCAAGGCATTGCCAAGGCATTACCAAGGCATTACCAAGGCATTACCAAGGAATTAACCAGGCATTAACCAGGCATTACCAAGGCATTACCTAGGCATTAACAAGGCATTACCAAGGCATTAACAAGGCATTAACAAGGCATTATCAAGGCATTACCAAGGCATTAACCAGGCATTAACCAGGCATTACCAAGGCATTACCAAGGCATTACCAATGCATTAACAAGGCATTAACCAGGCATTAACCAGGCATTAACAAGGCATTAACCAGGCATTACCAAGGCATCACCAAGGCATTCGGCATTCCCTAGTTAGCATCTATGGATGGCCTAGGCCTCATCCTAACATGAATTTTCATGATTAACGCAACCCAGTCTCATGAACTATACGCATTAATCCAAATCATATGCTTGGATCTGAAGTTATGTTTCAACACACAGTTATGAAAGGTGTAGAACCCCAGTGTACCATAAAGAGAGTGTGAAATAAAGATACATCTAAACTGGACTCCTGAGTACCGCAGCGGTCCAAGACACTGCATCTCAGTGCTAGAGGTGTCACTACAGACACCCTGATTCGAATCCAGGCTGTATCACAACCGGCCGTGATTGAAAGTTGGCCCAGTTGGCCCAGCATCATCCGCGTTGGCCCAACATCGTCCGTGTTTGGCCGGTGTAGCGATTTGTTCTTAACTGACATGACTAGTTAAATGTATAATATATTCCTAGTTTAGGTAGATAGTGTGTGGAGGGTAGGCTATATGGCCTGCAGTGAGAGGCAGCGATAAACAAACATGAAGAGGGAGGAGAAGTGCAGAGAGAGAAGAATGAATAAAAGAGGAGGGATGACAAAAGGAGGAGAGACCAGTGATTTCCATTGACAGTGTTCAGCCAGTTCGTTCCCAGGGGGCTCCGGGACAGCAGCACCAGCTGCCCATGTCACAGTAACGTCAATGGCTGAAATAATGAAGCTCTCAGCCCTGCAGCGTACTGCACACACACACACACACACACACAAACACACACACACACACATGCAGAAAAACACACACACACAGCAGTACACACATGAGCATGAACACAGACAGTAAACCTAATGAAACATAAGCCTGCTCCTTCTCGCTCTCCTCTCTCTCTCTCAAACACGCACACAGTGAACATAACGCACGTATGACTAAATGCATTGCATTACTCTTCTTGACACTCAAACAAGGCCAAGAACAGACCACTAAAACATCCACAACCTCCCTCCCACACTGAACGCTTGACTTTCCCAAGAGACAAGCTGTCCTTTCTTTCTTTCTCTCTGTCCTCTTTATTCATTTATTTCCGGAGGAAGTACAGGTCATTGCCAGTTCAGAGATGGTATTTTCAGTGTGTGCCATAACTCAGTCAAGCTACTTGATGAGAATTATTAACTATGGTACTTTTGAGTTTATCCCCTGCCAGGACCAACAGCTGGCTACTGACCCTGTTAATCCCCTGCCATGACCCAAAGCTGGCTACTGACCCTGTTTATCCCCTGCCAGCACCCACAGCTGGTTACTGACCCTATTAATCCCCTGCCATGACCCAAAGCTGGCTACTGACCCTGTTTATCCCCTGCCAGCACCCACAGCTGGCTACTGACCCTGTTTATCCCCTGCCATGACCCAAAGCTGGTTACTGACCCTGTTTATCTCCTGCCATGACCCATAGCTGGCTACTGACCCTGTTTATCTCCTGCCAGGACCCACAGCTGGCTACTGACACTGTTTATCCCCTGCCATGACCCATAGCTGGCTACTGACCCTGTTTATCCCCTGCCATGACCCATAGCTGGCTACTGACCATGTTTATCCCCTACCATGACGCATAGCTGGCAACTGACCCTGTTAACCCCCTGCCAGGACCCACAGCTGGCTACTGACCCTGTTTATCCCCTGCCATGACCCATAGCTGGCTACTGACCCTGTTTATCTCCTGCCAGGACCCACAGCTGGCTACTGACCCTGTTTATCCCCTGCCATGACCCATAGCTGGCTACTGACCCTGTTTATCTCCTGCCAGGACCCACAGCTGGCTACTGACCCTGTTTATCCCCTGCCATGACCCATAGCTGGCTACTGACCCTGTTTATCCCCTGCCAGCACCCACAGCTGGCTACTGACCCTGTTTATCCCCTGCCATGACCCATAGCTGGCTACTGACCCTGTTTATCCCCTGCCATGACCCAAAGCTGGCTACTGATCCTGTTTATCTCCTGCCAGGACCCACAGCTGGCTACTGACCCTGTTTATCCCCTGCCATGACCCATAGCTGGCTACTGACCATGTTTATCCCCTACCATGACCCATAGCTGGCTACTGACCCTGTTAATCCCCTGCCATGACCCATAGCTGGCTACTGACCATGTTTATCCCCTACCATGACCCATAGCTGGCAACTGACCCTGTTAATCCCCTGCCATGACCCATAGCTGGCTACTGACCCTGTTTATCCCCTGCCAGGACCCACAGCTGGCTACTGACACTGTTAATCCCATGCCAGCACCCACAGCTGGCTACTGACCCTGTTTAACCTCTTCAACAAATTGTACTGATTTTCAGTAAGCACATTATGATACAATTTTTTCTTCCTTTTTAAACTGTTATATACACAGTATGAGCCACTATACTAAATACAGAGAATGAGCCACTATACTACATACACAGTATGAGCCACTATACTATATACAGAGCATGAGCAACTATACTACATACTCAGTATGAGCCACTATACTATATACACAGAATGAGCAACTATACTATATACACAGTATGAGCCACTATACTATATACACAGTATGAGCCACTATACTATATACAGAGTATGAGCCACTATACTACATACACAGTATAAGCCACTATACTATATACACAGTATGAGCCACTATACTATATACACGGTACGAGACACTATATTATATACACAGTACGAGCCACTATACTACATACACAGTATGAGCCACTATACTACATACACAGTATGAGCCACTATACTATACACACAGTATGAGCCACTATACTGCATACACAGTATGAGCCACTATACTACATACACAGTACGAGCCACTATACTACATACACAGTATGAGCAACTATAGTACATACACAGTATGAGCCACTACACTACATACACAGTATGAGCAACTATACTAAATACAGAGAATGAGCCACTATACTACATACACAGTATGAGCCACTATACTATATACACAGAATGAGCAACTATACTATATACACAGTATGAGCCACTATACTATATACACAGTATGAGCCACTATACTATATACAGAGTATGAGCCACTATACTACATACACAGTATAAGCCACTATACTATATACACAGTACGAGCCACTATACTACATACACAGTATGAGCCACTATACTACATACACAGTATGAGCCACTATACTATACACACAGTATGAGCCACTATACTGCATACACAGTATGAGCCACTATACTACATACACAGTACGAGCCACTATACTACATACACAGTATGAGCAACTATAGTACATACACAGTATGAGCCACTACACTACATACACAGTATGAGCAACTATACTACATACACAGTATGAGCCACTATACTACATACACAATAATAACCACTATACTATATACACAGTTTGAGCCACTATCCTACTTACACAGTATGAGCCGCTATACTATATATACATTATGAGCCACTACACTATATAAACAGTGTGAGCAACTACACTACATGCACAGTATGAGCCACTATACTATATACACAGTATGAGTAACTATACTATATACACAGTAAGAGCCACTGTACTATATATACATTATGAGCCACTTACTATATACACGGTATGAGCCACTATGCTACATTCACAGTATGAACCACTATACTATATATACAGTATGAGCCACTATACTACATACACAGTATGAGCCATTAACTATATACACGGTATGAGCCTCTATACTATATATACCCGGTATGCTCCACTAAACTATATATACAGTATGAGCCACTATACTATATACACAGTATGAGCCACTATACTATATACACAGTATGAACCACTATACTACATACACAGTATGAGCCACTATACTATACACCCAGTATGAACCACTATACTATATACACAGTTTGAGCCACTATACTATATATACAGTATCAGCCACTATACTATATACATAGTATGAGCCACTAAATTAGATACACAGTATGAGCCACTATACTACATGCACAGTATGAGCCACTATACTATACACACAGTATGAGCCACTATACTATATACACAGTATGAGTCACTGTACTACTCTCAGCAAAAAAAAATGTCCTCTCACTGTCAACTGTGTTTATTTTCAGCAAACTTAACATGTGTAAATAATTGTATGAACATAACGATTCAACAACTGAGACATAAACTGAACAAGTTCCACAGACATGTGACTAACAGAAATGGAATAATGTGTCCCTGAACAAAGGGGGTGTCAAAATTAAAAGTAACAGTCAGTATCTGGTGTGGCCAGCAGCTGCATTAAGTACTGCAGTGCATCTCCTCCTCATGGACTGCACCAGATTTGCCAGTTCTTGCTGTGAGATGTTACCCCACTTATCCACCAAGGCACCTGCAAGTCTCCGGACATTTCTGTGGGGAATGGGCAGAACACTGACATTTCTGTCTTGCAGGACATCACGCACAGAACGAGCAGTATGGCTGGTGGCATTGTCATGCTGGAGGGTCATGTCAGGATGAGCCTGCAGGAAGGGTACCGCATGAGGGAGGAGGATGTCTTCCCTGTAACGCACAGCGTTGAGATTGCCTGCAATGACAACTAGCTCAGTCCGATGATGCTGTGACACACCGCCCCAGACCATGACGGATCCTCCAACTCCAAATCGATCCCGCTCCAGAGTACAGGCCTCGGTGTAACGGTCATTCCTTCGACGATAAACGCGAATCTGACCATAAACCCTGGTGAGACAACAACGCGACTCATCAGTGAAGTCAGTCCTGTCTGGCCAGTCCTGTCTGGTCCAGCGACGGTGGGTTTGTGCCCATAGGCAACGTTGTTGCCGGTGATGTCTAGTGAGGACCTGCCTTACAACAGTCCTACAAGCCCTCAGTGCAGCCTCTCTCAGCCTATTGCGTACAGTCTGAGCACTGATGGAGGGATTGTGCATTCCTGGTGTAACTCGGGTAGTTGTTGTTGCCATCCTGTACCTGTCCTGCAGGTGTGATGTTCGGATGTATTGATCCTGTGCTGGTGTTGTTACACGTGGTCTGCCACTGCGAGGACGATCAGCTGTCTGTCCTGTCTCCCTGTAGCGCTGTCTTAGGCGTCTCACAGTACGGACACTGCAATTTATTGCCCTGGCCACATCTGCAGTCCTCATGCCTACTTGCAGCATGCCAAAGGCACGTTCATGCAGATGAGCAGGGACCCTGGGCATCTTTCTTTTGGTGTTTTTCAGAGTCAGTAGAAAGGCCTCTTTAGTGTCCTACGTTTTCATAACTGTGACCTTAATTGCTTACCGTCTGTAAGCTGCTTGTGTCTTAACGACCGTTCCACAGGTGCATGTTCATGAATTGTTTATGGTTCATTGAACAAGCATGGGAAACATAATTTAAATCCTTTACAATGAAGATCTGTGAAGTTATTTCGATTTTTATGAATGATCTTTTAAAGACACAGTCCTGAAAAAGGGACGTTTCTTTTTTTTTACTGAGTTTATATAGACAGTATGTGCCACTATACTACATGCTGTGTGCTACATAATACGTCATGAATAAAGGACGGAATTCCCTCTCGTCAGTGTTCCACATGAAGGTATTTTTACCTGCTGTATATAAGGAATGCATAAATAGAAATGCACTCTGGGTAGGATTGAAAAGTGTCTGAGGTAAAGTGCCCAGCCTTGGTAATGCCTTATCTTCAGGGAGGATCAGGTTTGATGTATTCTGTCATGACATGGTGTGTTGGCCTTGAGGAATTATGTAGACAGGGGAAGGTAGAGAGAATTATGGTTTGGAGAACCAAATGGGAACTTGGCAGCAGTGGACGACATGCCAGTCTTCTCATATACAATAGTAGATTTGATCTAGATACAAATGAAAACATTGCAAGTCAACAATGATGAATGAATTGATCTGGCGACTGTCAGGGCTGTAACTGAAAAGTAACTGAAAACTTTAGTCCTACCAGAACTCCGGTTTAGTTTTTGAATGGAAGTCCAAGTACACCTGTACAGTATATTTGTAATCCAATAATAATAATAATAAATAAATAAATACAATTATCCCAATGGAGTCAATAATCCAACAGAATGTAAAGGTACTAAGGAAGGTGATTGTAACTATTCAATGTCTATTTTTACACCAACACAGTAGAATGAGATAAAGGAGGCCTCATGCTGCGTTAATAACCAAGTGGGAAGGTGGTATTTACCACATATGACTGGGAAAAATCCACATGAACACCCCTCCAACCGGTAATTAGCAGTGGGAAAACCGTCTGTCATCCCTGGATTTCTCCCACATGCTGACCTCTGACCTACTAAGGAAATTACCTTGATAAAAGCATTTTCTGCAGTCAAATGCAACGACAAAACATTGTTTATAAAAAGCAATCTATTCATATGGGTTTTGAACACTGTAATTTGTTTACATGATAGCAGTACTTTAAGTTTATGGATGGCGCATCTTGTTGGCGATTATCCAATCGGCGTTTCTCAACGAGTTCAAATCACGTGAATGCATCCAACTATTATCTAAGACTTCACAACTGGTAATAACCACCTTCCCATGAATGCAGCACTAAATACCCTTTTAGTAAACAGCAAACAACGCTAGCTCTCTCAAACATGGGCCTCGTAGTCTAATTCAAGATGGCGTCTGTGGTTTGGACACACCTCCAACCACACTCATAGCTTCAGCCTTAATTTGCCTAATGCATAATAATAGGCAATTATCATCACAACACAGCATGTTAACATAGCCTTGGCCAAGAACATACAACGCGTACAGTGTTTCATGGTTACAAGTAAACCCTCTCTATTGGAGCCCTAGCAGTAGGGATAGGTTTTACTCTGAGTGACAGCTCTTTCCCTACAGTTGGAAACAGGCCTCTATTGCCCTCTTCCTCTTTCTCTCTCTCTTCCTCTCGCCACTAGTCCCGGGATTACAGCACAGTAGCTTTTCCCCCCTGTTTGTTCTAGCGCTGTCCACAGACTCAGAGTTGTGGCAATTAAAGCTGGATAGAGCCCTATCATGAAAAGCTGCTTATCTTTAATACAGCCAACCATGCAGGCAGAGCTCTGTCCCCCCACGCCTAATCCTGGAGAATAAATCACAAGCAGAAAGAGGGAAAGAGAGGGAGAGAGAAAGAGAGAGTCAGAGAGCATGGATGTGTGTGTGTGTGTGTCACAAGAGGATGTCTGATAGTAATAGGATGGAGTGAACGGAATGCCATCACACATATGAAAACGATGTTTCATGTGTTCAATACCATTCCATTAATCCCGTTCCAGCCATTACTATGAGCCCTTCCTCACCAATTAAGCTGCCACCAGCCGCCTGTGGTGTGTGTGTGTGTGTGTGTGTGTGTGTGTGTGTGTGTGTGTGTGTGTGTGTGTGTGTGTGTGTGTGTGTGTGTGTGTGTGTGTGTGTGTGTGTGTGTGTGGATTGGGGAGAGATTTCACGCAATCATTCTATTCTGTGTTCAGTGTCCTGTGTTCATGGATCAGAGAGAGACTGGAAGTGTCTTATAAGAGCGTCTGCTAAATGACTCAAATGTAAATGTAAAAATGTAAATAACTGTACCGGCATCTCTCTCAGTGTGGAACTAGGGCATAGTAACCAGAGGAAATGCCTCAAAGCTGAACCTACAGGGATATTTGAATACAATACCCACAATCCACCACATATAATACAGCCTTCAGAAAGCCCTGTTAGACTGTCTAAAGCGGATCCAGATACCCAGACTGGTTATAACGTTGTTATAACATGTGTATTACATAGTATCAGTGGGACCAGTGTTTCATTTCTGTATACAAGCTTGTATCATGTACAGTTGTGACAATTCAAGACTGTTCAAACTAGAGCAACATAAGAGCTATTGTTAAAAACATTTGCATGTTTGGCTTCCTTAGATTTCCCTGTTGGGGAAACGCAATAAAATGTCATTAACAAATTGAGTATATACACAGTAATACACTGCATATTGTGGTTTCACTCTGTAGACAATCACAGTCACTCTCATAGTCACTCTCACACAGAACAAGTCATTAGCTGTGTTGTTGCTAGACCTTATGCTAACCCTGTCGGGGGAGTTTTTCACAGTTGTAAGGGGGATTGGGGGTGTTGGGCTAAAACATGTTCTCCAAACGCAATGTGTACTGCAATTTCACAGCTGTAATGTAGCATAACATTTGCCTTTTTGAATCAACATCTAATCTAACCTCAGCCCAGAAAATATCTGAACAACGCTTCTCAAAGACGAGCAGCCAAATCCCTGGCACCCATCGCCTCTTAATAAACTGTAAGCTCCGTGTTTGATTTCAACAGAACCTGACATAACACTAATTCCGTTGAAAAGGGAATGTTGTTTTCTATAACTGTGACATATGTAACATTAGCTGAAGGCAGGGAGGGAGAGGAGGGAGCCTGGTGGATTTACTTAACGGTTAATGTGCAGTATGCTCATGTTTGCTGAAGTGGTTCAGTCGAGTTCCTATTGATCTCGTCTCGGCCTCGTCTCGTGGCGCGTCTCCTCGGCATTCCATTGTCGCCCTCTCCTTTCGTCTGACAGCGGTTGATCCTTGCGCGGTAACCCGGCGAGGGGTATTAAGTTTCCTGAAGACAAGACGTCGGCTTCGAGGCTCCAGGGATCAATACTCTCCAGCTGCTTCATTTATTAACATTGTACAGAGATTAATGGAGATGTCTTAACGAGCAGAAGCCGGGGTGAAAAGAGGTGGCTTGATGGGCCTAAAATGGAGAAATGTGATATCGCTTCGGTTAGCTTTTTCTCATCTCACCCCTCCGTTTGCACTCTTGGAACCTCATATGTATCTGCAGCCAACAATGAAGACAGCTGGGTAAATGGTCGCGCAAAATAGGGGGCGATGCTTATTCATTATGCTTTAGCCATTGAGAGAGAGAGAGAGAGAGAGAGAGAGAGAGAGAGAGAGAGAGAGAGAGAGAGAGAGAGAGAGGCTCATTAATCTCCGGCCATGTCACATCAGTTACATTGTGAGGCTGTCTGGCCTTTCTAACCCTTGACCTGGTATGGCATGTTTTCCTGGTCGCACCAATTGGCTGCTTTCCTCTCTGCTTTGGCGGTGACTGTAAGCTATTGTGTGGATGTCAAAGGGTTCTTTAAGGTCGGTGACCTGCACCTACTTGACCTCTGACCTGAAACTAGAGGAACGGCTTTGATGTTGTTGTCATTAATAAGTAACACTTGGTAAAGACACCATAGACAGGCGGCCATGTTGACAACAACATGACCTTACTACAACCCACCTACAAAGCCTTAACAGTCTACTGAAACGCAATTGGCCCGATTTTTTGACCAATCACTGCTTAACTGAATTTTCTACCATAGAGATGATAGGGGAAGTTGAAAGATGAACGATGGTAAGTTCGATAGTTTTTCAGTAGGGAAAATAGCTAACCAACTAGCTAGCTAATCTACTATAATTTCAATATTGAAACTGAAGTAAGTAGTTATTTGGTCTTCTGTTAGTAAAGCAGTATATTGATGAGACAAGCTAGGTGAACATCAGCTAGCTAGGAAGCTAACTAGCTAACATTTAACGATGTGGTTTAACCAAAGCCAAGGTGGTTATGTTTTCTATACCGTCTATGGTTTAACTAAGAGCATTGTACCTAAGTCAAGGAAGGGTTTAGTAGAGGAGGAGGACTTGGAAGACCAGCATGACTTGGTGGCAGAAGAGGGGTAGAGGCAGGGTGAGAACAGACAGTGAAGACCCTCACCGGGGAAGAGGTCAGTGATTGAGGAGGGGGAGCCAAGAGAGGTCAGGTTCTGAAATAAACAATAGCCAATATTGTAAACCGCTAACCTTAAAGCTTGGATTATTTAAATAAGCTGTGTAGTGCTAGTGCACAACTCCAGTGTCATACTTTTGTTTACCTTTTTACCAATGTCTATGGATTGTACAAGGATTTTAAGTTGGGACATGGACTCCGTACTAATCTAATTCCATCCCCTGTATTGTTCTGCCCTCTCTATGGGGTGGCAGGTAGCCTAGTGGTTAGCGCATTGGGCCAGTAACTGAAAGGTTGCTGGATCAAATCCCCAAACTGACAAGGTAAAAACCTGTTGTTCTGCCCCTGAACAAGGCAGTTAACCGATTGTTCCCCGGTAGGCTGTCATTGGAAATTAGAATTTGTTCTTAACCGACTTGCCTGGTTAACTAAAGACTCTATAGATTATGTTGATGCCCCACTGTAAGAACCTGGTAGATCTTCTGTGGTTGAGGGAGGTGATGTGGCCACCAGCAGTGCCTGGGACACCTTCCAGCACTACCACTGTCTGGAGAACAGCCTGAGGTGGTCAAGACATCTGACTGTAGAACAGCCTGAGGTGGTCAAAACATCTGACTGGAGAACAGCCTGAGGTGGTCAAGACATCTGACTGGAGAACAGCCTGAGGCGGTCAAAACATCTGACTGGAGAACAGCCTGAGGTGGTCAAGACATCTGACTGGAGAACAGCCTGAGCCTGAGCCACTACAAACATGGCTACACTCTATAGACTTGGGGAGTGATATGAGGAAAAAATACTCCCACCTTCCACCCCCCAATCGATGTCATGCGTTCACATAAAGCTTAAAGGATTCAAATTATAGGCCTCTTGAATCCTTCTACCTAAATTGGGTAACATTACAGCATGGCTGCCTGTCTCTGAGCCTGATATCTCCCTAATTACGGTGCTGCTGCCTTCCCTTCCATTCCCAGCCAGGAAGAAAAATCTCTGATGAATTTGCCTTAATTGTCAGTATTTACTGCCTTTGCCTTGATCAGCCCATCACATGACAGGTATTTCTCCTCTTAATTTTTTGTTGTTGTTTAAATTATCCCCCATCCCTCTCTATTTCTCTCTGTAAACTGATTGCTCACCGTGCGATGCCTGGAAAGAGTGTTCCTACTCTATTTATAACATAAAAGGTGCTACAGTCATCTGGGTTGATGGCAAATGCCGGTAGCTCCAGGGTTGCTAAGAGAGAACATCATAGCGTGATGGGGCGAACGCGGCATCATCGCATGTTCAATTAAACCGTCTTTGATGTGGTTTTGATTTCGCAACAATAGAGCCGGGTGGCAAACTAGCGAACGAGGAAAACATTAGCGAAGCAAACAAATGGAGAAGAAAAAAAAAGAATACAAAATCTATCATGAACGAAAATGAGAATGAAAGGGGAATGGAAAACACTTTAGGTGACGCAACAATGCCAATATGGCGATTTACAATTCCAGTTAGCTGTTGTTCTAAATCCTAGTGTTTCCAGTCCCCTTTTAACGGGTTGCCTTTCATGTTTGTGCATCGACACAGTGGTTTTCAAGCAAATCTAGAAGGTTCTTTTAAGTACCACTGAATACAGTGAGGGAAAAAAGTATTTGACCCCCTGCTGATTTTGTACGTTTGCCCACTGACAAAGAAATTATCAGTCTATAATTTTAATGGTAGGTTTATTTGAACAGTGAGAGACAGAATAACAACCAAAAAATCCAGAAAAACACGTGAAAAATGTTATAAATTGATTTGCATTTTAATGAGGGAAATAAGTATTTGACCTCTCTGCAAAACATTACTTAGTAGTTGGTGGCAAAACCCTTGTTGGCAATCACAGAGGTCAGACGTTTCTTGTAGTTGGCCACCAGGTTTGCACACATCTCAAGAGGGATTTTGTCCCACTCCTCTTTGCAGATCTTCTCCAAGTCATTAAGGTTTCGAGGCTGACGTTTGGCAACTCGAACCTTCAGCTCCCTCCACAGATTTTCTATGGGATTAAGGTCTGGAGACTGGCTAGGCCACTCCAGGACCTTAATATGCTTCTTCTTGAGCCACTCCTTTGTTGCCTTGGCTGTGTGTTTTGGATCATTGTCATGCTGGAATACCCATCCACAACCCATTTTCAATGCCCTGGCTGAGGGAAGGAGGTTCTCACCCAAGATTTGACGGTACATGGCCCCGTCCATCGTCCCTTTGATGCGGTGAAGTTGTCCTGTCCCCTTATCAGAAAAACACCCCCAAAGCATAATATTTCCACCTCCATGTTTGACGGTGGGGGTGGTGTTCTTGGGGTCATAGGCAGCATTCCTCCTCCTCCAAACACGGCGAGTTGAGTTGAAGCCAAAGAGCTCCATTTTGGTCTCATCTGTCCACAACACTTTCACCCAGTTGTCCTCTGAATCATTCAGATGTTCATTGGCAAACTTCAGACATGCATGTATATGTGCTTTCTTGAGCAGGGGGACCTTGCGGGCGCTGCAGGATTTCAGTCCTTCACGGCGTAGTGTGTTACCAATTGTTTTCTTGGTGACTATGGTCCCAGCTGCCTTGAGATCATCACTGTGTAGTTCTGGGCTGATTCCTCACCGTTCTCATGATCATTGCAACTCCACGAGGTGAGATCTTGCATGGAACCTCAGGCCGAGGGAGATTGACAGTTCTTTTGTGCTTCTTCCATTTGCGAATAATCGCACCAACTGTTGTCACCTTCTCACCAAGCTGCTTGGCGATGGTCTTGTAGCCTATTCCAGCCTTGTGTAGGTCTACAATCTTGTCCCTGACATCCTTGGAGAGCTCTTTGGTCTTGGCCATGGTGGAGAGTTTGGAATCTGATTGATTGATTGCTTCTGTGGACAGGTGTCTTTTATACAGGTAACAAACTGAGATTAGGAGCACTCCCTTTAAGAGTGTGCTCCTAATCTCAGCTCGTTACCTGTATAAAAGACACCTGGGAGCCAGAAATCTTGTAAAATTATTACATGCCTTTTTCTGGATTTTTTTCTGTCTCTGGTTGTTATTCTGGTTGTTATTCTGTCTCTCACTGTTCAAATAAACCTACCATTAAAATGATAGACTGATCATTTCTTTGTCAGTGGGCAAACGTACAAAATCAGCAGGGGACCAAATACTTTTTTCCCTCACTGTACATGACAAGATTACCGTTCACATAAGACACATTGCCTCTGTTTGACCTTCATGACTTCTCTGATTTCTGCATAATTATTTCTGTGAGATGACAGTGGAATAGCAAAGGCTCCCATACAGTGTTTAGGTAGTGCTCCAGGACTACAATGAAGTAGGAGTAAGTAAAACAAAAAGACCCTTCTTCCACCAGTGGGATATGAAGAACTGCACACAACACATCGAACTCCATTGACTGGCCCAAGGGTCCCATTGCAGATAATCAGAATTGATGAATAGGGCTATTTTCATGCTTCTGAAGAAATGGCTCCTTCAGAAAATGACTTCACAATAAATGGAGATTTCTGTGCTCTTGGAGAATGTTTAAATGATAAAAGCACACGGACGTTATGAATAGGGAATTATGGGGGCTTTGAATGGAGCTTTTCTTCGCCTGCCACATTCCCCTAAACACTCTCGCCACAGACAGGGGCTGGGGGGAGATAAGACCTCAACCCAACCTGGACCTGTAAACAAGTGGTCACAAAGAACAGGAAATGGACATAATACTGTATGTCTAGGTATTGACAGGGAGAGCAATAAATAGCCTGCATTGGCAGGCCCATACACAGACTCAGAATATACACAGACTCATATACATTAAATTGTGAGTTATAATACAGCCCAAACACTTCAGAATTCATCCTGCTGCTTTTGCAGCAGTCATCAATAAATACAAGGGAGCCAGTTCCATTGGCAGCCATACATGCCCACGTCATAACACTACCTCCACCATGCTTCACAGATTAGTTGGGATGCTTCAGCCATTGAGCAGTTCCTTCCCTGCTCTATATTCTTCTCTTCCCATCATTCTGGTACAAGTTGATCTTTGCCTCATCTGTCCATAGGATGTGATTCCAGAACTGTACAGGCTTTCTAGATGTGTTTTGGCTAAATTTAATCTGTTTTTCCTGTTTTTGAGGTTTACCAATGGTTTACATCTTGTGGTAAACCCTCTGTATTTACTCTGGTGAAGTCTTCTCCTGAATGTTGACTTTGACACAGATACGCCTACCTACTGGAGTGTGTTCTTGATCTGGCCAACTGTTGTGAAGGGTTGTTCTTCACCAGGGAAAGAATTCTTCTGTCATCCACCACAGTTGTTTTCCGTGGTCTTCCGGGCCTTTTGGTGTTCCTGAGCTCACCAGTGCGTTCTTTATTTTTAAGAATGTACCAAATAGTTGATTTGGCCACACCTAACGTTTTTGCTATCTCTCTGATGGCTTTGTTAAGATTGTTCAGCCTAATGATGGCTTGCTTCACTGGCAGTGACAGCTCTTTGGAGTTCATATTTATGGTTAACAGCAACAGATTCTAAATGCAAATGCCACACTTGAAATCAACTCTGGACCTTTTATCTGCTTACTTGTATTAACTATTGAGGGAATAACACACACCTGGCCATGGAACAGCTGAGCAGCCAATTGTCCAATTACTTGTGGTCCCTTAAAAAGGGGGGGACCACATATACAAAGTGCTGTAATTCCTACACCGTTCACAGGAGTTGGATGTAAAAACCCTCAAATTAAAGGTGAAAGTCTGCACTTTCAGCTCATATTCAATGTTTAATTTCAACTACAATATGCTGTTATAGACAGCTAAAATAATAATAACTTGGTCAATGTCAACAGTTTCTGCATTGCTATTTTGCTATTGCTGGCCTGTATTTCAACATCCCCCTTGATATCGTGAGTTGACCTGGCTCCTACCGGTGTGTGTGTGTCAGGTCAGGTGTGTGCTTGGCCAAAGCTCTGACAGGTGGACAGTATATGTGAGAGTGTGAATCGCCCCCCTCGCGAAAGTTTTACCAATCACTGGCCCCGGCGGCAGCTGTGGATTTGGGTGGCGAGCGGCGACTCCTCACTAGACCCCGATTCACGCATCATCACCTGGCAGGCTGACAGCATTGTCAAACCCTGTAACCATGCGGCTGACACCCTCCCCATATCTCCGCTCAAAGTGCCAAACCCACCGCCGGCGAATGTTTGATTTTATTTATTCATGTACCCTTTTTTTCATAAGTTTCAAATATATAGAAAATGATGCCTGTGTACGGGAGCTGTCAAAGCGGCTGTCATGTTACGCCGCCTAGCTTGGCATACACGGTGTCTTATGAATAAATGAACTTGAAGTGAAATCTCTCTGTATGGTATCACAATGAAAGAGATACCTGCTTTTTGTTTTATTATTAGAAATATGAGGAAATACATTTTGGGGAGCCAGTGATTAGAGGATCTTCCTACTGTGTATATCAATCTGTATTCCTTGAATGCTTCTTTTTGAGAGACTGTCCTTGAAAGAGATCATGTCTCGATTTGTTTTGGATTTTCTCAATGGCAGTACCATTTTGTACCCCCTTGTAAGATCCTGGGTTATTTTATGACGATAGTCAGGGCAGCCAAAATCCCATTTCAAATATATTACAAAATATCATATTCTTTATAGGATAAGAATTGTATTAAGTTAATTCATTCTAAGATTCTAAGATCTAAAAGTGTTGAGAAATCAGTCTTCAGTTTTTTTAAATGATTTAACATGGAAGGTATTCCCCTCCTTGTCTTTAATCAACTGCACTTAATTTCTTCTCTGGGTTTTGAATTATTTACTGTCAATCAAGTTCTGTGCGTGGCATGGCTGTGAAGTATTGCTTTCCACTTTGAGTCTGGGAGTTCTGGTTTTGGTTACATATTTAAGTGTGCAGTCCTCTGAAATACCCAGGAGGATACAAGTCAGCCATGTTGTTTATGTATCCCCACAGCTTCATACTCCCTTGTTTGACCAACATTAAACAGTAATACGGTGTCAATATTAAGAACGCCTAATTTGATGAGTAATAATTACTTATGCAGTCTACTTTCTGATATATGCAATAATAATACTGCCGTGACCGTGTGCATTACATGTAAAAAAATATATATATATTTCACTTGGAACTGGTGACCTGCATTGCAAAGAGTTACAACATTTATTAAATGGGCATTTATAAGGAGTCGGTATTCCCATGTTCTGCTTTCGCTCTCCCCTCCGCTCACCCCTCCCTCCCTCCCTCCCTCCATTCCTTCCTCCCCTCCCCTCCCTCCCTCCCTCCCTCCCTCCCTCCCTCCCTCCCTCCCTCATCCCAAGTTCAACATTTGCACAACTAATGAGCAAAACATTTCAGCTGAAACTCTTTTTTTCCTTCTTACTTGCAAACTACGGCTGCATACCAAATTAGACTGTTTATTTAAAAGGCATCAATATTTAATTAGGTTTATTCTAATCTCCCGTTAGTCTGCTCAGAAGCCTCATTGTGGCTGTTTAAATATTTAAATTAATTTGAGCTAAGAGAAAGAGGCTTGGCATAATTGTCCAGGGGGAACAGGTAGATCCTGGAAAAATAATGTTCACGCAAACACACTATGGATTCTGTTCATTAAGGCAGGCCTCTCCAACACTGTTCCTGGAGAGCTCCCGACCTGTTTTCCCTCCAACCCTAATCTAGGACACCTGATTTTAATAATTAGCTGGTTGATAAACTGAACCAGGTTAGTTACAACTGGGGTTGGAGCGAATAACCTCCAGGAGGGTAGTTCTCCGGGAACAGGGTTGGGGAACCCTTAAGGCTCTTTAAAGGTTCAGGATATTTAATGTATTTGCTGCTGATGTTAATTAGGTTCGAAAGCAAGAGACAATGTGTTGTGTTTTACCGGAAGGTATCTTTGCGTGTGTGTGTGTACTTGTTTCTCAGACAAAACCCCTGATGTTTAATGATACTGTATAGTGATAATGACAACTGTGTGTGTGTCTGTTCGTCTGTGTCTGTTTGTCTGTGTGTGTACGCACGTCTCTGTGTGTGTGTGCACGTATGTGCACTGAGCGTACAAAACACTAGGAACACCTAGGGCTGTTATGGTGACCGTATTACCGCCACACCGACGGTCACGAGTCATGAAGGAAGTCAAATTCCACATGAATGTTTAGTCACGGTAACTAGGCTTCTCCAAGCTCTGATGCTGTTGATGGTCATTAGTAGTGTCAACTAAACGAAGGAGCTGATCGTGGACTTCTGGAGACAGCAGAGGGAGCACCCCCCTATCCACGGGACCGCTGTGGAGAAGGTGGAAAGATTCAAGTTCCTCGGCGTACACATCAATGACAATCTGAAATGGTCCACCCACATAGACAGTGTGGTGAAGAAGGCGCAACAGCACCTCTTCAACCTCAGGAGGCTGAAGAAATTTGGCTTGGCCCCTTAGACCCTCAGAAACTTTTAATGATGCACAATTGAGAGCTTCCTGTCGGGCTGTATCACCACCTGGTACGGCAACTGCACCGCCTGCAACCGCAGGCTCTCCAGGGGGTGGTGCGGTCTGCCTGAAGCATCAGCGAGGGCACACTGTCTGCCCTCCAGGACATCTACACCACCCGGTGTCATAGGAAGGCCAAGAAGATCATCAAGGACATAAAATCAAATCAAATTTTACTTGTCACATACACATGGTTAGCAGATGTTAATGCGAGTGTAGCGAAATGCTTGTGCTTCTAGTTCCGACCATGCAGTAGTATCTAACAAGTAATCTAACAATTTCACAACAACTACCTTATACACAAGTGTAAAGGATTGAATACGAGTATATACATATAAATATATGGATGAGCGATGGCTGACCGGCATAGACAAGATGCAGTAGATGGTATATAGTGCAGTATATACATGTGAGATGAGTAGTGTAGGATATGTAAACATTATATAAATGGCATCGTTTAAAGTGGCTAGTGATACATTTATTACATCCACTTTTTAATTATTAAAGTGGCTAGAGATTTGAGTCGATGGCCGATTGGCATAGGCAAGATTCCGTAGATGGTATAGAGTACAGTGTATACATTTGATATGAGTAATGTCGGATATGTAAACATTATATACAAAATTGTTTAAAGTGGCTAGTGATACATTTGTTACATCCAATTTTCTATTATTTAAAGTGGCCAGAGATTTAAGTCCCTATGTTGGCAGCAGCCACTCAATGTTAGTGGTGGCTGTTTAACAGTCTGATGGCCTTGAGATAGAAGCTGTTATTCAGTCTCTCGGTCCGCTATCATCCAGAAGGTGAGGTCAGTACAGATGCATCAAAGCTGGGACCGAGAGACTGAAAAACAGCTTCTATCTCAAGGCCGTCAGACAGTTAAATAGCCATCACTAGCCGGCTACCACCGGTTACTCAACCCTGCATCTTAGAGGCTGCTGCCATATATACATAGAGACATGGAATCACTGGCCACTTTAATAGTGGAACACTAGTCACTTTAATAATGTTTACATACTGCTTTACTCATTTTATATGCATATTCTGTATTCTATGCTACTGTATTTTAGTCAATGCCACTCCGGCATTGCTCGTCCTAATATTTCTTAAATTCCATTATTTTACTTTTAGATGTGTGTATTGTTAGATATTACTGCACTGTTGGAGCTAGTAACACAAGCATTTCGCTACACCCGCAATAACATCTTCCAATAAAACTTGATTTGATTTGAATGTGTGTGTGTGTGTGTGTACATACACTATCAGCTACCTCAGAATAATTGCTGTGTGTTTGTCCAGCGATCACAAGCCTCTTATCCCTGCTCTAAACATATTTCCCAATAGCCTGATTTCTAGGCATCACTGCACACATCTCTGGCCAAACAGTGGTTTATATTTACTTCAATCCGAACTTTCTTCGCTACTTTTCATTTAGAATTATCCAGGAAAACTAACTCTGCATAGTATTTCTAAGACAAATAATGCATGGTTGTTGAATCTATATTTCTCATGAAAGTCTGTAAGAGCATGATATCTGTAGCCCTTAACATTTATACTAAAATGACCATGGGCAACAGTGCTCTGAGAGTCTTTGTGTTTTTGAGTGTAAGCGAGTGGAAATATCTAAATAACATTTCTGGAAGCACCATTACTAACTGTGGGGCATTATTTGATAGAATTCAGTTGACAATTGCCTTTCACAATCCCTCTTTTACAGCGGTGAAACAACACACACACAAACACTGATATCGCAATGACTAAATATCTTCATAAAAAAAGCAGCAGCGCGGTTGGGGAAATGAAGTGAGATTTGAATGGGAATCAATTTGGATGGCAACATCAGCCTACATCATTAACCAATTGAGGAGACAGACGAGTGTGTGGTTTCTGCCCACACACTATTCTGGACTGGCAGAAAATAGTTATATGCATTACGCATTTCCTTTGGAGGCATTTTTTGCATGTATATTGGATGAATAGGGAGGATGAGGAAGAGACATTTGCAGGCCAGAATTGTCTAAGTGCTCTAGTGGTGGCATATCTTAAAGTCTCTCCCTCATCTCCCTCATCTCTTATCCATGGACAAGACATCTGAATGCAATAATCCCCTCATGGCCTGAGTTCAGGAAGTCGCCTTGAACTCCTGAAAGAGGAGAGGGGATCATCAGAGAGAAGGACACTCCCCCTGTCGTCACTTTATCCAGATGACAAATCACTCTGTCATTAAACCTTCTCCTCCTTTACACTGTCTTATTGGTTATCAAGGCCACACACACACACACACACACACACACACACACACACACGCAGACACATTACATGTGAGAAGGCTAATAGCTGCTATGAATGGTAAATGGAACCGATCTTTGCGTCCCATAGCGGAAAGATGAGCTGGGGACAAAAGAGACAAAATGGCGTCTCGATGACTACTTGATGTTTGTTTTGCACAGACCTCTTGTGGCTTCTAAACAGGAATGGAAAGTCAACCTGTAGAGAAGATAGCCAACTGGAATCATTGACCCTAATTCTGAGCAGGATGAAAAGCTAAAACAGCTTATTTTCAACGTGGTAGAAGTAACAACAAACTGGAATAATGAAAAATATGAAAGGGGGTCGGATGGGAAGCGTGAGGTTGGGGAGAGGGGGGGGGGCTTGGCAGCTTTAAATTAGAAGGCACATCGTGGCACGGCTCAAGAATTTTACTAAGACTCTTTACATCCTCTGCCTTAAGCTGCCCTGATCAGCATAATCCTCGTCCAAACAATAAATAATGAATCTTCTCTTTTGGCGAAGGGGTTAGATTAAGAAAAGCATGATGCCGATCGGGGGGAGGGAGATGTGTTATTGGATTTAGATTAGGAGAGGAGGAGGAGGAACCTTTTTTTTAATGGGTTTGGAGTAATACCTTTAATGAAAAGTCACCTCGGTCTACACCAGAGAGAGAGAGAGAAGGCCAACCCATGCTGGCCATATGTTACCTTGCTGATGCAACAAAGGTCTACTGCTGAGAGAGAGAGAGAGAGATCGTTTGTGTGTGTGTTGCAGTGGGTGGGTTTTAGTGTATGCACAGTTCACAGCTTTTGTTCAGATATATTTATGTATCCATGCATTCATTCATTAATATTTAACATTTTCAGTTTGTTCTTTGACACTTGTATCTGTAACAAAAGTTTGTCATGAAACATTATACCTTGATGAAGACAGCTTGTCTGTCGAAACGTTGCTCAATAGGTTATTCAATTATTGCATCTGAGGTCCTAGAGTGTGCGGCTCTCCCTTTCAAGTGTTCTACTCCCCTAGCCAGCACCTCGCCTAAACAGGTGTGTGTTTCTTTCGCCTCCAGATGAAACATTAAAGTACATTGTTTGATGTGTTGGAAAGCACTCAGTATTTTATAACCTTTGGAATGTCTGCATGCTTTTCATCTTGCACTGCAAAACACTTACTGTCATCTCCCCTGCATGTTCAATTCTAAAGTACATACGAATGCACATATCAAGTACCGTACCTCTAATGGTCAAGCCTCTATGACCTATTTACAGAGGATACATGAGTATATGTGGCATACAGCATAATAGATAATAACAGACTGGTTACAGAAAACATTTAATAACAATGCTGTCTCAGATATTTTATTTCCACATAGTATTTTCCCTGTATGTGACTATACTACCACCATAACCAGGGCAGAGCAGCTTGGCTTAGCTCTGTAGTATGAACCAACCATATATCCACTCTGGTCCATCACACGTGAGAACAAGTATACTTGAAGTATACTGTACTCATCACATCTGTTCTCTCGTCTTCGAGGTTTATTTTCCTTTAGAGCTGTGATCCTCAAACTGCTCATTCTGGACTTCCAGACATTTCTCAGTTTTGTCCAACCCTTGAAACAGCATATCAAATTTAAATAGTCAAGGGCTTGATGATTGACACATCTGGTGAATCGGGTCTGCTACCCTTGGAACAGGTGAATACATGAAATGACTGGGGGTCACTGAAATTAAATTGAGATGCTGTGTACAAGGTGATCCAGACTTTTCTCTGCAAACAAAACCAAACACCTTGGTTGTCTGAACACTAATCCATTTAACTTATCATATAAATAACTGTGTATTCTTTTTTGCTCGGGAGAAAAAAATTATAATAATCGCTGTTAGCCATGGAAGGGATGATGCCATGACAAAGCCTGCATTTTATGTGGAGATCCAAGTGGAGCACTGAATAAGATGGAGGGAAAACATCTAATCTCCCCTGATGATGGAACAAACAGGGAAGGTAACAATGCAGAGGGAGTTGTTTGATTGTGGTGGTGTGAAGTGAATGTTATAAGTTGAGGCTACATGAGAGAGAGAAGCAGATTTGATATGAACAGACCTGTACAAGCCCCTCAGTGGCTTCAGATCAGATAACCCTGTCATCCCACTCACAACTATAACTTTATTTTACCAGGTAAATTGATGCAGCATCCTCTCTGCACTGTCAGTACTGCTCTTTGACCATAGGGGAGTATTTAAAAAAACGTTTTTTTTTTCTTCATTTAACTAGGCAAGTCAGTTAAGAACAAATTCTTATTGACAATGACGGCCTAGGAACAGTAGGTTAACCGCCTCGTTCAGGAGCAGAACGACAGATTTTTACCTTGTCAGCTCAGGGATTCAATCTAGCAACCTTTCGGTTACTGACCCAACGCTCTAACCACTAGGCTGCCTAGTGCCCCCTCATTATCACTCCCCTGCACACTTAAAATGGTATTTGGGAAATCGAACACTGCCCCCTGGCAAACAGCCAGGCCACCAGTAAAATATGCTAAAATAGTGTCAGTATCAATTATCCAGACCTTGAGAATTGTATTGTTCCACACTGCGATGACGTACAATGCTGCCGCATCAACACCAGAGGTAGGAGTCTCTTCATTCGCTCATTTGCCTAATTGCTGTACAATTATTAACGCATTCCACACCAATTATTTCCATATTGATGAAAGCGCCGCACCACAGATGTGCAATTTTGATCGTTAACTGGGTAATTTCATCACATTTATGTTTTGCAGGCGTCCTAATTCACCTGTGAGGAGCGGCGTGTAAATGGGGATTCCAGTGCAACAGGAATTCAGGGCAAAACAAATGGGTGTGCCTGTCACATCGCATTAGACCGGAGCTGCTGGGAGAGGGAGGGGACCTGCGTGGACAGTCGGTCGCTGGCAGAGTAGCACCTCGGCCTGCGCCAAAGAGCAGGTTGGATACAGACAGAGACGGACAGGCGGACGGACGGGCAGACAGGCAGGCAAGACAGCGTGAAGGTCATCACCCATGCCAGGTCCAGCTTCAGTTTCAGTCAGGCACAAATAACCTGCTTGGCAAGCGTGAAGTTGGTCTCTGAATATTGACACTGGAGTGAGGGAAATCTGGAAAACAAGGTAGCAGACGGTATGAGGGGTTTTCAGTCTTAGTGGCCCTTACATCATCCCATGACCCCTATACAAAAACAAAGCAAATACACTGTTATCATTCAAAATTAGCACAGCACTCAGGTAACTCTCAATAACATTCATAATCGGCAGAGCACTCAGGCTACATCTCAGATGACACCCTATTTCCTATAGTGCTCTCTACAACAAGTCCATTTCAGTATACAGCAGCACACAACCATAACCTCCCTGTATGTGACTATACTATCACCATAACCTCCCTGTATGTGACTATACTACTACCATAACCTCCCTGTATGTGACTATACTACTACCATAACCTCCCTGTATGTGACTATACTACTACCATAACCTCCCTGTATGTGACTATACTACCACCATAACCTCCCTGTATGTGACTATACTACTACCATAACCTCCCTGTATGTGACTATACTATCACCATAACCTCCCTGTATGTGACTACACTACCACCATAACCTCCCTGTATGTGACTATACTACTACCATAACCTCCCTGTATGTGACTATACTATCACCATAACCTCCCTGTATGTGACTATACTATCACCATAACCTCCCTGTATGTGACTATACTATAAACATAACATCCCTGTATGTGACTATACTACTACCATAACCTCCCTGTATGTGACTATACTACTACCATAACCTCACTGTATGTGACTATACCATCACCATAACCTCCCTGTATGTGACTATACTATCACCATAACCTCCCAATATGTGACTATACTACTACCATAACCTCACTGTATGTGACTACACTATCACCATAACCTCCCTATATGTGACTATACTACCACCATAACCTCCCTGTATGTGACTATACTACTACCATAACCTCCCTGTATGTGACAATACTACCACCATAACCTCCCTGTATGTGACTATACTACCACCATTACCTCCCTGTATGTGACTATACTACTACCATAACCTCCCTGTATGTGACTATACTACCACCATAACCTCCCTGTATGTGACAATACTACTACCATAACCTCCCTGTATGTGACTTTACTACCACCATAACCTCCCTGTATGTGACTATACTACTACCATAACCTCCCTGTCTGTGACTATACTACCACCATTACCTCCCTGTATGTGACTTTACTACCACCATAACCTCCCTGTATGTGACTATACGACTATCATAACCTCACTGTATGTGACAATACTACCACCATAACCTCCCTGTATGTGACTATACTACTACCATAACCTCCCTGTATGTGACTACACTATCACCATAACCTCCCTATATGTGACTATACTATCACCATAACCTCCCTGTATGTGACAATACTACCACCATAACCTCCTGTATGTGACTTTACTACCACCATAACCTCCCTGTATGTGACAATACTACTACCATAACCTCTCTGTATGTGAATATACTATCACCATTACCTCCCTGTATGTGACTATACTACCACCATAACCTCCCTGTATGTGACTATACTACTACCATAACCTCCCTGTATGTGACTTTACTACCACCATAACCTCCCTGTATGTGACTATACTACTACCATAACCTCCCTGTATGTGACTATACTACCACCATTACCTCCCTGTATGTGACTATACTACCACCATAACCTCCCTGTATGTGACTATACTACTACCATAACCTCCATGTATGTGACTATACTACCACCATAACCTCCCTGTATGTGACTATACTACCACCATAACCTCCCTGTATGTGACTATACTATTACCATAACCTCCCTATATGTGACTATACTACCACCATAACCTCCCTGTATGTGACTATACTATCACCATAAGCTCCCTGTATGTGACTATACTACCACCATAACCTCCCTGTATGTGACTATACTACCACCATAACCTCCCTGTATGTGACAATACTATTACCATAACCTCCCTGTATGTGACTATACTACTACCATAACCTCCCTGTATGTGAATCTACAATTACCATAACCTCCCTATATGTGACAATACTACCACCATAACCTCCCTGTATGTGACAATACTACTACCAAAACCTCACCTATATGAGACAATACTACTACCATAACCTCCCTGTATGTGACAATACTACTACCATAACCTCCCTGTATGTGACTATACTACTACCATAACCTCCCTATATGTGACTACACTACCACCATTACCTCCCTGTATGTGACTACACTTCCACCATAACCTCCCTGTATGTGACTATACTACCACCATAACCTCCCTGTATGTGACTTTACTACCACCATAACCTCCCTGTATAAATTTACTACTACTACCATGCCCTCCCTGTACGTGACTTTACTACTACCATAAACATCCCTGTATGTGACAATATTACTACCATAACCTCCCTGTATGTGACAATACTACTACCATAACCTCCCTGTATGTGACTATACTACTACCATAACCTCCCTGTATGTGAATCTACAATTACCATAACCTCCCTATATGTGACAATACTACTACCATAATCTCCCTGTATGTGACTATACTACTACCAAAACCTCACCTATATGAGACAATACTACTACCATAACCTCCCTGTATGTGACTATACTACCACCATAACCTCCCTATATGTGACAATATTACTACCATAACCTCCCTGTATGTGCATCTACAATTACCATAACCTCCCTATATGTGACAATACTACTACCATAACCTCCCTGTATGTGACTATACTACTACCAAAACCTCACCTATATGATACAATACTACCACCATAACCTCCCTGTATGTTACTATACTACCACCATAACCTCCCTATATGTGACAATACTACTACCATAACCTCCCTGTATGTGACTATACTACCACCATAACCTCCCTGTATGTGACTATACTACCACCATAACCTCCCTGTATGTGACTATACTACCACCATTACCTCCCTGTATGTGACTATACTACCACCATAACCTCCCTGTATGTGACTATACTACTACCATAACCTCCCTGTATGTGACTATACTACCACCATAACCTCCCTGTATGTGACTATACTACCACCATAACCTCCCTGTATGTGACTATACTATTACCATAACCTCCCTATATGTGACTATACTACCACCATAACCTCCCTGTATGTGACTATACTATCACCATAAGCTCCCTGTATGTGACTATACTACCACCATAACCTCCCTGTATGTGACTATACAACCACCATAACCTCCCTGTATGTGACTATACTACTACAATAACCTCCCTGTATGTGACTATACTACTACCATAACCTCCCTGTATGTGACTATACTATCACCATAACCTCTCTGTATGTGAATATACTACTACCATAACCTCCCTGTATGTGACTATACTACTACTATCATAACCTTCCTGTATGTGACAATACTACTACCATAACCTCTCTGTATGTGACTATACTACTACCATAACCTCTCTGTATGTGACTATACTACTACTATCATAACCTTCCTGTATGTGACAATACTACTACCATAACCTCCCTGTATGTGACTATACTACTACTACCATAACCTCCCTGTATGTGACTTTACTACCACCATAACCTCCCTGTATGTGACTATACTACTTCCATAACGTCCATGTGTGTGACTATACTACCACCATAACCTCCCTGTATGTGACTATACTACTACTTCCATAACCTCCCTGTATTTGACTATACTACCACCATAACCTCCCTATATGTGATTGTACTTCTACCACCATAACCTCCATGTATGTGACTACACTATCACCATAACCTCCCTGTATGTGACTATACTACTTCTACCATAACCTTCCTGTATGTGACTTTACTACTACTTCCATAACCTTCCTGTATGTGACTATACTACTAGCATAACCTTTCTGTATGGGACTATACTACTACTACCATAACCTTCCTGTATGTGACTTTACTACTACTAGCATAACCTTCTGTATGTGACTATACTACTAGCATAACCTTCCTGTATGTGACTATACTACTAGCATAATCTTCCTGTATGTGACTTTACTACTACTAGCATAACCTTCCTGTATGTGACAATACTACTACTACCATAACCTCCCTGTATGTGACTTTACTACTACCTCTGACAAAATGTACATTACTTTCATGGCCAAAAGTTAAGCTACACTGTAGAAAATTCTGAACGTAACATGCAACAATTTAGTTACAGTTCATATAAGGAAATATGTCAATCGCCAAATTCATTAAGCCCTAATCCATGGATTTCACATGACTGGGAATACAGATACGCATCTATTGATCACATATACCTTTAAAAATATGGTAGGGGCGTGGATCAGAAAACCAGTCAGTATCTGGTGTGACCATCATTTGCCTCATGCAGTGCAACACATCTCCTTTGTATAGTATTGATCAGTCTGTTGATTGTGGCCTGTTGAATGTTGTCCCACTCCTCTTCAATGGCTTTGTTGCTGGATATTGGCAGAAACTGGAACATGCTGTCGTACACGTTGAACCAGAGCATCCCAAACATGCTCAATGGGTGACATGTCTGGTGAGTAAAACTTGAGAAATCTGTGGCATTGTGTTGTGACAGAACTGCACATTTTTAGAGTGACCTTGTATTGTCTCCAGCACAAGGTGCACCTGTGTAATGATCATGCTGTGTAATGATCAAATTCTTTATGTGCCACACCTGTCAGGTGGATGATTATCTTGGCAAAGGGGAAATGTTCACTAACAGGGATGTAAACAAATTTGTGCACATGGAACATCTCTGGGATCTTTCATTTCAGCTCATGAAACCATGAGACCAACACTTTACATGCTGCCTTTATATTTTTTTGTTCAGTATATATATTCGGAATAGAGTGGCTGTGTCCGAAATCTGTCATGCCTACTACTTACTAAACTACATACTGTGTACTAATTATACTTCATACTATTTATTACGTACTGTTTAGTATACACTGAGTGTACAAAACATTAAGAACACCTGCTCTTTCCATGACAGACTGACCAGGTGAAAGCTATGATCCCTTATTGATGTCACCTGTTAAATCCACTTCAATCAGTGAGGATGAGATGAGGAGACGGGTTAAAGAAGGATTTTTAAGCCTTGAGACATGGATTGTGTATGTGTGCCATTCAGAGGGTGAATAGGGAAGACAAAATATTTAAGTGACTTTGAACAGGGTATGGTAGTAGGTGCCAGGCACACCGGTTTGTGTCACGAACTGCAATGCTGCTGGGTTTTGCACGCTTCACAGTTTCCCGTGTGTATCAAGAATGGTCCACCACCCAACGGTCATCCAGCCAACTTGACAACTGCGGGAAGCATTAAAGTCAACATTGGCCAGCATCCCTGTGGAACGCTTTCAACACCTTGTAGAGTCCATAAGTCCAGAACAGACTATGGGAGGCACACAGTACTACATAGAGCCATGACTACATGGAACTCTATTCCACATCAAGTAACTGACACAAGCAGTAAAATCTGATTTAAAAAACACCTATGGAACAGCGGGGACTGTGAAGCAACACAAACATTGGCACAGACACTATACATACACACTATACATACACATGGATTTAGAATTGTAGATATGTGGTAGTGGTGTAGTAGGGGCCTGAGGGCGCACAGTGTGTTGTGAAATCTGTGAATGTATTGTAATGTTTTAAAATTGTATAAACTGCCTTAATTTTGCTGGGCCCCAGGAAGAGTAGCTGCTGCTTTGACAGGAACTAATGGGGATCCATAATAAACCCCAGGAAGAGTAGCTGCTGCTTTGACAGGAACTAATGTGGATCCATAATAAACCCCAGGAAGAGTAACTGCTGCTTTGGCAGGAACTAATGGGGATTCATAATAAACCCCAGGAAGAGTAGCTGCTGCTTTGGCAAGAACTTTTGGGGATCCATAATAAACCCCAGGAGGAGTAGCTGCTGCTTTGGCAGGAACTAATGGGGATCCATAATAAACCCCAGGAAGAGTAGCTGCTGCTTTGGCAGGAACTAATGGGGATCCATAATAAACCCCAGGAAGAGTAGCTGCTGCTTTGGCAGGAACTAATGGGGATTCATAATAAACCCCAGGAAGAGTAGCTGCTGCTTTGGCAAGAACTTTTGGGGATCCATAATAAACCCCAGGAGGAGTAGCTGCTGCTTTGGCAGGAACTAATGGGGATCCATAATAAACCCCAGGAAGAGTAGCTGCTGCTTTGGCAGGAACTAATGGGGATACATAATAAACCCCAGGAAGAGTAGCTGCTGCTTTGGCAGGAACTAATGGGGATCCATAATAAACCCCAGGAAGAGTAGCTGCTGCTTTGGCAGGAACTACTGGGGATCCATAATAAATACACCAACAAATTGATGCTGTTCTGAGGGAGCAACTTAATATTAGGAAGGTGTTCCTACTGTTTTGTATACTCAGTGTAAATCAACACACTACCATCCTGAGAATGCATCATCGCATTGTTTGCTACAGCCCATCTTATCTAATTATCAGGTATTGTGGATCCCTTATTTTACCAGGTAAGTTGTCTGAGAACACATTCTCATTTACAGCAAAGACATGGGGAATAGTTATAGGGGAATCAATGAGCCAATTGGAATCTGGGAATGATTGGGTGGCCATGATGGTATGAGGGACAGATTGGGAATTTAGCCAGGAAACTGGGATTAACACCACAGAGAGTCAGGACACATGTTTAACATCCCATCCAGAAGACAGCACCCTACACAGGACAATGTCCCCAATCACAGCCCTGGGGGATTGGGATATTTTTTTTTAAACCAGAGGAAATAGTGCCTCCTACTGGCCCTCCAACACCACCTCCAGCAGCATCTGGTCTCCCATCCAGGGACCGACAAAGGCCAATCCTGCTTAACTTCAGAGGCAAGCCAGCAGTGGAATGCAGGGTGGTATGCTGCTCTCTTCATCAATAGTGCAGCAAATTCTACTAATTCTACTACATGAAAAGTTGAAACGAGTATGACATCCTGGCATTTAAAGCATACAACATTTCACACACAATAAAATGGTATATTTTCGGATACGCAATCAGCCTACTATTTAGAATAAAAGTATGGGTAGCCTGGGAAGCTGCTAGTGGGCCATATGCATCTCCACTATTGTCTAGGCTTAATGTGCCCAGCCGCTAATACACTTGTGTCCCCCGACAACCAGTTCGTACTTAAAACAATCTTCATTCAGGATGGAAAGGCTTTGATTTCCTCCTGAACTTGATTTAATGGTGAGAAGGCGGAAAAAAGTCTGGCCACATCTGCCCAGGCTAAAGTATTGGTATTCGGACATGGCCGGTGTCATTCGAGACATGCCCTGACTTGTTCTGTCTAGCCTATCTTATGGCGTCATCAAGCTGAAAAGCGATGGGATGGGTTGTTTCTGTCTGTTATTGGGTATTAGCGACATTAGTGTCTGATCTCTCCTCCGTGTTGTCGTCGTTTGTCTCTCTGCTGACTGCAGCCATGACTCAGGGGGAGGGACCCCGCAGTGCCACGCCCAGATTTATCAAGGGATGTAAATCTGACAGAAAAGATGAATCGAAGACAAAAGCGTGTCCTTCTTAATGTTTACACCCGCCGCACTGAGATTAATTACACCCAAAGAGAAAGTACACATCCAGGGACAATGTAGTCGTTTGTCTTCTCCCGTGTGTGTGTGTGGGGGGGGGATGTGTGACAGTGTTCGATTGTGGGAAAAACAGATTACCGTCACACTTTCTTCGTCATTACACCTCACCTCATCCTAGCCAAACCAACATCCCCACTGGATAAGTCACTGGAGCCTCAGTCATGAAAGATGAACAATAACCATCTCATTTTAATGTAACCTTTATTTAACTAGGGATGTCAGTTAAGAACTAATTCTTATTTACGACGGCCTAGGAACAGTGGGCTAACTGCCTTGTTCAGGGGCAGAACAACAGATTTTTACCTTGTCAGCTCGTGGATTTGATCTAGCAACCTTTCAGATTACTGGCTCAACGCTCTAACCACTAGGCTACCTGCCGCCCCATTCACCCGAATGTGGGTTGCTCAATCTTGGTGAGAAATGTGGGGAGTAAATACTTATAATTACATTATAAGTGAAATTTGGATCAACTTCACAACAAATACCTACTGCATGTGGATTTTATTGATCTATATGACAATGAATGTTCACGGTAATGTTCATATTCCATGTGGAATCCCACTACCTGTCTTTGGACTGCTGTGGAGGGCTGTGCTCAAAATATAGATGATGTGAAATATGTGCGAGTGAGAGAAAGGGCAGAGTGCACGGAGACCGGTGTATTAAATTGGGTCAGCTTTTTCATTTCCCCTCTTTCTCACACAGAGATCAGACATTCAGCTACTGTGTAGACAAGCAGTATAAAGGTCACGCGACTACCACCTACACCAGGGTTCCCCAAACTTGGTCCTGGGTGTACTGTTTTACTCTTTTGCCGAAGCACTACAGTCGATTCAAATAATCAAAGCTTAATGAGTTGGTTATTTGAATCAGCTGTGTCATTCAGACAGAACGAGTTCGGACAGCTAAAGTTGATGAAAATCGTGATCTTATCTGAAAAATGACAATGGTCTTTGTCTTTACTTTAACCATCACTGAGCAGTGGTGCTTTTTGGGTGGGACAAAAGCATGGGATTGACAGAGGTTGGCAATCATAGCTAGATGATATCACATTGTACAACAGTTATGCTACAGGCCTACACGATTCTGTGTAGGCCTGTAACTCAAATAGATTTTGCCTGTTTTCTCAGTAACAATTGATGGGGCTTAATCCTAACTGGACTTAAAACCCACTGTTTACTCTGAAAACACACACACCTACACAGAAACAGCTGCACTCCTGATGAATGACCCACATTCATTCCAGGAACAACGGTCACTCATGACGCAACCCTTCCACTCGACCCCCTTCCATCCAATTGTACTCCCAGCTGAACCCCACAACAACTGCTTCTTTGCTGAATCCTACCTGCAACCATCCCTCCTCTCCATCTCCTGCATGACACATACATGTCAAATTCCCTTCCACAAGCCCACAGACAACCCCCCCACAGTCCTACTCAACAGCTGCATCCCCATCAAGTTCTACACACAGACAGAGGAGAGAGATCATACTTAACTTCCCATTTGTCCATTTGTCCAACTGAGTGGCCTCTAAAGAACGGTTTTGTCGTTGCAATAATACTAGGCTGCTAACAGCATGACAAGCAGGGGGGCCTGCTAGCACATAGTAATGAGTAACCAGCAGACCCATTGAGACATACACCAACTCTAATATATCAACGAACTGAACTAGCTCACTGTTCAATCAAGTGGCGCTCGACACAAAGATGCGTTAATTACCCGTAGAGCAGTGGAGGCTGGTGGGAGGAGCAATAGGAGGACGGGCTCGTTGTAATGGCTAAAATGGAATGGATGGAACGGAGTCAAACGTGGTTTCCATATGTCTGATACCGTTACATTTTTATTCCATTCCAGACGTTAAAATGAGCCTGTCCTCCAATAGCTCCTCCCACCAGCCTCCTCTTCCGCTGAGAAGCAGGGAGTTAGAAATGAGCGTCCTGAACTCCAAAGGCTTACGGTGCGTTTCTAATCCAATACGTCTCAATCAGTAGCAAGTGGTATTCATGGGATGCGATGCTTCTAGTCCGTGGTCTAGGCAAGAGCATCGATTTCTGTGCTGATGAACGTCAATATAATATACAGCGTTTAGCAGGCACTTTGATCAAAAGCGACTTACATGCGTTCATACATGGCGTATGTATTGGTGAGCAAACCCCTTATCCTGGTGTTGCAACCGCCATTGAATATACAATATTAAAACATGTATTATTGGAAATGCGTTGTGTTGGACTCGCTTACTAGTCACATACACATGGTTAGCAGATGTTAATGCGAGTGTAGTGAAATGCTTGTGCTTCTAGTTCCAACACTGCAGTAATATAATTGTAATTACTACTGGAAGAACGTATCAGGATTC
Source organism: Brachymystax lenok tsinlingensis (assembly GCA_030435695.1). Lineage (NCBI taxonomy): Eukaryota > Metazoa > Chordata > Actinopteri > Salmoniformes > Salmonidae > Brachymystax > Brachymystax lenok. The sequence goes on along the minus strand of CM059808.1, from coordinate 32,038,206 downwards.
TGAGTATACATGTCTTCTGTCAAGTCTTCAGGGGGGGAAAAAAGCCATTCAAGTCACACCATACAAAAACACCCCGGTCGGGAAGGATTTTTGATTTGACCTTAAAATGCCAGCTATGGAAAGGAGACTTAAGTTCTGATCCTTTTATATGTAAACACATCCATTTCCAGACGTCTTCTTGTTTCAAGACACCATCTTGCATTTTGATTATTATTTTGTATGTAATTTCCTGTGTTCCTTTGTGCAAAACGTACCTTGAAATGCTGGCATCCTAGATTTCCAAATAGATCAGCAGAGCAGAGAGAAGCCAGACAAGGCCAGGTAGAGCAGTCAACAGGCCACTTGTAAATGTGGTTCTTTATTGTACACATGACATCTTCCTTTTTTTTGGTTTGAGCAACATAATTGACAATACATGGTGTTATATCCTACTCAGATTCCTATTCTAGTCCTCTATAAAACAAGATAACACACAAAACTACATCACATAAAACCGTACAACTCCACAACAATTCTCAGATGTAGTGTACCCCTACATGCATCAGGAAATTCTATGGGAGATCACTGAGAAACCTTTAGAATTATTTTTATTTGGTGACAAACAAAAAATAAACTTGAAAAAAATCAAAATGGGGCTTCAATCGTTATTCCAATTTTTGGTATAATTACCCTTTAACCCTGAGTGCTACGTCATTGAGACCACGTTAACGGGTTAACCTGCTGTCATAATTTGACTTACGTTTGAGGAATGTTTTCAGAAATATACTCGTTGACAATACAAGGGTAAGGAAACAGTAACACAGTCCAGGACTAACACAAGACAATCATTCGAACCACATAGGACTGCTTCCCCTACACAGCTATTATATGCATATTGTGGTCCAATTACATACAAGAAATGGAAGGCTTGAGGAGATTTTTTTTTTTTACCAAAATATTTTATAAAAATATTTCAGTTTAACAAAGAAAAAAAGAAACTATCACTCTACAGTGTGCAGGAATAGCTAAGGAAATTAATTTTTAGTGCTCAACAAAAAGGCAAGTGAGAGATACTAGTAATTGGCACAATATTTACATTTTTCAAATCTCTCACAAAAAGGCACTTATCATTTCCAGATGCAATCTTGCAGGCAGGGTTTGTAATGCATTGCACACCAGACAAATAACTTGCCACTTCATATTCTTGTCATCAGCTTAACTCGGGAAACGAGCCAACAGAAAAATAAAGGCAACACTTACACTTCAGACAGCATAAAGACACCCATTGCTAAAAGGCGGATTCCAGTTATGGCAATTTTGGGGGGCACAGAGGATTCTTTTTTTTTTTTTTTTTACAATTAACTGCATAAATATATAAGAAAAGTTAGAAGACCCAAAAAGTATTACTTAAACATTGCTCCAGATGGAAATATGCCAGTTTGGATTGACAAACTCCCATTAATATCTATTTGTTTCTTTATTGCTTGTCTAAAGTCAAGTGTTACAGAAACACACCCGTGATCATCAGATAGGGAGGACTTGTTCATTTCATTTCAGACAGCAGAGAAAACCGAAATGTTATGAGCTTTACTCGCTTGTTTGTGGAAACTTAGGAATTAGATTGTTAAAGATAGTTGTTTGTGCAGAGATACTTTGAAATCTCAGAGGCAACACCCAGTAGGTTAAAGTATAATCATCAAAAAAAGATATGAATAAAAGCTCATCTTGGCTCATGTGTCAGTCTGAACACCTCAAATTAGTGAAGAAAAGAAGCAGGGAAAAGGAAAGAAGTGAAACAGAACGGAGACATTAGTAGGCGCTGGCTGTGAATCGAGTCGGAATACAAAGAGGCTAATATCTTCATTCTAATTTGATCCAAGTTTTCTTTGCATTGTCAACACTAAGTTTAGACTCTTGGGAAATGGGTTAAGGCAGTAGAATACTACGTTAGCACTACAATTACTCCCTTCAAGTGTAGCCTTTAGGTAATTGTCTGATCTAATCCAAGTCTACACTTCACACCTGAATATGAAAACTGCCAGCAATGGTCAAAAGACACAGATGACCTAAATAGAACCAACCAATTGGCTCACTCTGTAGATAAATGGCTGGTGCTTTAGTGAAACGGCCCTGTGAAAGCATTACAATCAACAGAAGCATGTCAATAACCTGTAGAATTACTTAAGAGTAAATATACTAGTAGTACTTTATAGCAACGGATAGCCTTTTCAATGATTGTATAGGGGCTCCAGTTGTGTCTAACATCAGAGGACAGTCCACTTCCCAACAGTACGTGTCACATGCAGGACCAGTTCATTTTGAATGGGTTGTAATAACGGTGTATGGGAGTCATAGCAATATGTACATTAGTATCTTCTGCGCTACAGTAATCTCTCTCTCTCCCACTTGCTCCCTCTCTCAAACCCGGGAGGGCACATTGGTGTTGAATCAGATGAGTTAATCCTACAGAGAGCAGCTCCCTGGTTCTCCTACAGAGAGCAGCTCCCTGGTTCTCCTACAGAGAGCAGCTCCCTGGTTCTCCTACACTTCCAGTTACAGCTACAGAGAGCAGCTCCCTGGTTCTCCTACACTTCCAGTTACAGCTACAGAGAGCAGCTGCCTGGTTCTCCTACACTTCCAGTTACAGCTACAGAGAGCAGCTACCCGGTTCTCCTACACTTCCAGTTAGAGCTACAGAGAGCAGCTACCCGGTTCTCCTACACTTCCAGTTACAGCTACAGAGAGCAGCTACCCGGTTCTCCTACACTTCCAGTTACAGCTAGAGAGCAGCTTCCTGGTTCTCCCACAGAGAGCAGCTCCATAGTTCTCCTACAGAGAGCAGCTCCCTAGTTCTCCTACAGAGAGCAGCTCCCTGGTTCTCCTACAGAGAGCAGCTCCCTGGTTCTCCTACAGAGAGCAGCTCCCTGGTTCTCCTACAGAGAGCAGCTCCCTGGTTCTCCTACAGAGAGCAGCTCCCTGGTTCTCCTACAAAGAGCAAAACCACAAGAGAGTGGTGATGAACAGAAAGGATGGACGAGACAGCAGTGGTGCTGGAATTGGGATTATGTAGAGTGTATAGAATCATCTTTCCAGCGACACAGGTGAAAGTGTGTGTGAGCGAGAGTGAGGGACGGATCAGCTCGTGCACAGGTTCCAGTTAGACAGTGTGTGTGCAAATATGAATGCTGCTGAGTGTACACATATGCGTGTGTGTACAGGCATGTCAGTGTAAGTGTTTGGTGGTCAGACAGCAGTTTTAATTGTGTTAGTCCGTGAACCAGACCAAGGTAGTACATTCATTAAACTTGTTAAAAACAAGACCCAAAAAATATCAGCAAGTTAGTAAAATTCTTACTAAGAATGTTTTATTAAAATAAATGCCAAGAGGTTAATAAGAAATATAACAGCACACACCATGAAAACTAAAAAGCAAGCATGTAAAAATACAAGAAACGAAAAGTCGCTAATGAGTTAAACAAGCTAAGAGTTGGCAAGAAAACTAAATCTAACTCTAGGAAAGGAAACACTCCTCACGAGAGACAGATTTCAAGATGTAAGACGGAGGGAGTCAAAACCAAGTTGCAGTGGGCTTCATCAACAACAACAAATAAAGTCAGAAAAATGATTTTATAATATACATATAAAATGAGATTAGAAAAATACATTATAAACCTTTAACAATGGCTGTAAATTACATTATCATACATCGTACTAGGCAGGCCAGAGAATACGGTAGCTTTCACCATATACCTGATGAACTAAACCAACCTTAGCAATGTTACAACACGCTGTGCCATTGTATGAGGGAATATTTCTTAATACTGTCAAAATGCTTGTCATATCTTGCTCCACATTAATATTGCATTTAAAAAAAAAAGAATAATTCATAACACTGAAAACAATTTGACCTTTTCTGTGTAACAGCATGAGGAACAATAAATAGTATCAGACTGCCAGGGAAGGTAAAATACTTTATAATTCATGTCTCAATTGATTTTTTTATGGTATCTTTTTTTCTTTGATTAGATATACCCCTTTTGTTTCAATAACTGAAAACTGCTTGGCTGTGAAGTTGTGTTCGCTGTAGAGATGGCCTTTCATTGTTGCACTTTCAAGCCTCAGTTTTGGATGCATGTGTTTTTTCTACAATGTGCGGGGTCTTCACCTCTTCCAGTATTCACACCTGGAACCAACACTACTCGGTAGTAAGGACCTTAAAAGAGCACAGACGGCCTCATCATTTTAGCTGTAGGGAGGCAAGGCGTTTTGCTAGTCTCTCTGCTATATCGTCCAGCTGTATGTTGATCACTTGCAGAACGGCTACATATTGACTAACATAGTAATCAATACATGTCATCCAGAACCCCCCCTCCCAATCTGAAGAGCTCTGAACTGCATCTGGGAAAACCCTCTCGGGTCTTTAGGTCATACGATTATAAAACGGGTCGGCTACATTCCCCAACTGTTGTGAGAAAGCATTGGTAGAGTGGATGTTTTCAGTTTGCAGATTTTGAAACAGAGGTATACACGCAAATGGCCTTTCCCCTCTTAATCTCATTTTATATTCAATTTATTAAGTCCTGGCAGACTTCTGCGTTGCTATTGGCAGTTTGTTCTTTGTAGAATAATCACAGTTACCAGAAAACAAGACAAGCATTACACGTTAAATCAAAATGCAGAGAAATAAGAAATAAAACTTGTTCCAATGGCAGAGAAAAGGGTCAAAGATAAAAAATTAAACCAAAAACTCAACTTATACTTGGGAAGACAAACCATGGCACATATTTTAGCTGGTCATACGACTGCTATTCTTTTTGCATAGAATAACTTCAGTAGCTCAGCAATAATGACGGAGCTACCCTGCTCGACTCTTAAGAGCGCATACAGAAGCCGTTTCTCTCTGCACTTTCCTAGTTGTTGCTGGATATTACTGAACAGAATGTTAACACTTGGAAAAAGAAACAACCGTCGATAAGGCACTTCTTACTTTTCGACTAAAACCTTCTCTGTGTGTCTCTCAACCCCTCTTCGTAACACTTACATCCTTGCAACGTTCCTAGGTATGACTATTTTGGTCTTTATTTATATTTTCCTAGCCAATAATATCCAAAGTAACACAGCATTTTCGCCATACTATTTTTTTTAAACTTTTTTCCATATTTTGTAACTGCAAGTATAAAAAGCTAAAATTGCCAAAAATATATGTTCTCTTCTCCAGCACCCTGTAAAAGTATTGAATTTTGTTCTCCATCTTTAATATGCAATGACAGGTATCTACATGTGTCTGTGTGTGTGTGTGTGTGTGTGTGTGTGTGTGTCTCTTTGTGTGTGTGTGTGTGTGTGTGTGTGTGTGTCTCTTTGTGTGTGTGTGTGTGTGTGTGTGTGTGTGTGTGTGTGTGTGTGTGTGTGTGTGTATATATATATATATATATAAACAGGTATGTATAAAGCAATTTGAACAGGCAGGCATGGCTTTCACATCCTATTTTTGTTGTTGAGAAAGAGTTAAAGAAACGGACAGGGCTCAAGAGCTGGACTATACCTTTATGGAGACACATTGTGGATGTGCTAATTGGGGGACTTCAAACTCGTATGGTTAGGGTTAAAAATACATCCATTTACCCCCCCGAAAGTAATTTAAATTCAAACAGGCTTATTTGCATGAGGGCAAGTATCCTGTCCCCCAGGACGACTTGATTGGTATCAAATTGGAAAGAGATTAAAGGAAAAACGACAAAAACACACAAGCATAGAGAATTGGCCAAATGCTGAAACGCAAAATGAGAATGCATTTTTGCCAGGGGTGTAGATACAACCAAAAACAAAAAGGCAAAATCAAAAAAAGAGAAAAGGAAATATATACAAAACTTCACTATCAGGACCCCCCTCCCCCCACCAGTATCCATCTTTAGTGTTAATCGCCTTTGTCTCTTCATGGGAAACTAGAGCTTTGCTTACGCAGGCATGAAATCACACCCTTTCAAACGCTAAAATGACGGAGAGCCCTCTGCGGTTAGATACATATTTATGTAGATATAATTAAACTGGAAACCCTTTGGCTAAATATGCACACAATTCTTTTTTTTTGTCTTTTAGATCACAGCTCACATAATTTCTCTAAATACATCAGGCACTGTATACTTGGACACAGTGTAGAGGAGCATAGTTAAGTTCAGTAGCTAATTGACTATATATCCACTGTGCCCTCAACCCATCCTACTTTCATTATAGCAATAGAAACATCGCTTCTCATCCTGATTCTTCCCCATATCACCCTGCCCCAGCTCCCCACGTAGCTTCCGCTAACTGCCCATGATAGGCCTGCCACTTCAAAAGCTACCTTCTTAGAACCCGCTTTGTCTGGCTAGTCCTTCACAAAAGAGCGAATTAGAAAGAAAGTATTATTAACGAGAAAACAGAAAAATCAAGTAAAACTAAAGAAAAACATAACATAAAAAACAAATTATAATAAGCTCCATTTGCAGTCAATTTAGCCATGCTTTTAACAGACAGCCGTGGAGGGCACACCCAGAATGTGTCAGCACATTATCATCTCAAGTGGTTCATAATGCACGACTACATATGAAAATGACAGAGAATCAACAAGTTGGTGTGAGTGTAGTTTCTCTTTCCTTCTATTTCCTTTTCTTTCAAATTGCCCACAAGTAAGTGTGGAATGGGGAGGGATCGAGGGACTTGGCATTGCACATTTGGGTGGGGGGCCTACAGTTCGGGTTCAGTTCCCGTTTAGCATTGTTCAGTGATTATTAGTGAGGTCACCGAATCAGAGCAGGTATTGGGTGGTCGACAGGGAGGACGGGATCTTTATTGAGATTATTTTATATATATATATATATATATATATATATATATATATATATCTATATCTATCTATTTTTTTTTTTATTCAGTGCAGATTCATTAGTAACACACACACACATCCCCCAGTTTGTGATTCATGAAGAAAAAGAAAGAGAGAATGGGAATTCAACTCAATGAACAGAAATCAATCAAATAATAACTTGGGTTTGATGTGTTTCTATGAGATTGTGATATATATATTTTTTTATGTTTTTTATCAAAAACATGTTAGGGTAACTAAGGGCAGGCGCCTCTTTCTCACTGCGTCCCGAGAGGCTAGCAAAAGGCAATTACCAGTTAACTGATCAGCAGGCAGGCTTGGGGCGGCTCGTCATTGGGTGAAGAGTTCAGAGGTCAGAAGGTCATGTGTTAGTTGCCGGTGGCGGCTAGGTGGTTAGAAACAAAAAACAAACAAAAAGAAAGAAAAAATAGAAAGGATATTAGTGTCAGCAAGAAGAGACTGGAATGACATTTTAACAATAAAATTACTGCAATCTCTTATTCCCACTAATTCCCGCCAAGAGACAAACCCAGCTAGCTAATATTGTTATGAGGTTGTTACATCACGATGTCAACTACTAAGCCCCCAACCTGAATTGGCCCAGTACCAGAACTCAAGAGGGCTAAAACAAAGTACAAAAAAAATAAGTAAGGTTTAGTTTCTTTGAGGTTGGAATGGAAATTACCAACAGTGTGATTAGTGGTAAGGAGACTTAAAGTAACTAGCTGGTGTTATGCAAGGAAAAACAGTACCTAGTGTTACGTAAGGAATAACAGTATCTAGTGTTACGTAAGGAATAACAGTACCTAGTGTTACGTAAGGAATAACAGTACCTAGTGTTACGTAAGGAATAACAGTACCTAGTGTTACGTAAGGAATAACAGTACCTAGTGTTACGTAAGGAATAACAGTAACTAGTGTTACGCAAGGAATAACAGTAACTAGTGTTACGCAAGGAATAACAGTATCTAGTGTTACGTAAAGAATAACAGTATCTAGTGTTACGTAAGGAATAACAGTATCTAGTGTTACGTAAGGAATAACAGTATCTAGTGTTACGTAAGGAATAACAGTATCTAGTGTTACGTAAGGAATAACAGTATCTAGTGTTACGTAAAGAATAACAGTATCTAGTGTTACGTAAGGAATAACAGTCCCTAGAGTTACGTAGGGAATAACAGTATCTAGTGTTACGTAAGGAATAACAGTCCCTAGAGTTACGTAGGGAATAACAGTAACTCGTGTTAAGGAATAGATTAATTTCCTCCAATTCTTTTTCTTTATTATCAGTATATACAGGAGCCATAAATACACTTGTTATAATGTTCAAAATATAAAATGACAGTACCTTGTGTACAACTGAAATATCAAAAATGTTTCCATGTTTTTTACATTTAATTTCAATACTTAAACACACCGGAGAGAGAACGTTAACTAGCTTTGATTAGGTATGTCCGTCCTACCTAAAAAAATGGAGAGAAAACAAAAATCAAGACATAAACCAAGAGGGCAAATGATGCCTGGGGGCAACGTGGCTACTGTACACGAAGTGTTTTGTCGCTTTCCACTCTGTTTCTCACAAGTAAAACAATTGAATGATTGAAACAAGGCTGACCTATTTTAGGATCTAATCTCACATCAGAGGAATGTTAAGAAAACGTAGCTTGAACACGGCGTGTGCTACCTGTTCTGTCACCAAGGGTCACAGTTCATGTAAACCCAAAGCAATTAACATAGCTTTTGCCTGAGCATTGAAATATAGTTCTATATTGAGTACTACATATGTAAACATAATGTGCATACCAGTCAACCATTTAGTTGGTGTTGATGTGTTGTGAAAAAAATGAAGTATATAAAAACACGAGAAATCCCCAACTAAGGCAAATATAAGGCAATGCAATCAACAGTCAAAGTAGAGCATTTTAGAGACTAAACTAACCTCTGTCTGCGGTCACAATCCTTTGGTAAGGATGGACGCGCGAGTCATGTCGTCTCATTTTAGTAGCCATTGCACCTAGATTGCAACAAGTCCACAAGGTTAGAAACCATTCACTTCAGGAGGGGAAAAAATACATATTCACATTTACATATACTGCTTATACATTAGATTATAATATACATAAACATGACAGACGTATGAAAAACGCATAGAAAAAATAACATTTGCTTTAATTTTGATATCTACAAATGTATAACTTAGGTAGTAAAATTTCACAGTACTCAGTGTTACAGAGGATTTGTGGAAACCAGTGGGCAGGGGGACAGGGGACTAAAGCTATCTAGAAAAAAAGCTCATCTTCCATAGGGGACGCAGAAGGGGGATTGAGAAGGAAAAAAAAATTGGCTGATTTTGAAAGGTGTGAAAATCCAATGCAGCTCAGACCCTAATTGGATAGTGCAAGACACCACCTGGCTCTCATACATCTCTCAGTATCAATCTGCTCACTGGCAGTAGCACTCATTTCTCTCTGAATATTTGCCACAGATGAAGACAGACATTTCAATTACCCTAGTGCGGTTTCTCCTGATATCATACACGGAAATGGAGTAAAATACTATGTTGGTTGCATAGGAACTGTGACTGTGCATAGAGATAAACAACTAGTCTATGACCCAAAACAAATCCCAGATTGAAAAGTGTTCAAGGTAAATCCTTAATGCAACGAGTCCGACAATCTAAAAGTTTGTCTCAAAGCCTAGCTAGAGCTCAATGCAGTCAGCGAGACACCATTTCAGCACTCAGGGCTGCGAGCACTTTTATGTGGATATGTCAATATTTCTGATTTAGTGAGCCGGGGAATGATAGCCTCCCAGATCTCGGGGACAGAGAGATGGCAGAGTGATTCTGGGGTGGCCATATTCCTCTGATCTTCATTACCCAGAGAGTGTTTAAAGAGATTTGTGTCAGAGCCCTTCAATGGCTAAATGGTGGCCGTCCCCACAGAACAGGTCACTGTGACAACCATCTGGGCATCCTGTCAAATGGTACACTAGTAAACTCTCTTCTCTGCAGTTATCAAGTGAGCACTTCTAAAAGGAGACAACTCAGAATGTTGGCCCTAAGATAAGAAGGCTTGGGTAGGTTTCCATGCTGGAATGGAGAGTTGTGGTGGATTAAGCCAGTGACGGTTACGTCACATTTGGAACAGCCAAACACCCCTTAGACTAATATCTATCTGTCCTGGCAGGGAAGGCAGGCAAGCTGCGTGACGTTTCACAGTGCTGGTTGATGACCAAGCCAGTCCGCCCACATTCCACTCTGCAGCAGCAGATGTCCTGAGGTTTCCTCAGAGTCCTGAGCAGGTCTAACAGAACCAGATCCATGTTGTGTTCCGGTGGCTCTCTGTTGCTGAAGGCGCCCATCAATACGGTGAGTAAATAAAAACGCACTAAGCTGCTGTCCCCTCCAAATTAGAGAGAAAATCCAGTAGGTTCTGTAGTACAGAACAGCTCCCCCAGGCACCTCTTTCACGCACACACAGGTCAGCTAACATGGCACCTGTGTATCAGCCGTCTCATGATGTCAGGATCAACACCTCAGGCATGTCATTAAGGCAGCGACACAAACAGGAAAGGCCCGCTGTCAAAACTTGACAAGGTATGCAGTGGCATACAGTCATTATTTGGTCAAATTAGAGGGCGACAGCCTCCATAAAATGTGAGATATTATCGCCAGTCACGTCTAAATGCTTCTTCGGCAGCATATTGCTTTGAGCGTGCACGCCGGCGTGCATACACACCCGCACCTACGGAATGTAATTCCCACGGCTGACATATTGACTGGGGAATGTCGGTGGCTCGCACTAAGTTGAAGTTCAAGAGCGTGAAAACTGAGCCAATGGGAAAAATGAGAACAGTGAATTTAATGAACATCCCCACCGGGACAAAGGGGACTTTCCACTGGCATCAAGGCCAGAGCACAGAGCTAGCTGGGAAAAAAATAATACTCATTTCAAAAGCTGCTGAAATCCGGGGGGATCCACCGCCAGACTGAATCTGCCGCTGGCGAGAGCATAAAAAAGCTAGAGCGCGGGAATGTGCACACGAGCATGTCCCTGCCAGAGTGTCTTCAGACATGGCAACTCATATTGCATGGGGGTATAATGGCAGCTGCAGAACAGAGAGAAAACGACAGGTAGCCTAGTGGTTAAGAGCGTTGGGCCATTAAATGAAAGGCCGCTGGTTCGAATCCCAGAGCCGAATAGGTGAAAATCTGGCGATGTGCCCTTGAGCAAGGCACTTCATTGGTAGTTGCTCCTGTAAGTCTCTCTGGATAAGAGTGTATATGACTAAAATGTAAAAGTAAACCTGAGCTGGGAAAAGGATGCTGGGGAGATGAGCTAAAATAAAAAAATGGATCTATAAAAAAATAAAAATCCCTGCCCCCCTTGCCCTTTGTTAGCGCATTAGTCCTGTTCAGCAGTCAGGTCATAAGGTCACACCCATAACAACCCTGTTTTTTTTAGCTGGATACGACATATTTACCTTTCAACAAGTCTTGACCGTGGCTCATCGAAGCCGCGTCCAAAAACCCAGGGTAAAACAAGCTGCCCTCCTGTCCGGGACTAAAGGGGCCGCCACCCAGGCCCCAGGGTCGCTTACCTAGAACCCCATTGTGGTCGATGGGGTACTCCAGCAGGGAGGTGGGCGCCAGGGTGTATGGGTAGTCGTACGGGGAGGCGTAGAGGATGCCGCCATCCGGCGAGGGAGGCACCAGGGTTGGGGTGCCGTTGGGTAACATGCCCTGCATTTGAGGTTGTCGGATGATGTTCATGATGGGGGGCCCTGCCGGTGTGGGGGGCCTCATCTGCTGATGGGGGGCCATCAACTGCCCCTGGGGGGCCTGCATTAGACGGGGGCCCTGAGCGGCGGCGGCCGCCGCTGCAAGAGAGAACGCAAAGGGGTCTGCCATAAGCAAGAGTGAAAGACAAAGACAGAGAGATACAAGACAAGGGGGTAGAGATGTGGTGGTGCAGTTGACCAAAATCACAGGTGGAGAAGCGAGAGTTGGAAAACACAAAAAGTAGGAAAGGGGAGGTGGGGAGGGGAGGGGTGAAAAAAAGGAAAATTAGACCATGCAATGATCACGGTGAACCAGCAAACAAAAAATTAAGTAAACAAGAAAATAATAACAGAACCCCATACCAAACGATTAAACGCTGCATTCAACACCAACGCACAGACCATATTAAGCATACCAATCACCATGGCAACTACGAGTTCATGTACTGCTGACGGCACAAGCCAACAGAAATGGAGCCGGTGGCCATGGAGAGGAGAGATGGCGTGACAGTTTCTGATAAGGACCAATGGGAGGATCACATCAATCCTCCAATCCAGTCTATTGAACTACTCGCTGGGCCAATGAGACCTTGCTTTGGACAGACAGGTTGAAATCTGCCAGACTATAAAAACTGTTCTGATGCCCTCTACTCCTCTACATGACCGTTAGACCATTTCGGTTGGCTGACAAACTAAATCGACAAAAAGATTCTCCAAATTGTTTCGCATTTGCAAATGTTCTGACGTGGTGAACATCACAGACAGCGGGGGCGGTTGGATCAATGTTTTACATGTGGCTCGGTGACTAATTCATGCTGAGTATCGCTGGTCTGGCAACACAGCCGAGAGAACAAGACACTGGTCCAGACATTGGTGTTAGAAACCAATGTCTGCCAAGTCAAATAATTTAACATTTTACAAATTAGATTTTTATTTCAAAACAAGCCATGACTTTTTGGACTGAAAAAATGCTCAAAACATTACTAATATCATGATAATAATAATAACAATGCAAACAGTAAATTGTGACAAATTTCAAGCAGCCATCAAAGAGACATGAAAGTGCAGAACTGCGGGAACTCTGGGTGGGATGAACTCCAAAGAAAGTAACACTTTGGAGATGGATGCGTGAACTACGTCATGCAGAGATGAGCGAGTGATTTCTGCAGTGCGCTGAAGGCATATAGAAGCCACCCCGACATTGCAGCAAACTGTGATTGCATCCATATGGGATGGAGGGAAAGGGGCACAGAGAGGGAGCAGCGGGAGGAATGGAGGGGAAGCGGATCTACTTGGATACAGGCTTTAGTAGGTAGGTATACATGGGTCGGACATCTTGGACTTCAGAGCAAAGTGCTATTTTTATCAAATAAAAAAAACACTGCAATGTCTACAAACATGAGGCAGAGGCACACAGTTAACTGTATATCATGAGCATATATTCTTCACTGTGGTTATTGTGAGGTTCTACGTGGTTATTGTGAGGTTCTAAGTGGTTAATACAATAACAGATGGATTAAGACGAGTATTGATAAGCTTTGGTGTGTAACATTAGTCAACGTGGATCCAAACAGGACCTTTGTGTAGCGTGTAATGTGTGTGGGGTTGTAAAGCGTACGTGTCTTGATGTTGGTGTCTCGGTACGTCCCGTTGAGAATGGCCAGCTCCATCAGCTGCATCTTCTTCAGATTATCCTCTCCTTCCGCCTGGAACACCACCACATCACCAGGTCAGTTAACAAGTCCTTTCAGTCATTTTAAGACATGTTACTGTGCTGTGTCACCATTGCAAGTGGGTGGGGTGTACATAGGTACAGACATCCAGAGATGTAAACAGAGGACACCTTTTGAAACAAAAACAAGTTTCTATTGAACAAATTCAGGTAGGCCCCTTCCTGTTCTGTTTGGTTCCTAATGAATGAACCCTGGCTACAGCTAGTTCTCCATAAGCACAAGTTGCATGAGGGCGGAAGGTATCGAGAAGAGCCACAACATCATTGTCATGTTGCATCATTTCATTTTGATGCTAAATCGCTGACAGACATTAGGCAGGGGAAAACGCATGCATAAACCACTGCCTTATCAGCGAGATAATTACTGAGAAAAAATCTCCCCCTTGTGCACAATCAAATGTGCAATAAAGGCCCAGCTAATGTCAGTCCTGTCAATTAATGTTTGGATAAATAAATACATACATAAGCAGTGTCACTGTCATTATCCCCCAAATTAGGCAAGTTAAATTATTCATGGGAAGCAATTAAGTTAGCACCCGTCCCCTTCTCTCCCCGAGCCCGCCGTTCCCCCCCGAAGCGGCTAAACACTCCATAACCATGACAACAAAGTAGAAACCCAGTGCATTTCCAAGTAGATCGTAATAAAGAAGGACCGGTGTGATTGCAGCAGACAGAGAGATAAACGAGGCTTCAGACAGACAAGGCTGCTGCAAACAGACAGATAGACGAGGCTAATTTGATTTGAGCCACAGACAGACAAGGCCCCCCAGACTTCTCCTCTACGCTTCAGACTAGGGTTGCAAAGGGTCGGAAACTTTCTGGTAAATTTCCTGAAATTTTCCTGAAGTTTTCCCAAGGAAGTTAAGCCCAGGAAGTTGGGGAATTTTGCTTAAATTCATCATAAAGGTTAGCTTATAACAGTGAACCTTTTTTGTGGGATACACATAAGGCAATTCTAGGTCTTGTGACTTATTTTGGTTAAACTATACCCAATTCAATGGAATTGCAACCCTCTACATGCACAGTGCATTCTTCCATCACATGTACAGCTGATTCTCAAGATCTTGCACACGAATTAGATTCTATTGAGTCCACACTACTACACTGTCTGAGCCAAGGACTACATGCTTTTTTGATTACAATACGGGGTGGGGTGAATATATTTTATATGACATAGATGATTTGTTAACTAGTAAATAGTATCTTACAGCAAAGTGTGTTGAAATAATTTCAAACTTGTTAACAATTTCTGATAGTTATTTTTAGCTACCATGTGGATTTTGGCTTGCTTGAGCCTGCTAACTGAGGAGTGTTAATTCACCTGTTTCCATATATGTTTCATTTTAAAACATCTTACAAAAGGAGTTGTTCAATCTAACTGCTTAACTATTTATCTGTACATGGAATTGTATTTGTTGTTTTTTTTACTAATTTTTTTCTAATCTTTACAGGAAAAATCCATGGGCACTATCTGATGTGTGGAGACATTTCACTGCAGCTATTGTAGAAGGAAAATCTGTGTACATTTGCAAATACTGTGCCAAATCATATGTGAAGAATGCAACAAAGATGCAGAATCATCTGGCCAAGTGCATAAAGTTCCCTCAGCGCTCACAACAAGCAACCTCTTCTATTCGAGGTGAAAATGATGAATCAGACACCTTATCGATAGCAACAGCTCATGGTCCTCATGGAATCAGAAGTTTTTTTGACTCAATGGAGGAACGTAGTCAGAGAAATGATGATGAATGTCTAGCTCGAGCTGTGTATGCAACTGGTTCACCTCTGATGCTCACAGGCAATGAGTATTGGAAGAGATTTCTGAATGTTCTTCGCCCAGCATACACCCCTCCAACCAGACATGCTTTATCTACTCATTTGCTGGATGCGGAGTTCAACAGAGTTCAAGTGAAGGTCAAGCAAATCATAAAGAAAGCAGACTATATTGCAATCATCTCTGATGGGTGGTCAAATGTTCGTGGGCAAGGAATAATTAACTACATTATCTCCACCCCTACACCAGTATTCTGCACAGACACAAGGGACAACAGACACACCGGTCTCTACATTGCAGATGAGCTGAAGGCAGTCATCAATGACCTTGGACCACAGAAGGTATTTGCACTGGTGACAGACAATGCTGCAAACATGAAGGCTGCTTGGTCTAAAGTGGAGGAGTCCTACCCTCACATCACACCCATTGGCTGTGTTGCTCATATTATTGAATCTGCTCCTCAAGGACATCATGGCACTGAAAACAATGGATACACTCTACAAGAGAGCCAAGGAAATGATTAGGTATGTGAAGGGTCATCAAGTTATAGCAGCAATTTACCTCACCAAGCAAAGTGAGAAGAATAAGAGCACCACATTGAAGACTCCCAGCAACACCCGTTGTGGTGGTGTTGTCATCATCTTGGAGTCTCTCCAAGAAATGGCCATATCACAGTCTGCCGATATGGACAGCCCCATCAAGAGGATCCTCCTGGATGATGTATTTTGGGAGAGAGTGGTAAGCAGCCTAAAACTCCTGAAACCTATAGCAGTAGCCATTGCACGGATTGAGGGAGACAATGCCGTCCTGTCTGATGTTCAGACTCTGCTTGCAGATGTAAGAGAAGAAACCCGTACTGCCCTGCCCACTTCACGGTTGCTCCAAGCAGAGGAAACTGCAGTTCTGAAATACATCAAAAAGCGTGAAGACTTCTGCCTGAAGCCCATACACGCCGCAGCGTACATGTTGGACCTCAAGCATGCTGGCAACAGATCAACAAGGCCTATGGTGTCATCACTACTGTGCCTCGCCACCTTGGCCTGGATGAGGGCAAGGTTCTTGGCAGTCTGGCGAAGTACACTTCCAAGCAAGGGCTTTGGGATGGAGATGCAATATGGCAGTCGTGCCAACATATCTCATCAGCCACCTGGTGGAAGGGACTTTGTGGATCTGAGGCTCTTTCCCCCTGTTGCCTCCATCATTATCCAAATCCCACCAACATCAGCCACCTCGGTGCGCGCAACTGGTCCTTGTTTGGGAACACACACACCAAAGCACGCAACAGGCTGACCAATACAAGGGTTGAAAAATTGGTGGCCATCCGGGCGTATTTGAGGCTTTTCGAGCCTGACAACGAGCCGTCCTCAACAAGGTTGGAAAGTGACAGTGAAGATGAAGCCTCAGAGTCTGATGTTCAAGAGGTGGACATTGAGGAGGTCCAGGGAGAAGACATGGAAGCCTGAGAGAAAGACAACTAAAGCTTTAGTTTCTACACAATCATTTTACAGATGTTGAAAACGTTTTTGGGAGTTACGATGGATCATTAAGGATCATTCAATATTCCCTTTCTTTTGTTGTTTAGTGAAATCATTCAATGTGAAGAGTCAACTCATTTAATTAAAGTTAAATTCGTAACACAATTTTATTTATATTGGAAGGATTTATTAATTAGCAATTATGTCTATTTATGACAAGGTAAAAGGTTTATGTTTCTGTCTCCATATGATATGGTAAATATACCCAATGCAAAAAAACATCTACATTTAAATGGTATTGATATTAATTTGCATAGATTTCCATTAATCCCCAAGAGTATTCAGCTAGCGCGCTACCACTAATCAAGAGCACTCAGCTAGCGCTACCACTAACCAAGAGCCCTCAGCTAGCGCTACCACTAACCAAGAGCCCTCAGCTAGCGCTACCACTAACCAAGAGCCCTCAGCTAGCGCTACCACTAACCAAGAGCCCTCAGCTAGCGCTACCACTAACCAAGAGCCCTCAGCTAGCGCTACCACTAACCAAGAGCACTCAGCTAGCGCTACCACTAACCAAGAGCACTCAGCTAGCGCTACCACTAACCAAGAGCACTCAGCTAGTGCTACCACTAACCAAGAGCATTCAGCTAGTGCTACCACTAACCAAGAGCATTCAGCTAGTGCTACCACTAACCAAGAGTATTCAGCTAGCGCTACCACTAATCAAGAGCATTCAGCTACCACTAACCAAGAGCATTCAGCTAGTGCTACCACTAACCAAGAGCATTCAGCTAGTGCTACCACTAACCAAGAGTATTCAGCTAGCGCTACCACTAATCAAGAGCATTCAGCTACCACTAACCAAGAGCACTCAGCTAGCGCTACCACTAACCAAGAGCACTCAGCTAGCGCTACCACTAACCAAGAGCACTCAGCTAGCGCTACCACTAACCAAGAGCACTCAGCTAGTGCTACCACTAACCAAGAGCATTCAGCTAGTGCTACCACTAACCAAGAGCATTCAGCTAGTGCTACCACTAACCAAGAGCATTCAGCTAGTGCTACCACTAACCAAGAGCATTCAGCTAGTGCTACCACTAACCAAGAGTATTCAGCTAGCGCTACCACTAATCAAGAGCATTCAGCTACCACTAACCAAGAGCATTCAGCTAGCGCTACCACTAACCAAGAACATTCAGCTAGCGCTACCACTAACCAAGAGCATTCAGCTAGCGCTACCACTAACCAAGAGTATTCAACTAGCACTACCACAGAACATTCCGGGCCAATCTGCATCGACCCACACTGATCCTAGTAGGACGCAGGCCCATTCAGTGGCCATTACAACAACCTCCCCAGCCTCAGAGGTGGTGAGATACCAGGCCTGCAGAGCAAAATCCCTAATTAGCTATGTTCACAGAGAATGGCTAACGCTAACATGGACCCCTCAACCTGGAAATGGGCTTAAATCACTGCTAATTAGCTGTTGAAACGCTCTACACAGAGCCCACTCAGAGGAACCATTTAGCCCTTTTTAGCTTCCTAAACACTTGCCAGAGGTGGTTGCGGTAGAGTGAACATCTTTAGCTGCCCATTCTATTAGATCCTCTGTCATCTGCCTCCCTTCCCTGCTTACCATCACAAATTAAATCAGATCGTGGACCTGACGACCTTCTAGACAGCTTCTCCCAAGTCTGATAACATTTTCGCAAATGATTCTCATGAAAGGGACAGCTGGTTCTCTTTCTCGATGCTCGCTTTTTGGCGCCAATCTGTGTCAGCCAGTTTGGATCTGAGCCAAGGCTGATGTTAGACCAAAACATTTTTACAAAATAAGAGACTATGCCAAAACAAAAAAAAAGGAGACAGTCACAGCGAGGATGTGCCCAGTGCTCGGTTGCATTTCGGTGACAAAAATGAGTTCCTACAATAGCCTTTATGAGCCCCCCCATGGCAGAGTAGAATCTGACCCTGGCTCAGATGTTACAGAACAGCGTCAGTATTAACAGAGAGACCCATATAAAAGTCTTTGCCTGAAGCGTCTGCGAGGTCACCAAGTCTCTTATCTCCGTCCCCAACATAGAGGCCTACTGTGTGTTTTGCCAGTAACACATTTATAACGCTGTTACAACACACCGTTTAATGTGCAAGCTGGAGAGCGGACAGAGGTTGGCGGGTGAGATTGAAGAACCATTGGGTGTTTTTCCCCTTGCAGCTGACGCAGCTAACCTTTTCAAATACAGGCCCAATGAGAGTTGGACGCAGACAGGGACAGGAAAGGGAGCTGAGGATGATGGATTTGGAGGTTAGGAGGGTTAAAGAGGCTCCTGGGGACTTGGGTGTCACTAGCAAAATCTCTCCAGCTCTGCATAGCAGGGGAAGTGCTGTTGTGAGGAGCGCAAAACAACGTAGAGAGAGGGTATACAGATGCTGCTAGGAAGGTGGTGCGTGTGCGGCAGAGACGAAAACAGAAAGTATGGTGTGTGCGTGTGTGTGGAGGCAAACCCGAAAGTAAACTCTGAGCAGGCACACCCCCTCAGGAATCCAGCTGACACAGCTCTTTCTTCATAGCAGTCTGTTAGAAAATCTCCCTAATGGCCACATGGAAGCAGGTCAATTTACTCCGCTGCAATAGTCCCTTCAGTAACAACACAAGGTAGTAATTATGTTGTGTACATTAACTTCTTAGGGCTAGGGGGCAGTATATTGAAGTTCGGATGAAATACGTGCCCAAAGTAAACTACCTGTTACTCAGGCCCAGAAGCTAGGATATGCATATAATTAGTAGCTTTGGTTAGAAAACACTCTGAAGTTTCTAAAACTGTCAAAATAATGTCTGAGTATAACATAACTGATATGGCAGGCACAAACCTGAGCAAAATCCATCCGGGATGTCTGAATCTGTCATGTCACACTGTTTTCAATAGGCCAGCTATTCAATGCCTCATATTTTAACCCCCAGATTGCAGTTCCTATGGCTTCCACTAGATGGCAACAGTATTTAGAAAAATGTTTGAAGCTTCAATCATGAAAATCAAGGGAGTAAGACCACTTGTTCCTGAGTTCACGTCAAGTGTACTGTTTTGGACTTTGCGCGTAACAGGGAATGCGCGCTCAGTTCTTTTTCTCTACTATTCAGCAGGTTATATTCTGTCTGAAATAGAATAGTTTATATTCATTTTTGGGTATCTGAGTATTGATTACAAATGCTGTTTGATTTTTTTTTAGACAAACTTTACAGGTACTTTTGGGATATTGTTTGTCTGCATGGATGAAATCCTTTGGGCAGGTGGATTACTGAACAAAACACGCCAACCAAACGGAGCTATATGGATATAAAGAGGAACTTTATCGAACAAAAGGACCTTTTATTGTGTAACCTGGACGCTTGGGTGTGCCATCAGAGGAAGATCATCAAAGGTAAGCGATTTATTTTATGCTATTTTTCAGTTTTGTGACACCTCTGCTGGTTATGTTATTATGCTAATTGATGTTCTGCTTTCGCCGTAAAGCCTTTTTGAAATCTGACAATGCTGTTAGATTAACAAGAGTCTAAGCTTTTGAAGGGTGTGCAGCATTTGTATTTTCATGAATGTTTGAAATTAGCATTTTTGTCATTTGAATTTGGCGCTCTGCATTTCACCGGATGTTGTCAAAATTGTTCCCGTTCACGAGATTGGATCCGTAACAGGTTAATGAACCCTTTTAGAAATATGACTTATTAGTATTCTAATGGTTGTATTGATTGATTTGAGAGCAGGATGAAACTGGGTCACACTAAGACTACAGACAGTGGGTGAACTACTGTCTGCTACTATCTAGCAGTGGGTGAACTACTGTCTGCTACTATCTAGCAGTGGGTGAACTACTGTCTGCTACTATCTAGCAGTGGGTGTCTACTGTCTGCTACTATCTAGCAGTGGGTGAACTACTGTCTGCTACTATCTAGCAGTGGGTGTCTACTGTCTGCTACTATCTAGCAGTGGGTGAACTATGACAGGACTTGGAGAGTTTCCTGAAGACTGAATGTATGTTTCATGTGCCAGGCTGAAGGGACTAGAGACTTCTTTGACGTCCATGTGACCATAGAGGCAACCACAATTAACACAATCCTGAGTCGGCACAGATCACTCCCGGTTTCCTCATTAAACATTCAGGACGGCTGTCAGGATGCCAAGTGTGTGTGTGTGTGTGTGTGTGTGTGTGTACGGAAGGGGAATCATCTCTGTCTGAGAGGGAAAGGGCTGTCCGATTCCCGAGAGAAATGCTGCATGGATTACAAACACTGAGGACAAGGAGTGAAACTTTCCCCCTTTACCGTCACAGACAGACAGAGACACACACTGTCTAGCAGCTAAAGGCACTGAATAAACCTGCTCTAACCACAGTCATCAGATTCAATCAATGAGGCCTATGTGTTAAATCTGTGGCGCAGTAGAAGCTATCGAGGAGGATGGGGGATGAGAGACGCGTTGTCCCCCTGCCTGCCTGACAGCCCAACGGATGAGGTTACCTGAGGCGTCACAAATCACACTCATGCTCTCACACACAGTCAGAGAGGGGTAGTGAGCGAGAGAGAGCGAGAGAGAGAGAGCGAGAGAGAGGGAGGAGACGTAAGAACAAACAATGACAAATGGCTCCTGGAACATCATGGGACTGGAAAATCCCACAAAAAACGAAACAAGATTTCAACACGTTCAAATAAACAGTTTTCGCTAGTGGTGATTTGTGTGGACAGTTTGGCTATAGCAACAGATGGGTGTATCATAATGTTTGGAAAGCCACACCCTTGTCCTCTCCCTCACTCGCCCTCCCCCTCGTATAAACAGACCAAGGCGCCCTGACTGAGTTGGGTGTGTTTGCTCATGTCTGCCGTGCCGACTCAAAAGCGTTTGCTCACGTCTGGCAGGGGCCCCTGCTTTCATGACATACAGCGGAGAGAGGGAGACAGTGTGGGAAAAGAGAGAAAGCCAGGGAATGTAGGGAGAAAACAATTCCTTTCCCCCCAGTGGGCGCCTCCATGCTTTTCTTCACTGGTCTAAGCTGCCAGGCATAACGAGGAGGGGAGAAGCTGGGAGCGAGGGTCAGGTTGCCTTCCAAACATCTCCAATTACCACAAGAGTAAACAGAGACTGGCCAGGACGGCCTTGAGGCAGGTAGAGAGAATGTAAGGGAAAAGTAGAGGAACGGGAAAGGACGTATCTGGGGAGTGCGTTGAGGGACTAATAACTTCACGTTGAGCATGAGGGGAGTGGGGTGCTTGAATACAGGCAGCTATTTTTTCTTATCTTCTCCTCACCCAAATCCCTCCCAAACTAACATCTGGAGAATAGGGATTACTCTAGTCACCACGCCAAGACAACTTATCAAGAGTTCACCAGGCTATAGAGACCTGAGACACACACACACACACACACACACACACACAGAGAGAAAAAGAGAGAGAGAGAGAGAGACACACAGAGAGAGAGACACAGAGAGAGAGAGAGACACAGAGAGAGAGAGAGACAGACAGAGACAGACAGAGACAGACAGAGACAGACAGAGACAGAGAGAGATAGAGAGAGAGAGAGAGAGAGAGAGAGAGAGAGAGAGAGGACACGAGACACAGCAAGAGGGAAATTGGACATTTGTTGAAAGTTGAAAACACCAAAAAGTAACCAAATAAACTGGAATAATACAAAACCCATTCAACCCCTAGGGGTTAAAAACGGATCTGAAGAACACAAAGCAGAGAACAAAGGCCCACTAAAGCTTCTACTTCCAATCAACTACAACACAGACAAGAAACATGAAAAAGTCCTGTGATAAAAGTATCATTTAAGAGAAAAGCGGAGAGAAACTACAGTTTAGTCCCCCACTTCAAATTGTGCCACACATTTCAAAGGCAATTTTCCAACCCTCACCGTTCATTGCCCAATAGACTTACGACGCAATCGCCTGCAACACTACACTTCCCATCTAAACCAAACCCTCCATTCACACACAGAATGCTGCTTCAGCTCCTTCACTTTTAAAAGACACGTCAGTAAGTTAGACTAGCGCTAGCTACATTAGCAATGCTAAACCCCCTAGCTACACTAGCAATGCTAAACCCCCTAGCTACACTAGCAATGCTAAACCCCCTAGCTACACTAGCAATGCTAAACCCCCTAGGTACACTAGCAATGCTAAACCCCCTAGGTACACTAGCAATGCTAAACCCCCTAGGTACACTAGCAATGCTAAACCCCCTAGGTACACTAGCAATGCTAAACCCCCTAGGTACACTAGCAATGCTAAACCCCCTAGGTACACTAGCAATGCTAAACCCCCTAGGTACACTAGCAATGCTAAACCCCCTAGCTACATTAGCAATGCTAAACCCCCTAGCTACATTAGCAATGCTTCGGGCATGTGCTGACCAACTGGCAGGTGTCATCACTGACATTTTCAACATGTCCCTGATTAAGTCTGTAATACCAACATGTTTCAAGCAGACCACCATAGTCCCTGTGCCCAAGAACACGAAGGCAACCTGCCTAAATGACTACAGGCCCGTAGCACTCACGTCCGTAGTCATGAAGTGCTTTGAAAGGCTGGTCATGGCTCACAACACCATTATCCCAGAAACCCTAGACCCACTCCAATTTGCATACTGCCCAAACAGATCCACAGATGATGCAATCTCTATTGCACTCCACACTGCCCTTTCCCACCTGGACAAAAGGAACACTTTATGTGAGAATGCTATTCATTGACTACAGCTCAGCGTTCAACACCACAATACCCTCAAAGCTCATCACTAAGCTAAGGATCCTGGGACTAAACACCTCCCCGTGCAACTGGATCCTGGACATCATGACGGGCCACCACCAGGTGGTGAGGGTAGATAGCGACACATCTGTTCCTCAACACTGGAGACCCCCAAGGGTTGCATGCTCAGTCCCCTCCTGTACTCCCTGTTCACCCACGACTGCATGGCCAGGCACGTCTCCAACACCATTATTAAGTTTGCAGAAGACACAACAGTGGTAGGCCTGATCACCGACAACGAGACAGCCTATAGGGAGGAGGT
The DNA here is from genome assembly GCA_030435695.1 of Brachymystax lenok tsinlingensis. NCBI lineage: Eukaryota > Metazoa > Chordata > Actinopteri > Salmoniformes > Salmonidae > Brachymystax > Brachymystax lenok. The sequence continues at coordinate 32,014,545 of CM059808.1, read as the reverse complement.
CAAAGATCTGGCCGGGTGGTGCCATTATTACCACCTATCCCTCAACGTAACCAAGACGAAGGGGATGATTGTGGACTACAGGAAAAGGAGGACCGAGCACACCCCCATTCTCATCGACGGGGCTGTAGTGGAGCAGGTTGAGAGCTTCAAGTTCCTTGGTGTCCACATCACCAACAAACTAGAATGGTCCAAACACACCAAGACAGTCGTGAAGAGGGCACGACAAAGCCTATTCCCCATCAGGAAACTAAAAAGATTTGGCATGGGTCCTCAGATCCTCAAAAGGTTCTACAGCTGCAAAGAGCATCCTGACTGGTTGCATCACTGCCTGGTACGGCAATTGCTCTGCCTCCGACCGCAAGGCACTACAGAGGGTAGTGTGTACGGCCCTACAGAGGGTAGTGCCTGCCATCCAGGACCTCTACACCAGGCGGTGTCAGAGGAAGGCCCAAAACATTGTCCAAGACCCCAGCCACCCCATTCATAGACTGTTCTCTCTACTACCGCATGGCAAGCGGTACCGGAGTGCCAAGTCTAGGACAAAAACAGTTTTTACCCCCAAGCCATAAGACTACTGAACAGGTAATTTATTAATTGGATTTATATAGCGCTTTTCTACTAACTGAGGTAGTCAAAATGCTTTACATAGCAGGAGGAAACTCTCCTCATCACCACCAATGTGGGGCACCCACCTCGGTGATGCACGGTGACCATTTTTGTGCCAGAAGGCTCACTGCAACATGTTACATTAAATGTACCCAAGGCCATTGAGGTAGTATGTACATGAATGTGTAATCAAATGGCTACCCGGACTATTTGCATTGTGTGCCCCCCCAACCCTCTTTACGCTGCTGCTACTCTCTGTTTATCATATATGCATAGTCACTTTAACTATACATTCATGTACATACTACCTCAATTAGCCTGACAAATTTTTGCATTGTTAGTTAGAGCCTATAAGTAAGCGTTTCACTGTAAGGTCAACACCTGTTGTATTCGGCGCACGTGACAAATAAACTTTGATTTGATACCCCCTTGCAGTCATTAGAATCGACCCAAACCAGTTAGTCAGATTAGAAAGTCAAACCAGAGGTGCTCCGCCCCTCCGCTTCCAGTCCAGACTCCAGAGGACAGTCACATGTTTCAGTGACTAACCTTTCTGTATGGAAAGTAGTCGGGGGAATTAGCATTAGCATAGCTGTGCAACAATTTGGCAGGCCCAGTCACTGTGCAGGCAGGATGTATGGGGCTTATTAGGAGCTTTTATTGGGCCGGAGTGGGCAGCCTTGGTTCTCCGCAGCAGCCCCATCAATATCCTGCCGCGCTCAGGGCTGCCTGACATGCAGACAGTGGCTCGTTACCGAGGAAGAATTTGAGCAGAGAAAATATGTTTTTCCCTTTACTGTCCTTCACACACACACACACACGAGAGAGCAGTTCTGGATAGGAAACTACATCCTGGTATATAGTCTTGGAAAGAAAGAGTTATGTAACGGGACAAAAATATATATATAAAAAAGTGGTTACATAAATTAACAGATTTAAGAGAATTTGAATGTATAGATGATGAATGTGTATTTGCCTGCGCCAGCCTCGACAAATATTACCAGCTAACAACAGGACGTAGTGAGACGAAAACAATTCTGAGACAAAAACAGAGTGAACATTAAAGCGATCCATGTTATCCACAACATGCAGTAAACCCACCTTGAGATATCTGTCCGAGTATGATTCTCTCTCTCCCTCCCATCCCCCTCTTTGTTCTGTTCCTGTGATCCTTTAATGCAGCCCAATTGAGCCGGGAATATCTTTAAGGGATTTAGCCATGGCTGATTTGGGGAGGTTTAAATACTGCGGGGAATTGAATCAGATTCCGAGATTCTGAGTCAAAGCTGATGAGAGCGATCACCTAGCCCTCAGCCCTGCCCCCATAGCAGCCTGCTGCCCTCTGGACTGGGGGGGATCGGGCAGATGACTCCAGAAAGGGGGCGTGGGGGATGTGGGTACAAAGTTATCACATGACGAGCATGGAAACGAAATCAGCAAGTGTCAGGCTGAGCCTGGACCATGAGCCGAGGAGATCAGCTGGTAGGCTACAGTACAGCAGCGGGGCTAGTTGCCAGGCAAAGCCCCCCATCATTGGACTGACCCGGGGACCAATCCCTCAGTAGTCAAGGACACGGGGAAGGTCGTGAGTCAACGTGATGAGTATTACGAGGATTGGCCACGGTCTCAATGGCTGGCTGAAGCTAATGCCAACATTGGATTCCCCTATGGGAGAAGCAGTGGCACACTCAGACAAAATACAGGGTGTAAAACAAGCAGATGAGACAATGGGAAGCAGGAGGCTTGGTTTATTACCCCTGAGAGGAGGCGCCTGCTCAATATCATACACACAATAACAAGCCCAAACTTCAATGAGCAGCGTAACATGATGCATTGCCAGGCATCGATGTGAAAAAGAGAAGGGGAGAGAGAGACTGAGCTGGGAAGCTGCTGGGGGTTGAAGTGATTGTGCAGCGTTATCTGGCAAAGTAAAGCATCACATTTGGGGGGCTGATTTTTAAAGGGGGTCTCGGGGGCCTCCAAATGCTGAGCTGTACACAATCCCATTTTCCCTGCTTAAACACACAGACACAGAGAGAGAACGCGAGACATGGAGTTCGATCTCCCCGTCACTGTTGAGCCGGGTACGAGGGCATCCTCAGTTGCCTGAGCCGAGCCCCAGCAGTTCCCGGGTGGTGGATAATTACCCCTCACACACACACCACAGTGAGTAGAGGCCTGGGGAGGGGGCATACTGTAGCCGGAAGCAGAAGCACATAGAGCAGCAGGTTAGAGTCTCTCCAGATATAAGGATAAGGGGTTAGGGTTAGAGTCTCTCCAGCTATAAGGATTAGGGGTTAGAGTCTCTCCAGATAAAAGGATAAGGGGTTAGGGTTAGAGTCTCTCCAGCTATAAGGATAAGGGGTTAGGGTTAGAGTCTCTCCAGCTATAAGGATAAGGGGTTAGGGTCTCTCCAGATATAAGGATAAGGTGATAGGGTTAGAGTCTCTCCAGATATAAGGATAAGGGGTTAGGGTTAGAGTCTCTCCAGATATAAGGATAAGGGGTTAGGGTTAGAGTCTCTCCAGATATAAGGATAAGGTGATAGGGTTAGAGTCTCTCCAGATATAAGGATAAGGGGTTAGGGTTAGAGTCTCTCCAGCTATAAGGATTAGGGGTTAGAGTCTCTCCAGATATAAGGATAAGGGTTAGGGTTAGAGTCTCTCCAGCTATAAGGATAAGGGGTTAGGGTTAGAGTCTCTCCAGATATAAGGATAAGGGGTTAGGGTTAGAGTCTCTCCAGCTATAAGGATTAGGGGTTAGAGTCTCTCCAGATATAAGGATAAGGGGTTAGGGTTAGGAGTCTCTCCAGCTATAAGGATAAGGGGTTAGGGTTAGAGTCTCTCCAGCTATAAGGATAAGGGGTTAGAGTCTCTCCAGATATAAGGATAAGGGGTTAGGGTTAGAGTCTCTCCAGCTATAAGGATAAGGGGTTAGGGTTAGAGTCTCTCCAGCTATAAGGATAAGGGGTTAGAGTCTCTCCAGATATAAGGATAAGGGGTTAGGGTTAGAGTCTCTCCAGCTATAAGGATAAGGGGTTAGGGTTAGAGTCTCTCCAGCTATAAGGATAAGGGGTTAGGGTTAGAGTCTCTCCAGATATAAGGATAAGGTGATAGGGTTAGAGTCTCTCCAGATATAAGGATAAGGGGTTAGGGTTAGAGTCTCTCCAGATATAAGGATAAGGGGTTAGGGTTAGAGTCTCTCCAGATATAAGGATAAGGTGATAGGGTTAGAGTCTCTCCAGATATAAGGATAAGGGGTTAGGGTTAGAGTCTCTCCAGCTATAAGGATTAGGGGTTAGAGTCTCTCCAGATATAAGGATAAGGGGTTAGGGTTAGAGTCTCTCCAGCTATAAGGATAAGGGGTTAGGGTTAGAGTCTCTCCAGATATAAGGATAAGGGGTTAGGGTTAGAGTCTCTCCAGCTATAAGGATTAGGGGTTAGAGTCTCTCCAGATATAAGGATAAGGGGTTAGGGTTAGAGTCTCTCCAGCTATAAGGATAAGGGGTTAGGGTTAGAGTCTCTCCAGCTATAAGGATAAGGGGTTAGAGTCTCTCCAGATATAAGGATAAGGGGTTAGGGTTAGAGTCTCTCCAGCTATAAGGATAAGGGGTTAGGGTTAGGAGTCTCTCCAGCTATAAGGATAAGGGGTTAGGGTTAGAGTCTCTCCAGATATAAGGATAAGGTGATAGGGTTAGAGTCTCTCCAGATATAAGGATAAGGGGTTAGGGTTAGAGTCTCTCCAGATATAAGGATAAGGGGTTAGGGTTAGAGTCTCTCCAGATATAAGGATAAGGTGATAGGGTTAGAGTCTCTCCAGATATAAGGATAAGGGGTTAGGGTTAGAGTCTCTCCAGCTATAAGGATTAGGGGTTAGAGTCTCTCCAGATATAAGGATAAGGGGTTAGGGTTAGAGTCTCTCCAGCTATAAGGATAAGGGGTTAGGGTTAGAGTCTCTCCAGATATAAGGATAAGGTGATAGGGTTAGAGTCTCTCCAGATATAAGGATAAGGGGTTAGGGTTAGAGTCTCTCCAGATATAAGGATAAGGGGTTAGGGTTAGAGTCTCTCCAGATATAAGGATAAGGTGATAGGGTTAGAGTCTCTCCAGATATAAGGATAAGGGGTTAGGGTTAGAGTCTCTCCAGATATAAGGATAAGGGGTTAGGGTTAGAGTCTCTCCAGCTATAAGGATAAGGTGATAGGGTTAGAGTCTCTCCAGATATAAGGATAAGGGGTTAGGGTTAGAGTCTCTCCAGATATAAGGATAAGGGTTAGGGTTAGAGTCTCTCCAGATATAAGGATAAGGTGATAGGGTTAGAGTCTCTCCAGATATAAGGATAAGGGGTTAGGGTTAGAGTCTCTCCAGATATAAGGATAAGGGGTTAGGGTTAGAGTCTCTCCAGATATAAGGATAAGGTGATAGGGTTAGAGTCTCTCCAGATATAAGGATAAGGGGTTAGGGTTAGAGTCTCTCCAGATATAAGGATAAGGGGTTAGGGTTAGAGTCTCTCCAGATATAAGGATAAGGTGATAGGGTTAGAGTCTCTCCAGATATAAGGATAAGGGGTTAGGGTTAGAGTCTCTCCAGATATAAGGATAAGGGGTTAGGGTTAGAGTCTCTCCAGCTATAAGGATAAGGGGTTAGGGTTAGAGTCTCTCCAGCTATAAAGATTAGGGGTTAGAGTCTCTCCAGATATAAGGATAAGGGGTTAGGGTTAGAGTCTCTCCAGATATAAGGATAAGGGGTTAGGGTTAGAGTCTCTCCAGCTATAAGGATAAGGGGTTAGTGTCTCTCCAGGTATAAGGATAAGGGGTTAGGGTTAGAGTCTCTCCAGATATAAGGATTAGGGGTTAGAGTCTCTCCAGCTATAAGGATAAGGGGTTAGGGTTAGAGTCTCTCCAGCTATAAGGATAAGGGGTTAGGGTTAGAGTCTCTCCAGCTATAAGGATAAGGGGTTAGGGTTAGAGTCTCTCCAGCTATAAGGATAAGGGGTTAGGGTTAGAGTCTCTCCAGCTATAAGGATAAGGGGTTAGGGTTAGAGTCTCTCCAGCTATAAGGATAAGGGGTTAGAGTCTCTCCAGCTATAAGGATAAGGGGTTAGAGTCTCTCCAGATATAAGGATAAGGGGTTAGGGTTAGAGTCTCTCCAGCTATAAGGATAAGGGGTTAGGGTTAGAGTCTCTCCAGATATAAGGATAAGGTGTTAGGGTTAGAGTCTCTCCAGATATAAGGATAAGGGGTTAGGGTTAGAGTCTCTCCAGCTATAAGGATAAGGGGTTAGGGTTAGAGTCTCTCCAGATATAAGGATAAGGGGTTAGGGTTAGAGTCTCTCCAGCTATAAGGATAAGGGGTTAGAGTCTCTCCAGATATAAGGATAAGGGGTTAGGGTTAGAGTCTCTCCAGCTATAAGGAAAAGGGGTTAGTGTCTCTCCAGATATAAGGATAAGGGGTTAGGGTTAGAGTCTCTCCAGATATAAGGGTAAGGGGTTAGGGTTAGAGTCTCTCCAGATATAAGGATAAGGGGTTAGAGTCTCTCCAGCTATAAGGATAAGGGGTTAGGGTTAGAGTCTCTCCAGATATAAGGATTAGGGGTTAGTGTGTCTCTCCAGCTATAAGGATAAGGGGTTAGAGTCTCTCCAGCTATAAGGATTAGGGGTTAGGGTCTCTCCAGCTATAAGGATTAGGGGTTAGGGTCTCTCCAGCTATAAGGATTAGGGGCTAGGGTCTCTCCAGCTATAAGGATTAGGGTCTCTCCAGCTATAAGGAGTAGGGGTTAGGGTCTCTCCAGCTATAAGGAGTAGGGGTTAGGGTCTCTCCAGCTATAAGGATTAGGGGTTAGGGTCTCTCCAGCTATAAGGATTAGGGGTTAGGGTCTCTCCAGCTATAAGGATTAGGGGTTAGGGTCTCTCCAGCTATAAGGATTAGGGGTTAGGGTCTCTCCAGCGATAAGGATTAAGAGTTAGGGTCTCTCCAGCGATAAGGACTAGGGGTTAGGGTCTCTCCAGCGATAAGGATTAGGGGTTAGGGTCTCTTCAGCGATAAGGATTAAGAGTTAGGGTCTCTCCAGCTATAAGGATTAGGGGTTAGGGTCTCTCCAGCTATAAGGATTAGGGGTTATGGTCTCTCCAGCGATAAGGATTAAGAGTTAGGGTCTCTCCAGCGATAAGGACTAGGGGTTAGGGTCTCTCCAGCTATAAGGATTAAGAGTTAGGGTCTCTCCAGCGATAAGGATTAGGGGTTAGGGTCTCTCCAGCGATAAGGATTAAGAGTTAGGGTCTCTCCAGCGATAAGGATTAGGGTCTCTCCAGCGATAAGGACCTGGGGTTAGGGTCTCTCCAGCAATAAGGACCTGGGGTTAGGGTCTCTCCAGCTATAAGGATTAGGGGTTAGCGTCTCTCCAGCTATAAGGATGCAGGACAAACCCCCCCAAAGGATGTGGGGTGTAATCAGGTTGGTTATAAAGGCTTTACCTTTAGTCAGGGGTTTCATTTGGGACCAAACTTTTCACTAGACCTAAATGCAAAGGCTACGGTTGGTGACTGGTTGACAAATCAGGCAGGTGTTTGTGTGGGTGTGCTAACTTTTTAAAGTCACAGTGGAGGGGACTTTCCACTTTTTTCAACAGACTATGGACTGAGCCTGACAGGGGACGCCGAGCCTGACAGGGGACGCCGAGCCTGACAGGGGACGCCGAGCCTTCCAGTCCGGCGGGATGGCCTCTAGTCTAATTGACTGTGCCTCGTTGCCTTTTCACTTCACGCCCCAGCCATCAGTTTCAGCAAGTTGGTGGAGCTTTCACCTGAATGCCACACAGCCACGTTATTATTGCGATATGAATCTTCCCTGACGTTGCTTTTTTTTTCTTCCCTCCCTCCCTCCCTCCCTCTCTCGCCGAGTTAGTGACCAGAGTCTCAATGATGTGGGGACAGCGGGAGGGTGGAAATGAAGGCTGTTAATGTCTCTTCCATTGCAGAAGTGTCTCTGATTCCCGGCTCATTCATGCAAATACCAGCATCTCCTCAAACGTCATCTGTCTGTAGTTTTGAAAAGCTCCAGTTATAGGAGCCCTCCTTTCAACTGCTTCACTGATACCACTAGACACTGTGTTCACATTACTAGGAGCATCACTGATACCACTAGACACTGTGTTCACATTACTGGAGCATCACTGATACCACTAGACACTGTGTTCACATTACTGGAGCATCACTGATACCACTAGACACTGTGTTCACATTACTGGAGCATCACTGATACCACTAGACACTGTGTTCACATTACTGGAGCATCACTGATACCACTAGACACTGTGTTCACATTACTGGAGCATCACTGATACCACTAGACACTGTGTTCACATTACTGGAGCATCACTGATACCACTAGACACTGTGTTCACATTACTGGAGCATCACTGATACCACTAGAGACTGTGTTCACATTACTGGAGCATCACTGTGTTCAGATTACTGGCACTTTTCTTCAACTTTCTGTTTATAACAACTTGCACATAAGATTCCATTTCATCAAAGACAAGAAAAGAGTAATTCAATATTGCACCCCCAAAAAAAATGTAAACACTGCATTTACAGTTTGCCTGTGATTCTAATCAGAACTCTTTTAAAAAGCGATACAACACTGCTTTATCTTCAGAATTAAAAAAAAGGTTTTCAGCTGTTGACTGGAACTAGCTCACTCTGGATACCTCAAGAAGAAGGATTTGGCTGTTAGCGCCAGGTTCCAGAACCTTCTCCAGGGGGTTTCACAGTGTGAGAGGCCAAGGCTGGCCGATGAACGACTGAGTGACAGGCCCTCCACATAGGGAGGGGGAGACCAGCCTGTTGCCCCACAGGAAGGCCACTTCTCAGGGTCACTACCACCTGTGTGCCCCGTATGAGAGCTAATCAGGACGGATGTACATATGGGCCCAGCGCAGGCGGAGCCAGCAGGTGAAGGGACTGAGAGCCAAGGCTGACATCACCAGTGCACCACATGCAAATGTCAGGGTCATCGTCATGTTCCTTGCACAGAATTAAACATGCCTGTTGCATATCGTTTCGTTACACTATCCATGGTAGGAAAAGGTTTCAACCATAACCAACAACAAAAGGGTTCTAGTTTGGTAACCACCAGTTAGTTATACAAGACGTCTGGCCTCGTGTGGCATCAAAGACTTGCTTTTAACTGCTGAAGGCCTCTGGGCCACAGAAACAAGATACTTTAATGGAGGATACAGTGGTGAAAGGCAGGCTTTCCAAACCCCACAAAGAGCGAGGGAACATTAAGAGAGCAGGCATGTTAAGTGCTAGTAAACCAAAGTAAACATACAACAAAAGATGTCTGGAGTTATAAATTATGCATCGACAATGTTATCCTGGCACCCGAGCGAATATGATAAACTGGCGCGGCGAGGGAATGTCTGTTTCCTCTTTATGATCCACGCTCAGCGAGACAATCCTAATTAAGGGTTTGGGGGGGTTCTAGGAAAGGAATCAAACGAGCACACAACACATGCAACTCCTGTAACTTGGTTTAGGCCTACAGAAGGGAGTTTACTGGTTGCGTGCCCATTTCTGTATCGATAAACGCTGCACATTCACGCCTAAGTAAAGACATTATTGACTCACACCAGTTTCTCCCTCTTCCCTGCCATCTACCAATCCCAGTGCATGGAAGCGGAGGGACAGGCAAAATGTGTGGACAGAAACCCTGGCAAATCTGGGAATGCATTTCACTGTCTCGGCTCTGCCCTTCTTGAGCCGAAGTCAATCACGAATTTGTAGTCCCTGGAAGCGCGCAGTGGATTAGCATCTAGTGCAGAGAAACTGCCCTTTTGTTGTTACTTGGCTTGCTTTAGGGCTGCGGTGGGAAACAGGGGTTCCAGATCTCAAATCTGCTGCTGGGGAGAAATTGAAGATCCCACTGAGGAAGCAAGAGAGGGATTTACATGGGAACAACTGTCTCACCTCATGTGATTGACCAATGTTCACGGTTACATTTGCACCATACTCGAGCAACTACCGTATCCGCAGTCATCGATATTGGCTGATTTGTCGAAAGGCGCCAGTGGTTTCCTCTGGTAAAATGGGAAGCAATCCATTCCTATTACCCTATCGGTTAGAGTTAATTAATGAGAACGTTTCATGCTTCAAATGGCCACTTAATGGAATGTGCTTAATCTCAGGATGCCAAATGTGGTGCGGTAAGTCTTGAGTGGCTCACCGGGGCTAGTGAGCAGGGCACAAGGGTGAGAGGACAGAAATGGCTAGAACCAGCAGGATGATAACGGGGTCCAGAGGGAGAGGGCAGGCCTTTTCCCAGGCTATCCCCGTTCAGTCACAGCCACGTTTGAAGCTGCCGCATTCAGACCCAAATCGACAGAGACCCAGCGTTCCAAAGCAGCGCCCCAGCGTTCCAAAGCAGCGCCCCAGCGCCCAAAGCAGCGCCCCAGCTGTCCAAAGCAGCGGCCCCAGCGTTCCAAAGCAGCGGCCCCAGCGTTCCAAAGCAGCGCCCCCAGCGTTCCAAAGCAGCGGCCCCAGCGTTCCAAAGCAGCGCCCCAGCTGCCCAAAGCAGCGCCCCAGCTGCCCAAAGCAGCGCCCCAGCTGCCCAAAGCAGCGCCCTCAGCGTTCCAAAGCAGCGCCCCCCAGCGTTCCAAAGCAGCGCCCCCAGCGTTCCAAAGCAGAGGTCAGCAGTAAAAGCAAGCAGTAATATTAACATCCATGCAGAAATAAAGGGAAGAGGGGGATTGAATTGGAGGTCTGTAACCCACCAGGTTTAACTGGTTTGTGTGTCTAACCTCCCAGGAGGAGTCATGAAGAGGTTAATTTCATCCAATCCAAACACTTAATTATGGTATTAAGAGCCGGGTGGAAAGTATGCCAGGTGGATTTGAAAATCTACTCTGTGATAGAGCTTTAAGCCCCGCTTGAGCCAGTTACAGTGTGTCCCTAGGTACAAGATGTTTATATCGTTTCTATGTGCACAGACGGAGGAAATGCATCCGGCTGCTTTCATCGGTCAAGCGAATATCGTGTCATCAGCCAGTACTGAGCGGAGGGGGGCTTAGAGGCTCGGGGCCTAGGATGCTCCCGTTTCCTCATGATCCCTTTCTCCAGGTCCTGAGGCAGTGGTTTGAGCCTGAGTCGGAATGACACGTCTCTGTAAAACTGGAATGAGATGCAGCTGCAGACCCGTTGTTTTGGTGGGTACATTACTGGGCCTCTACCTTTTCATATCATTGTAGTTCCAACCAGACAAAAAAAGAAAAAAACACAAAAACACCACTAGACAATGCATCCTGCGTTCTGCATGAATGCCAGTCATTTCCTTGCGGGCTAAATCCCATGCAAAGATGATAACTATTTTTCTTCTCTCCAAAAGACAATACTGCAGTCTTATTTGCAAGTAAGGAGAGTAAACATCATTAATTGGAGAGGCACACATGGATGGAAACAGCCAGATGGTGTTTTGTACTCATTTGTCATACCACGGCTGATAGGGAGGTGCGAACGATTATGCTCTAGAAGGAAGAAAAAAGGTGTTTGTTGATGGCGGAGAACTGGGCTGGCCGTGATCAGCAGTCCACCAGGGCGACCGGTGCTTCGTGTTCCTGGCTCAGCTGGCGGAGGCAAGAACTTGGCGGACGTGGCACGCGACGCCCTGCAGACCACAACGCCTGGCGTGCATTATGGACCATCTGTCTCCAGAACAAGATGCCCCCAATTCTTCCTCAGTGGAAAGAGTGAAGGCTAGATTAGTGAGAGGGAGGTCTCAAAGCTGGCACTGCGGTCTGGAGCTAGTGAGGCGACTGGAGCGCGAGCTGAACAGTCTCGTACCGGAGAGAGAAACTGCAGAAACTGAGTCTCGTACCGAGAGAGAAACTGCAGAAGCGTGTGATCCTTCGAGACATCAACTTGTATGGTGTCTGAAGATGTATGAGATAGCAGTTGACAAGAAGACAAGATAGTCTGACAAAAATATATCTGTTAAAAATCTGAATCCAAGGCCTGAAATACTGTACAAGGCTGAAAGACCAACAGAGAAGAAGAAAGAGAGAGAAGAGGACAGTGTCCCTGCTGTGAAGCAAATGACACATCAGTCTGGGGGCTGCTCTGCTCAAGCTGCTAATAGAGTCACTTTGTTCCCGGCAAGGACGGGTAAATTCAGGGAGAGACACCACAAGCTTTGTGGGGGTGCAGTGCATTCTCTTTCTCTCGCTCTCACTTTTTCCCACCCTCTTCTCTACCCCTCCTTTCCTGGAATTTCATGGTTTTCCGGAAGATTCAGGAGGACAGGGGCGAGAGAGCAGCCGGCTGACTATCTCTTTTAAACTTTGTGCCTCAGAGCAGCGGCAGAGTTGAAACAAAACATTACAAAACAATGACGCTATAACAACGACGGCAGCTAGCTGAGCACACACTATGGCTTGAAATTCCATGAGCTCCCAAGTCGCAACTTCAATGAAAACTCCTAACCCTCTTGTGCTCAATCTCGACTGCCCGAGGACAAGAGTCCTCACAACAAACAGACAAACTAAAACATAAATAAGGATGCAAATTACTGGAGCCCAGACACTTATTTTTAACCTGAAAGATTAACTGAACAATGTGGTGTAATGTGCTAACAAGCGTAGCTTATTTTGATGTAAATACTGTACAAGTGGTTAGCGGTTTAGCCTACAGTAGCACTGACACTTAGGTATCATTAATAGTAGACAGACACACTAGCAAATGGATTTAATTCCAGGAAAAGTATCTGTTGGTAAGTGTGTCTATAAGAAGACTGGGAAAAATGGACAACCAAGCCATGACCAGAAGCCCGTTGAGCCAATCAGGATGAATTAGACCATAATGTTCAGCAGTCAGCTCTGTCAATCACTAACACAGCCGCCTCTGCCACACAAGTGTCATCTTGATTTCCATAACATCTGCTAACCTCTCTCTCCAGTAAAAGCATATATGCTATAGATCTAAACACCCCTACCGTCCCCCAACCCGCTAAACCCCCCCACCTCCCCCCAACCCGCTAAACCCCCCTACCATCCCCCCAACCCGCTAAACCCCCTACCGTCCCCCAACCCGCTAAACCCCCTACCGTCCCCCAACCCGCTAAACCCCTACCTCCCCCAACCCGCTAAACCCCCTACAGTCCCCCAACCCGCTAAACCCCCAACCCGCTAAACCCCTACCTCCCCCAACCCGCTAAAACCCCTCTACCGTCCCCCAACCCGCTAAACCCCCTACCGTCCCCCAACCCGCTCTGACCCCCTACCGCCCCCCAACCCGCTCTGACCCCCTACCGCCCCAACCCGCTAAACCCCCCTACCGTCCCCCCAACCCGCTAAACCCCCAAGCCGCTAAACCCCCTACCGCCCCAACCCGCTAAACCCCCTACCGCTCCCAACCCGCTAAACCCCCTACCGCCTTCAACCCGCTAAACTTTCTACCACCCCCTCAACCCACTAAACACCACGGACACACACCACACCCATTGCCCCCACGGTGGCGGCGGCGATGGGTATGATGGCTGTGGTGGTGCCGGCGATGGGTGCGGTGGTGGTGGCGGCGATGGGTGTGGAGGTGGCGATGGGTGTGATGGACTGCAGGGCTTTCAACATCTAAAGAGGAAACCAACTGGTCAGGTTTTTATCAGATTTGAAAAGCTAATTACTGTGGTGGAAGTAATCTGAGAAACTGCCTATTGTCTCCCTCTGATTCGGTCTCTGGAATATTTAGACAAACATCGGCTCCTGGATTCAATTATCCAGAAGTCATTTAGATGCATCTCCCTTGGCCATCTTTACTACCGGCGATTAACAGAGTGTGTCGTCAGCGGCACCAAAGAAATCTTGACACCGGTTTTGGCCTACAGCGCAGTTTAGACTCCAACAATTTTCAAAGGCCTAGGGAGTATCTTGACAGGGGCGATGGGCATGCTGACAGTCTGGTAGGCCAATTCCTAACACACAAAAGGAGGAAAATAACACTATGCTGCCGCTGCCGTCTTAAACATCGACATGAAGGCCCGCTGAGAGAAATAACAGCAGCAACTGCTAGATAAAGCTAAAATAACCCATTGTAAGTAATAAGAATTTGGTGGGTGCTGATACAGTATGTGTTTTATTTCACATGTATTAATACGCATGAATTGGAAATGTTTTTTTTTTTATGCATATCCCGTTAACGGCATATGCAACACTAACTGCTAGGCTATCTACTGCAAGATGGTGAATTAGAATAGTTATATATTTTTTGTTGCATAGCCCAACTCCCCTCGAGACAAAGAGACTGGTGTCAGGGACAGGGGTCTGCCATCATCAACGGCGACCCAGGAGCAATTCGAGTTAAGTGACTTGCTCAAGGGCGCATTGACACATTTTTCACATTGCTGGCTCAGGGATTCGAACTAGCGACCTTTGGGTTACTGGTCCCACGCTCTAACCCGTCCCTGAGCAGTAAGAAAATAACCTCTGCTAATATCTATACTGTGGAACTGATTGTCCATAAGGAATGATGTGCGTGGGTCTTACAGTGGGAGGCAGATGGCCAGAGTGATGGGCGACAGAGACATTCAATGATTGTCACGGTTGGGCATCTGAGCTGACGACTTACGGCAAGGAGAGGGTTGTAATATCATTACAGAGGCACCACCCATCAATTAAACAAACATATCTGACGGTCAGGTACAGCGAACGGCTCAAATTAGGACAATATGTGACAGTTGGCAGCAGCTTAGTGTGAAAGTGAATCCCTGCAAACTTTTGTAAGTACCGTGGCAAATGTGTGTCTATTCAGCCTTCCTAGCTTCTCCTTTTCAAGACTAGACCAAGGATCTCATCGAGCTTCTCCTTTTCAAGACTAGACCAAGTATCTCAACAGGGTATATTTCTATATGACAGCACTACACAAACCTTGCTACATTGTATGTTAATGAAATGGTTTCTATAATAGCTAATATTGGACACACACACACACACACACAGATATTAGAGGTCAACCTACGGCATTAATTATGGCCGATTTCAAGTTTTCATAACAATCAGCCTTTTTGGACGCCGATTATGGCCGATTACATTGCAATCCACGAGGAGACTGGGTGGCAGGCTGACCGCCTGTTACGCGAGTGCAGCATCAAAAGGACCTGTATTTGGAATCGGTGTAGAAAAATCATGAAATCGGTCAACCTTTATATGTATATATACAGTTGAAGTCAGAAGTTTCCATACACCTTAGCCAAATACATTTAAACTCAGACTTTTCACAATTCCTGACATTTAATCCTAGTAAAAATTGTCTTAAGTCAGTTAGGATCACCACTATTTTGAGAATGTGAAATGTTAGAATAATAGTAGAGAGAATGATTTATTTCAGCTTTTATTTTTTTTCCATCACATTCCCAGTGGGTCGGAAGTTTACATACACTCAATTAGTATTTGGTAGCATTGCCTTTAAATTGTTTAACTTGGGTCAAACGTTTTGGGGAGCCTTTCACAAGCTTCCCACAATAAGTCAGGTGAATTTTGGCCCATTCCTCCTGACAGAGCTGGTGTAACTGAGTCAGGGTTGTAGACCTCCTTGATCACACATGCTTTTTCAGTTCTGCCCACACATTTGCTATAGGATTGAGGTCAGGGCTTTGTGATGGCCACTCCAACAACTTGACTGTTGTCCTTAAGCCATTTTGCCACAACTTTGGAAGTATGCTTGCGGTCATTGTCCATTTGGAAGACCCTTTTGCAACCAAGCTTTAACTTCCTGACTGATGTCTTGAGATGTTGCTTCAACTTATCCACATAACTTTCCTTCCTCATGATGCCATATATTTTGTGAAGTGCACCAGTCCCTCCTGCAGCAAAGCACCCCCACAACATAAGGCTTGCAAGCCTCCCCCCTTTCCCTCCAAACATAACGATGGTCATTATGGCCAAACAGTTCTATTTTTGTTTCATCAGACAAGAGAATATTTCTCCAAAAGGTACGATCTTTGTCCCCATGTGCAGTTGCAAACCGTAGTCTGGCTTTTTTACGGCGGATTTGGAGCAGTGGCTTCTTCCTTGCTGAGCGGCCTTTCAGGTTATGTCGATATAGGACAAGTTTTACTGTGGCTATAGATACTTTTGTACCCGTTTCCTCCAGCATCTTCACAAGGTCCTTTGCTGTTTTTCTGGGATTGATTTAAACTTTTCGCACCAAAGTACGTTCATCTCAAGGAGACAGAACGCATCTTCTTCCTGAGCGGTATGACGGCTGCGTGGTCCCATGGTGTTTATACTTGCGTACTATTGTTTGGAGATTGCTCCCAAGGATGAACCAGACTTGTGGAGGTCTACCATTGTTTTCCTGAAGTCTTGGCTGATTCCTTTTGATTTTCCCATGATGTCATGCAGAGGCACTGAGTTTGAAGGTAGGCCATGAAATAAATCCACAGGTACACCTCCAATTGACTCAAATGATGTAAATTAGCCTATCAGAAGCTTCTAAAGCCATTACATAATTTTCTGGAATTTTTCAAGCTAAAGGAACAGTCAACTTAGTGTATGTAAACTTCTGACCTACTGGAATTGTGATACAGTAAATTATAAGTGAAATAATCTGTCTGTAAACAATTTTGGGAAAAATTACTTGTGTCATGCACGAAGTAGATGTCCTAACCAACTTGCCAAAACTATAGTTTGTTACCAAGAAATTTGTGGAGTGGTTGAAAAACAAGTTAATGACTCCAACCTAAGTGTATGTAAACTTCCAACCTCAACTGTAAATATGTACATACACACACATAAATATACACACACACACACACACGCACACGCACACAGTGAGGGAAAAAAGTATTTGATCCCCTGCTGATTTTGTACGTTTGCTGACAAAGAACTGATCAGTCTATAATTGTAATGGTAGGTGTATTTAAACAGTGAAAGACAGAATAACAAAAAAATCCAGAAAAATGCATGTGAAAAATGTTATAAATTGATTTGCATTTTAATGAGGGAAATAAGTATTTGAACCCCTCTCAATCAGAAAGATTTCTTGCTCCCAGGTGTCTTTTATACAGGTAACGAGCTGAGATTAGGAGCACACTCTTAAAGGGAGTGCTCCTAATCTCAGTTTGTTACCTGTATAAAAGACACCTGTCCACAGACGCAATCCATCAATCAGATTCCAAACTCTCCACCATGGCCAAGACCAAAGAGCTCTCCAAGGATGTCAGGGACAAGATTGTAGACCTACACAAGGCTGGAATGGGCTACAAGACCATCGCCAAGCAGCTTGGTGAGAAGGTGACAACAGTTGGTGCGATTATTCGCAAATGGAAGAAACACAAAAGAACTGTCATTCTCCCTCGGGCTGGTAGCTCCATGCAAGATCTCACCTCGTGGAGTTGCAATGATCATGAGAACAGTGAGGAAGGTTCCCCTGCTCAAGAAAGCACATATACATGCCCGTCTGAAGTTTGCCAATGAACATCTGAATGATTCAGAGGACAACTGGGTGAAAGTGTTGTGGTCAGATGAGACCAAAATGGAGCTCTTTGGCATCGACTCAACTCGCCGTGTTTGGAGGAGGAGGAATGCTGCCTATGACCCCAAGAACACCATCCCCACCGTCAAACATGGAGGTGGAAACATTATGCTAAGGAAAGGACAACTTCACCGCATCAAATTGACTGGGCCATGTACCGTCAAATCTTGGGTGAGAACCTCCTTCCCTCAGCCAGGGCATTGAAAATGGGTTGTGGATTAATATTCCAGCATGACAATGACCCAAAACACACGGCCAAGGCAACAAAGGAGTGGCTCAAGAAGAAGCACATTAAGGTCCTGGAGTGGCCTAGCCAGTCTCCAGACCTTAATCCCATAGAAAATCTGTGGAGGGAGCTGAAGGTTCGAGTTGCCAAACGTCAGCCTCGAAACCTTAATGACTTGGAGAATCCCTCCTGAGATGTGTGCAAACCTGGTGGCCAACTACAAGAAACGTCTCACCTCTGATTGCCAACAAGGGTTTTGCCACCAAGTACTAAGTCATGTTTTGCAGAGGGGTCAAATACTTATTTCCCTCATTAAAATGCAAATCAATTTATAACATTTTTCACATGCGTTTTTCTGGATGTTTTTGTTGTTATTCTGTATCTCACTGTTCAAATAAACCTACCATTAAAATAATAGACTGATCATTTCTTTGTCAGTGGGCAAACGTACAAAATCAGCAGGGGATCAAATACTTTTTTCCCCTCACTGTACGTACGTACATACATATGTCAAAAGTTTGCACACCTACTCATTCAAGGGTTTTTCTTTATTTTTACTATTTTCTACATTGTAGAATAATAGTGAACACATCACAACTATGAAATAACACATATGGAATCAGGTAGTAATCAAAATATATTTTGGATTCTTCAAAGTAGCCACCCTTTGACTTGATGACAGCTTTGCAGTCTTAAAGAAAATCGTTAGCTGCTTTGTCATTATGGGATAATGATTGTAGATTGAAAAACTATTTAATCCATTTCAGAATAATGTAATGTATAATGTAAAATGTGGAAAAAGTCAAGGGGTCTGAAAACTTTCCGAATGCACTGTACTGACATCTGTGGTCCAGCCCTCATTACAGCCTGCCAGCCCCGAGAACTACAACCTCAACACATACCTCATTACAACCTGCCAGCCCCGAGAACTACAACCTCAACACATACCTCATTACAACCTGCCAGCCCCGAGAACTACAACCTCAACACATACCTCATTACAACCTGCCAGCCCCGAGAACTACAACCTCAACACATACCTCATTACAGCCTGCCAGCCCCGAGAAGTACAACTTCAACACATACCTCATTACAGCCTGCCAGCCCCGAGAACTACAACTTCAACACATACCTCATTACAGCCTGCCAGCCCCGAGAACTACAACTTCAACACATACCTCATTACAGCCTGCCAGCCCCGAGAACTACAACCTCAACACATACCTCATTACAACCTGCCAGCCCCGAGAACTACAACCTCAACACATACCTCATTACAACCTGCCAGCCCCGAGAACTACAACCTCAACACATACCTCATTACAACCTGCCAGCCCCGAGAACTACAACCTCAACACATACCTCATTACAGCCTGCCAGCCCAAAGAACTCAAGTAATTTACCACTGCGCCTGCGCCAGACAAAAGATAAATTCTAATGACACACTTCCATTAAATACTCATTGGCGTCTCGCTATAAATCTTTATCAGCCTGAACATGACAAGTTGGCAGCCGGTGGGCCATAATGTTCTAAGACCGATCCAGGAGAAACGCTTAAAATTATATATTTGTAAAATATAAAAGGCCAATTAATTCTTTACAATGCTTTTGTATCAAACCAAAACATTGTGTGGAAGTACAACCTACTTATACTGGACTGGATTTGATTGAGGGCCCTGTATTCAACCTGCCAAAGACTGATATAAGTGTTCTCAGCGAATTGAAAATCTGTTTCCCTCTTTGATATCACTTTTGGGTGACACTGATGTGTTGATAATCTCCTGCCTGCTATAAGGTAATCACACCAACCCTCATCAGAGTGCCAATTAATCCATTACTCTGTCACTGGAAACAGGAGGATCACATGGGCGGCAGTTAGCCTAGTGGTTAGAACGTTGGACCAGTAACCTAAAGGCTGCAAGATCGAATTTCAGAGCTGACAAGGTAAAAATCTGTCGTTCTGCCCCTGAACAAGGCAGTTAACCCACTGTTCCTAGGCCGTCATTGAAAATAAGAATGTGTTCTTAACTGGCCTAGTTAAATAAAAGGTTAAATAAAAAATAAAAACATAGACTTCCTGGTTCAAATCACTTACGACTAGGGGTGCCACTGGGGGTTAGTGCAGGTGCTCTGCAGGGTTAGCCAGAGTACAGCAGGGCTATGCTGGAGGCAGTGTTCAGGCCTTATTACCCAGTAGACATGACATGAGAGCAAGGCTCTGTGGCACACACCAGCAGCATGATGACGCGGGTGGGGCTGAGCGAAGAGAGGAGGGGGTGTGAAGAGGGGCTGGATCAGTGGTATAAAGCCACACTTGAAAGAGCAGCTCAATCAAACTCCCCCTCCCGTCATTTCTTGTCTCTCATCTCTTCCTTTACGCCGACTTTGTCGGGAGTTGAAAAGTTCACGGGATCGGGAGCTGCCGTGAGGCGGAATAGCTGAACCTTTGCCACTTCCCATCAGCACCCTCTCCTTGCAGTCAGTCAAGCTCTCTGGCCCGTGGGGTGGGGGTGATCTAGAGAGGGGTGGGACATTAGAGTCACAAACCCACAACGCCCGTTTCAATATCCGCCAACGCACCAATCAAATAGCAGAGGCTCCCATTTCAATTCCTAAATGCCATCAGAAATCAGGCTTACTTATTTCAGCACAAGGGTGTCCGTTTTTGTTACAAGACAAGGCTGAAATAGCTATTGCCTCAAGGCCAAACAGACAACTTTAGTCAGCGTCTCATCCTTCTCCCAAAACAACAACCCCAGCCAGGCCTGATGGGGAGCGTAAAGAATTTCCTTGAAAGAGGAAGTTGAAAAAAAACGGTGACCCCATTTGTTTCCCCGAGCGATTTAATAAAGACAATTTCACGCTGCCAAATGCAGAGAAGATGCCCTTCATTAAAAAGTGCGTTGCCGAGTAGACATAGCCACAGCTTTAATCCAATTTAGTTTAGCATGATAAAGGGCATTACTGCCAGCCCGGGCTGCCCACCCACCCACGGTGACAATGACAACACTAGAGAGAAGAGAGAGAGAGAGAGAGAGAGAGAGAGAGAGAGAGAGAGAGAGAGAGCTCCTGGGGGACTTCATGGGGAGATAAACCCCAATGAGCCGCCATTCCGGGAAGCCACACAGGACTATTACAAGTAATAGTGAAAATACAGAAATACTGCACTCAGCCAACAAACTAGGCACAGCAGCTTCACGGCAGCTTCTCAACAGTATTTTTAGCCGTAGAAATGAAAGGGGCTTGTCGCTGTGCTGATATGAACTGCCACCACGCCAGTGAGGGTTGTATAATAGGGAAATTACTAGAATGGATCATTAACTACACTTTCCTGTGGTAAAAAGTAGAGGGAAAACCTGCTACTGCCATTACTACTCTCCTCACTTGACATCAAGGTGAGCTTACACATGAGAGCATAATGTAAGATGTATTTATGGGAAGTTCTATTTCTGGTGACACTCAGCTTGACTATAAGCGTGGCTCTTTGCAGCTGATGACTTCAGTGGGGAAGCGAGGGATGAGCTGGGTGTACATGCATGTTTACTCATCTCCCCCCACCCTGGCTTATAGTGACTCACGCTGCGTCACCCCACACAGTCAGCACAGTCACTCGCTGCTTCAGCCCTCTGGCGTCGTACTCCGTGAGAGAGGTTGAACTTGTCCCTCGCTCAGAAACGGCAACAAAGCGGAAGAGATGGAGGGATGAGGATTCATCTCAAAACAAGGGAGAAAGGAGTTGATCTGAGGCTCTTTTCTCTGTAGGCCATTGGATTGAAGCGATTCAAGTGACGGCAGGCCTCTGGGAGAGAGTGTAACCAAACATTGCCGGGGGGCCCTGTGTGGTGACGTGACGGACCCGTGATGTCCCCTGAAATAAACCAGATTACGAAAGGGGGCGGCCTGGCCTGCTGAGCCTTGGCCCCGTTTCCGTGGGTCAGATACCCTCTCCAACTCGCTTCCTGGCAGGGGATCCGGAGGTACAGCTGTCCGGCCGGTCTGTTCGCCGCGGGCAACCGGGCTCCTGATGGCCTTCTCCGGCATCATGTGAGCATCATGTGAGGAAGTGAAATATGGAGAGCACACTCTCGCAGGGTGCATTCTGACACACCCTATTCTAGTCCTTTATCCAGGAAAACAGAACAAACTGAAACGTGCCCTCATCGTGATAGCCTACTCGTGTTCATGTTTAAAACTACCCCACTAACACAGACTAGGGGAGTGCCGACCTGGCCATAGTCAGATTTGTAATCTTATCTGTAAATTGGCAGTTGATAGACCGGATGATTCTCATGATCGGAAAACACAAAAATGTTTTAATATGCATAGAAAGATGTTGTCAAAATACCCAGAAAAGCTGCAGATTAGGAGCAGTGTGTGTGTCTGTCTCTTCAATTTTCTGCGGGAAGACAAGTTTCCCACTACCCTCACCCAGCTTGTTAGATACTATGCTAGCAAACGTCCTCACCATTTGATCTACCGTAGTAGCAGGAGACAGGAGCGTTCTAAATGATCAGACTGAAACATGCCAGGAGAAGTGAGCAGGTGAAACTATGAAGCGAGCGGAAGGAGAAATACAGCTTTGCTCTATCCAATCAGAGCAGCAGGATCAATGTACCGACCACCCTTCTCTTTGCAGACAGGCAAACTAGCCAGTTGACTTATTTAAACCAAGATGCCTGCATGGACGCAAAAATATATTTTAGAGGAAAATAAGAAAATACTCGTATCATAATCGTATCAGGACAATTACTCATATCCGTTAGGATACTGGGTTTGTCAGACTACTCGGCACACCCCTAATACAGAAAAGTGAAAGTACTACCCCTTTCTGCTTGTGGAGAACTGGCTAACCCTCGTGGCAGTACAACTCACCGCGGGCACCAAAGTGACTAACCCTCATGGCAGTACAACTGACCACAGGCACCAAAGTGACTAATCCTTGTGGCAGTACAACTCACCACAGGCACCAAAGTGACATCCTCGTGGCAGTACAACTCACCACAGGCACCAAAGTGACTATCCCTCATGGCAGTACTACTCACCGCGGGCATCAGTGACTAACCCTCATGGCAGTACTACTCACCTCGGGCACCATAGTGACTACCCCTTGTGGCAGTACTACTCACCGCGGGCATCAGTGACTAACCCTCATGGCAGTACTACTCACCACAGGCACCAAAGTGACTACCCCTCGTGGCAGTACTACTCACCGCGGGCACCAAAGTGACTCATCCTTGTGGCAGTACAACTCACCGCGGGCACCAAAGTGACTAACCCTCGTGGCCATACTACTCACCGCGGGCACCAGGAGCTTCTTGACCTCCTCTAAGGCTCTTTTCATCTTGACCTCAGAGCGCTTCTGTGTGTCCTCCACCGTGATCAGCACGTGCAGGTCCTCGTTCAGATGTTCCCAGTTGGGCTTGCCTCTGTTCTGCTCCTCCTGTGAAAGAAGAGAAGCGAGAGGGAGAGAATAGAGAGAGATTAGAGTGGATGGGGGTTGGGGGGGTGACAGGCCAAGGCCCTTTAGAAGTGTAGCTTCAACTTTGAAAGGACATACTACCTTTATTAGAGCCCCACATCAAAGGCTGACAGCTGTCCTTATAGCAACTACACACCGGAGGAGAATATGGATGTATATCAGAGGCCTGCAGGCTTTTCAAATCTGACTAACCTTTTCAGAGGAGACCTACAGTGCTGTCGACACATTGACATGGTGGGTGGGTGTGTGACAGGACAATTGTGCCCAGGTAACAATGGGCCCCTGAGAGAGCCATTTACCTCACTCTGAAAAGGGGGACGCGAAGCACTTCGAGGTGTTAAATTGTGAGTGGTGCTCCTCGAAAAGGAAGGACAGGCGTGGAAGCTTAAGAGGGCCATTTCAATCTGAAGGCAATGGGGCCCGGGCGTTAGACTGACGAGACAGCGAGTGGGGAAATGGATGGAATAGGTCAATTCAACATGAAAGTCTTCACACCTAGGTTTTGAAAAACCCCTCATACTTAACTTAAATAAAATAAATAAACCTACTCAATTCTGACTCGCTCTTTCAATTTACCTGGCTTCTTTTGAGACGTTTGTTGACAGCGCTGCACTGAACAAAGAGCTCTAAAAAGCTTTGGGTCACCGCGGCATGGCAGCGTACCGTTGTGTGGGTGGGAGGTCTCAGCTCGCCATTCCCTCTAATACACCACGCCAAGCCAGAGCGGAGTGGCATGCCGCCGGTAACCCGCCTCCTCTGCCGAGAGCGGGCTGTTGCCATGATACTGGTCTTTGCCACACTCCGCCGTCTCACACCAACACACAGAGGGAAAATTAAGTTCAATATTCCTCTCTCGTGTTTACCTTTTCCACAGAGGGAGCAGGGCATACTATTAACTGGCAGAAGCCAAAAGTATTTCACAAATGGGCTGTTTGCTTTTGGCCTATTGTTGAGGCATGGTAATGGTGAGTCAACAGTTTCTGGAGGGATGGACAGGGGCTAACTGTCAATTGTAGGTGTGTGTGTGACTACGGCAGAGAGACGAGAGAGAGAGAGGGAGATGGGGAGTGAAAGAACACTCAGAGAGACAGCTCTGTGGGGGCTGAGGCTTCACAGTACTGCCTCAAGAAGGGCTAAGGCTAGGAGTGGGGCAGAGCACCACTTACCCACCGTGGCTGGCAGTGAACAAGGTCACACAGCGTCCTATGAGCGAGAAAGTGACAGCATGACATACAGGGGGAGGAGTGGTGGGACGCAGGGGCCTGGTGCCACTGCAGGGCATGCTGGGAAGACGGGGGCTGGGAAGGCCTTTGAAGAGAGACCGAATTGTGTTTACTGACATCTGAAACCGGCTGAGACACACGCTGCCAAGAAATGGAGTTTGCCAAAATATGAACGTTATGAGAACATCTATAAAGGCAATGACTTGCTTGTGTGGCGCTCTGAACCTCCCGTCTAAGTTTGAGCTCAATAAATCCTAGACCAAGGTTATGCTCCTAACACAGAAGACACCACACGTCCAGTTTAAATTGAAACGTCCCTTCTGGTTTGTTTTATTGGAAGACTGAAGTTCCATAGCCCTCGACAGGAGTAGCTGGTGTGGTCAGCTGGTGCTAGATTGGGCGAATCTAAAAATACTATTCATAGCAACACGTGGTCGGAATGCACATTTCACAACTAAGCGACTGTTGTAGCCAGCTGTCCCTCTAGCTCGCCCGGTTCCCAAGGGTTCCTGAATAGCACCTCTTAGCCACGGGTGATGAACTTCAGTCAAATGCCACCAGGCTAAAAAGGGACTTGGGGACAACAGAGGGCAGTACAGGCAAAGTAAGGCAAGGCTAGCTATGCCCGGAACAAAGGAGCTATACTTAAGTTTACAGAGGTCTCTTAAATACCTGTCAGAAGGAACTAAAGGGGGAACTAAAAGTCGAAGGGATATTCAATTATATCCCAACAGTTCCAAATGCTCTTGCCGTGTCCAAGCGTCTCTGGATTCCACCTCCATCTATTCCAAGAGCACTAGAGGTACTATCTGTAGACTTTTCTGCTTTTCTCGTTAGTCTAAAATATGTTATATAAAGCTTCATAAAGCATGAGAAAGCATTGGTTAAATCAAGACATATCACCTCTAAAACGCTAAATGCTAATCCAAGCACTTCCCACTTCTCTTTACTAGAGGCTGCTCTCCTAATCTCACTGCAACTCCGATCACTATGGTTTCTATTTCGGTCTCCCATTTCCTCCAACCCTAGCCACTTTGCCATCTGGGTAGGGGCTATGCGCCGCCGCAATCTTCTCTCTCTCTCTCCCACTACTCTCTCCTCTTCAAGCCAATCATCTTTACCTTCTGACAAATCCTTGTCCCTCCGGTCTATTGATTTCTGCCTCGTTGACCCTATTCTCCTCCCTTTCTGCATCCTGTGACTCACACTGTCCCCTTTCCTCCAGGACGGCTTGGCCCTCCCCTCTTGCTCTGTGGCTGAGTGCCTCCTTGCAAGCTTAGAGAACAGGACTGCGGGCAGCTGAGCGAAAATGTAGGAAAACTAAACTTCCGGAGGACCTATCACCCTTTCACGTCCTCTGTTCTACTTCTCTTTCTTTGTAGCGGCTGCTAAAGCCACTTTATCACTCTAAATGACAACCTTCTGAATCTCACCCTAAGAAACACTCTTCCACATTCTCTTCCCTCCTTAATCCTCCACCCCCTCCTCCCTCTATGCAGACGATTTTGTCAACCCCTTTGAAAAGGTTGATGACATCCACTCAGCCTATGGAGTCAACAGGCCCCACTCACACGGAACTACCCTTGACCTCTTTCCCCCCTCTCTCCAGAAGAAATCCTGCGACTCCTGAGGTCCGGCCACCCGCTCAACCCAGTCCCCCTCCTCCCTCCTCCAGACCATCTCTGGAGACCTTCTCCCATTCTTCCCTCGTCAACTCATCCCTGACCACTGGCTGTCTCACCTCTGATTACAAAATGGCCCGAGTTGCTCCCCTCCTCAAGAAGCCAACACTCAAGACCGTGAGCCATCAGATCCTCCTCTCCACCCTTTCAGGGTTGGGCACCTCAGGCTCTGCACACTATTGGATTGCATCCCATCTGGCAGGCTGTTCCTACCAGGTGACAGAGAGGGTCTGTGACTGCACCACATACTTGCACTACTGGTGTCCCCCAGCTTCCCCCTGAAGCTAAGACTGCAGAGTCCCTGGCCATCTTCCGAAAACATCTGAAACCTTTTCAAAGAGTATCTTAAATAATCCCAAAACAACCCCCACCTGCACCTCATCCTCACCCTTTTGTGAACTAAACACTCTCACTTAAGTGTTTTTCCCGTTTACTAGTTCCGACTTTGCTGACATCTACTTTGAGGAAAAATGTATTTACTATGACTGTGATATATGTTGTCTCACCTAGCTATTTTAAGATGAATGTACTAAGTCGCTCTGGATAAGAGTGTCCGCTAAATGACTAGAATGTAAAAGTTTGTGCCAAATGTGCAATCAAACTTCAACCTATCAATTGCCAATACAGTTGATGGCTTGAGCATTAAATCTAGAGAGCTGAACCCGAGTCAGAGCTGGCGCAAGACGTTGAAATTCTGGGCCTTTTGCACTGACTGTTCATCCACCTTGGAACTCACTTCGCCTGCAGATTCAGCCGAGACTTGACTCCACACAGAAAGGCCATTGCAGTGATCCACATATGAAGACCTGGTTAGAAGAAACTACAAACTAAGCCCTGAAATCATTTTTTTTATAAACAAAAAATGACAAAGAACTGCAGTTTTCATAACCACCTTCAAAGGGGCAGTTCTTTAGGAGTTGGGCTGTGACCGTAGTAGCGTGAACACATGGCCTCCAGCGTCTTTTTCCCCGTGTATTTGCTGAGGAGTCCCTCCCTGATTTAGGCCTCGTTTGATCAGAGGACGAAGCATCATCCCAGGCACAGGTTATTATCCTGTGTTTGTCTCCCCCGTCTGCTCCTATTCTATCTGCACTGCCACATCAACGACGGTGACGTGGAGGGAACAGAGTGGTGACTTACGATGACTGACTGTTCGCACTACGAGAGGTGCCTTGTTATTAAGAACAGGCGTTAACATTAGCCTGTAACGTTTTTTTAAAAGGCAACGCATTCAAGTGAGCAATTCAAACATCACCCGAGGTCAACATGTGCAGCCTCATCATTTTGTCTAGTTGGTTCACATGTCAAACTGACTTAACTGTATTTTTAGTGATCTTTTACTTAGTAGTTGTCGGAACACCTTTAAAACAGATGCTGCCCTATGTGTATAGCCAGAGTCTGTATGCCATAAGACACCTCCCATTCAAGGTTACACACAGTACATGTGACACAGGCATCCATCAGAACAGGAGTTCCTGTCACCAACAGCCCAGAGGCGTCACCTGCAGCCACGACTCTACCTCCATTTGTCTCAAGTCAAATCCCCCCTCGTCTGCCTAGTTCTCCATACTGGGGAGTCCATTTATCACGTGCCTCCCCCTTCTTCCTAAACTCCTACTCCCCTTCGCTCCACTGCTCCAGCCACCCGCGGGCTAGGCAAGCCCCTGGAGGGAGCGGCAAACTGAATTATTGAGAGCTGAAAAACAGTGGCTCCTGAATAAAAAGACTGCATTATCCCCCCCTGCTACTCCTCTCTTCCAGGGAAGTCTGGGAGAACACAAGGAGGTTCAGGGAGGGGAAACTACAGACAGATTGACTGACCGAGGTGAGGAAGAGAGAAAGAGATTCCTGGTTATGCGGTAGGAACTCTCTCCTGAGTGTTACTGTTGGCTTCAGTGCTGGGGGTGACAACGAGAGGTGGATGTTTCATTTATTCCAATTTGCCCATTTAACACTTCTTTAACAAGATAAGTTGATTGAGAACCCATTCTTATCTGCAGTAACGCCGCCCCGCGCCTCCCATGCCTACCCCATTCTCAAGTCCTGGGTGAGCCCGTACATTTTTGCCTTTGGAAATCTCTTAAACTTACACGAGGTGGCACAATCTATATTTTTTATCTTTTGTTATTCCCCTTTTTATATGACATGCTTTTAAAAGCATCGTATTTTTCAGACTCGTATTTATTAGAAGCAGTTAAAACTGCTGGTCCGTTTATAGGCCTATAATTGCAGCGAGCGTTGGACAGCTCTCAGGGCCATAGAGAGACAAATGAAGGAAAATAAGATACCCTGGGTCATCAAGCCTTAAGATTATAAAAGTAATCAGAGATAAAATAAATGAGCCGAGAGGAGCAGTCTTCGGGGCGAGCCATGCTTCTAAATGAGGTGTATGAAACCTAACGCTCACGTAATCTAATTCTAAAAGACAGAACAAGCTAAAAAACTGAACCAGTGCTTTGATAATGAACAAACTCCAAAGGAGATGAAGAGAAATACAAAAAAAAAAATAAGCCAAGAATGGCGGGGGTGGTATAGAAAGAGAAAAGAGAACCCCACCCCTAGAGCTCGAAAGCGGCGCATCTAGGATTGAGGCTCCGGTGGGAATCCTTTGGCATTCCGCCGTTGTTGCTTTCTGCTGCTGCCTCTGTCCTCTGTCTTCCAGGGGGTCCCTCATGGAGGGGATAACGTACATTTCTCCCACCTAATGCAAATACACCGGAATGGATATCTGCTGCCTGACAAGTTAACTCCACTGAGGAGTGAGAGGAACCGAACCGCAGGTAGCCTAGTGGTTAAGAGCGTTGGGCCAGTAACCAAAAGGTCGCTGGTTCGAATCCCTAATATGACTAGGTGGAAGAAGCGGTTTATCTGCCCTTGAGCAAGGCACCTAACCCTAATTGCTCCTGTTAGTCTCTCTGGATAAGAGTGTCTGCTAAATGACTAAAACAAAATGTCTGCCTTCAAAATAATGTGTTGTCGCATTGTCAAAGCACCTGCATATGTTTCGAAAGGTGTCGTAGAAACGGCTGGCATTTGCTTTAAAAATGTCATCTCTGAAATATCTATAAAGAGGAAAAGTGGAAAGTGACAGATTCCTCTGTGGATAGATCAGAACTACATAATACAAGTAACCACTATATGCTGCCAATGATCAGTCCAATGTTATGGTTGACCCTTCCCCTGGTTGGGTTGCCGCCTTACATCCAGGTACTCTGAGAAGACGCAGGCGGCCATCTTTGACTGCCACCACCGTGACGTCGGTGGCCTTTCATCACCACGGCCAAGCCCAGAAAAGAGCCACTGGCCCGTCATGAGTCATGAGTTTCTTCCGCTTTATGTAGGTTATGTTTGTATATTGCACTGATAGCTGGTAGGGATACAGTAAAACGTTTACTTCTCCACACGGAGTAAGAAATCTAAATAGGTCTTTTACTACGAGCCAATTAGAAGTGGGTCTTAAAAATCGGAGGCTTTTCCCCCCCAGTGAAATATTGAGAGAAAAAAGCAGCGATGGGTAGAAAGAGAAAATAAACCAATGAGCTCACCTTCTTTCTGTCCCTCATGGAGCTCTTGCCCCGCACCATGATTTTACATCCAGTTTCTGCTTCCAGCTGCTTGGCGGTGAGTCCGCGAGGCCCCAGGATTCTGCCCACGAAGTTATACTGCAGAGAGACAGGGAGAGAGGGAATCAAGTACTATTATTCAGGGTAAAAAGAGGATTTCACATTCAGACCGCAGTGTAGATAACCAGGCCACAATGAAAATTAAATCTACAACTACTTGCACACTATGAATTATTGTCCTGTGATAGCCTACTTATCTTAATCACATGATTAGGGCCTGAAATGAACACCCGCGGATAGATTTTGTCATTGGCTCAGTTGGTAGAGCATGGCGCTTGAAACGCCTGGGTTGTGGGTACGATTCCCACGGGGGACTGGTACGAAAATGTACGCACTCACTACCATAAGTCTGCTAAATAACTCAAATGTAAATATTTTACAAGCCAGTTGGCGGTTGGTCACACTGAGCATTTGGGAGCCGTTTTTTTCTTCAGTTCCTTAGCCCACATGTAAAGAACGCAACAGTCAATGGTTTTTCTTGCAACCTTCTGAAGTTACGGTGTAGCCAGAAAAAGTCACTTCTGATATCATGGTGGTTTGTATTAACCGCTGGTGATTACTGTTGTGGATGCAGCACAGAAACACGGCTAACACCAGTCTCTTGAGGCGTGCAATTGAAATGAATGGGCAGCTAGACCTCCCATTATACATTTTTTCACCCAGAAATCAACACTGGTCTCCTGGTGTGGTTTGTTTGATTGTGTTGATCCCTCAGCTGTCATTCCATGGGACACGTGATATCGGCTCATTGTTGCCACAACAGCAGATTCCAGACATCATGTGAACAAAGATGATTTTTCCTGGCCTAATATAAAAACAGAAGGAATTCAAGTGCACATATACGAGTCCCTGGTGTTCCCGGCAGTGCAACCTGCTGCCTAGCCAATATGACGTCACCGTGCTGAGACCAGGATCACCAGAATGAAAGCTGAAAATCTAAATGAAACCATAGGGAACTAAGGTGGGGGGGATGTCGAAAGACATTTTTCAGCAAACTAAAAACATAAGAATGTTGAAAGAGGGAAGGGGAGGGTGGATGAATGGTAAACAGGGCATAGAGTGCCGAACCGGTGACGTGTAAGAGTTCCGGGCCCTTCCGCTTCCCTGTGGATGACGTTACTGTTACTATGGAGCTCGGGTAGACAAGAGGGCAGGCTAGGCCAATGTGTTTGGTGAACTCTGGTCACTACAGTGGTGCGGGGGTGGTGTGACGGCAAGGCATCGGGGGCACGTGTTCTCCTGTCCGGTCTTTGGTCACACAGTAGCGTATCTAGCGAGGAGTTTAGACAGAGGAGGAGCAAACTGTCAGTCTCCATCACGGTAGAAGCAGCAGATGAGACAAGAGGAGCCAGCACCCAGGCACAGTCTCTACCCATGGTCAGCCATGGGCTTTCCTCCATCAGCCAGCAGTCTGACATCACAAGCAAGCGCTCAGAGACACTTGAAGGCGACAGGGGAAAGGTGTCTGGGTGAAGCATAACCTCTACAGTGAGCTAGTGTGCCCAAACTTACTAAAGAAATAGACATTAGCTCTGGCCAGTTAAGCTATCTGAAGCAAGATAATTCTTCACATCATCTGTCAGCATGGATATACGGCTATTTAAGGTCAGATATACTCAGTGTTAATCCAACCCCAGCCAATGGCACAATTAATGCTTGTGTGGAATACTATAAATTGCCAGCCAATTACCCGGCTATATGTTGATGTCAAGATACAGCCAGAGAATACCTACACTAGCATCTGTAATCCGCATCTGAGGAGAGTCTTGGTTATGAAAGGAGTTCCTATACTGATATGGACATAAATAATAAAATATCTCTGTGCAACTGCTCTCAGGCAGATAAGAAAGAGAAGTGAATTCTCCCTGGCCATGAATATGTTGATGCTGATTGTACATGACAGAGCAGGGGCTTGTAGGAAAGTAGGGAAATTGCTCATTTGAATACTGGAACAAGACAGTAATTACTGCCAGAAGGGGCAGGACAGCCGGGGTTGGTTGTGTAGCGGATGCCAATGTCCCTTCTCCCAAAGTTGAGGCAGTTTTTCCGATGGCTTTAAATACTCTGCCTTTGACATGCATGATACGGGTGGTGATAGGAGAGGTTCAAGGACATAGGGTCGTGAAGGGACTGGGGGACTATATCTATTTTTAAGAGGGTAGTGGGCGGCAGCCATGTTTGGCGATGTCTGGCTGAGCCGTCAACGCGCTCTCTACTCCAGGAAGAATCCACGCGGCTCAAAATGTCAGCCAACGCGGGGCCACATTAAACATCCGGGCCAGAAATACCAGCCACATCAAAGCATTCAACAGAAGAGAGGAAAGAGCCACGCCTTGATGAACGGGGGATTTGATTTCAAACGGGCAATTCAACAGAAGTAAGAACTGTCCCCATGCGAAGTTGCAACACAACTCTCTCTCATCCCCCCTTATTGTTCTCCGTGTCCCAGATCTCTAACCTGCAGCAAACCCACTCTCATCACCCCTTATTGTCCTCCGTGTCCCAGATAATCTCTAACCTGCAGCAAACCCACTCTCATCACCCTTATTGTCCTCCGTGTCCCAGATAATCTCTAACCTGCAGCAAACCCACTCTCATCACCCTTATTGTCCTCCGTGTCCCAGATAATCTCTAACCTGCAGCAAACCCACTCTCATCACCCCTTATTGTCCTCCGTGTCCCAGATAATCTCTAACCTGCAGCAAACCCACTCTCATCACCCTTATTGTTCTCCGTGTCCCAGATAATCTCTAACCTGCAGCAAACCCACTCATCACCCCTTATTGTCCTCCGTGTCCCAGATAATCTCTAACCTGCAGCAAACCCACTCTCATCACCCCTTATTGTTCTCCGTGTCCCAGATAATCTCTAACCTGCAGCAAACCCACTCTCATCACCCCTTATTGTTCTCCGTGTCCCAGATAATCTCTAACCTGCAGCAAACCCACTCATCACCCCTTATTGTCCTCCGTGTCCCAGATAATCTCTAACCTGCAGCAAACCCACTCTCATCACCCTTATTGTTCTCCGTGTCCCAGATAATCTCTAACCTGCAGCAAACCCACTCTCATCACCCTTATTGTTCTCCTTGTCCCAGATAATCTCTAACCTGCAGCAAACCCTCTCTCATCACCCTTATTGTCCTCCGTGTCCCAGATAATCTCTAACCTGCAGCAAACCCTCTCTCATCCCCCCCTTATTGTTCTCAGTTAAAAGGAGAACCACCAATCGTAAGCCATTGGCATGTATAAAACAATACAAAGCCAGACATGTTGAAGCTTTCAGAGGAGAGGTAGACTTGCCAGGAACTCCGACACATGAAGACCTCGGTAGAAAGAGTCACTTAACTGGAGTAAGTCTGGTGACGTGCAAGGAATCGGAATAAAAGACCACTTGTTTTTGAGTATGTGTACATGTCTGTAACAATTCTGCCATTTCAACAATCAAACATGGCTGTCAACGGGTAGCTATGGCCACAGGGCAGTACTAGAAATAGGCTACGTCCATCTAGTTACAGCATGGTGAATATGAGTAGCTTCAACCGCCAGGCTGGCTAACCAACCATATAATCAGCATCCATTCTGATTCACCGGAGAGAAAGTGCTTTAACATACCCAGCCCTAACTGTACAAATTACAAATTCAGGATATGAATCCCCATCCCGCCACCTCTGTTCTGACCCAAACTCATCCGTCTAATTCTTTATCTGTTGAATGAAATGCATGCATAAACGATTTATTTATTTTGCAAAGTCGACAAGAACTCTCCGCCGGCTCGCTCTCTCGGCGGAGGCCCGTTCTCTGAGCAACCAATTCCCTTTCCTCATTTAAGGCATTAGGAGATTAGAGACACTGGGACATTTTCGCGGCCAGTTTTTTTCTCCCCAACTTTTATCTCAGTTTCCTCAAACCCTTGCGAATCGACACGCACACAGCCGCCCCCTCCACCTCCATCCGCCCTGCCCCGGCCCCTACTTCAGAGGGCCTCCCAGGAAGGAGGCTTAGTGACATTAAAGGGGCTTTGTTTACACCCTGTTATCGGCACTCGGCAGGCGGAGGGGGGCCAGCCTGGGAGCACTGAGAGAAACTCCTTGCCGACGCCCCGCTCTTCACTCTGAAGTTGACTGGCTCCCCTGGGCTCCGAGGCAGGGAGCAGGCACGGGCGGGTTACCGAGGCTCCACCAACAGCTTTAAGGAAGTATACAATGTGCAAATGTTTGTTCCCTTCAACCGCAGCTCTGGATAGGAAAGGAAGCGGAAATGAGATCATGGCGAAGGGTCTCAAGAGTGTATTGGGGGGCTTAGCAGGGATAAGCACCAAGAATATGAAAATCGAGTTGTCACTAGAGGATTGTAAATGGGCAACACTTCCTTTTTCATACAGTAAGGCCTGAGCGCAACAGGAAATGTGTCTACCACAGGCACCGCACTGACTGGTGACATTTTCCCACCAATCGTTCAGACACCCTGGGTTATTACGCCCCCGCCCACATATTGGCCCGTTCCTCTCACCAGGGGAGACGAGAGTATGTGGTCTATTGTAACATATTTACATATGCAGAACATGATTACAACCTATCCCCATGCGCTGTAGACATCTCTCTGAGACATGACTGGCTGACTGGAAAACTCCACCCAGCAGAAGTGACCTTCAAACCACACCAGATCCAGACAGATAAACTCAGCTACTGGTCTGCTCAATCGTTGGGCATCTTTTGAGTTCAAAAGCATTACAATATACGTCCATTTTTCAGAGATAGCCATGTATGCATTAATCAATCAATTATACAATCAGACTTTTCACCAATCTAACTACATAATGGTAATCATTTATTTGAAAGATAAAACTAATTGGCAAACTGGGTACATCAGGACGTAGCCTAGGCCAGGGGAGATGAACGCATATTCAATACGAGTGTGATCATGCAGAGGTTTCCAGCTTGTTTTGGCAGACTTCACGGTGCTACAGACAAGTCTTTTTTGGGGACTTATTTTATTGTATTGAACAACATTTGCACAGAAGTAGCTTTTATAAAAGTGCGTGCTGTCTAACTAGTAATGACGTCATTACGAGGCAAAAGGGGTACAGCCAGGAGTCAGTTCTCAGAGGTAATAGAGCATCCTTGGGAGAGACGTGAGCGAGATTCCGTGAATGAATCAGGTTTGTGGCGGCAATCAGCTTTGAAAGCAGCATATTTTGCGTTATGGTTCACCGTAATATCACAAATAATTGACATCCCACAATTAGGATCTGGCAACAACAAAAAATATGCCAATCAGTTCTAGAACCCATTGCCTTTTAATGGTTGTGGGGTCTGGGGTCCATTCACCAACCAAGAACTCACAAAATGAGACCAACACTTAATTGATACAGTATGCAGAAGCCTGGAAAACATACAGTCAGTGTACAACGTAAAACACCAAATAATATGTTGAGCAGAATCCAGAAGAGAGAGACCGGTTAAATCCTACAACCACCTAAAGAACAGTGATGCCCAAACTTTCCAGAACAAATACATCACCTATAGAAAGATAAACCTGGAGAAGAGTCCCCTCAGCCAGCTGGTTCTGCGCTCGGTTCACAAAACATAGCCCCCTTAGAGCCTCAGGCCAGCAACACAATTAGACCCAAACAAATGATGAGAAAAAACGAAGAACCGTCCGACACGCTAGATAGAGTCAACCCAAAAACAGCTAATTGGAATGCTCCCTTTCCCTAAACAGAGAGTACACAGCAGCAGAATACCTGACCACTGTGACTGACCAAAACCTTGACTACTGTATGTACAGACTCAGTGAGCATAGCCTCGCTATAGGCAGACCTGGCTCTCAAGAGAAGACAGGATATGTGCACACTGCCCACAAAACGAGGTGGAAACTGAGCTGCACTTCCTAACCTCCTGCCAAATGTATGACCATATATGAGACATATTTTCCTCAGATTACACAGACCCAGAAAGAATATGTGTGTAATGTTTACTGTTAATGTCTGTCTGTGTTTTGGTCATATTTACTGTTAATATCTGTCTGTTTTGGCCATGTCTGTCTGTTTTGGTCATGTTTACTGTTAATGTCTGTGTTTTGGTCTTCGTTTAATTTACTTTGTTTTGTTGCGATAAAAATTTTTTTACTTGCTTTGGCAAACACTTGTTCTCCATGTCAATAAAGCTCCCCCACAGACACAGAGAGAGACAGAGACAGAGAGAGACAGAGACAGAGAGAGACACAGAGAGACACAGAGAGAGAGAGACACAGAGAGAGAGAGACACAGAGAGAGAGAGACACAGAGAGAGAGACACAGAGAGACACAGAGAGACAGAGAGAGAGAGAGAGAGAGAGAGAGAGAGAGAGCGTGAGAGCGTGAGATATTGGAGAAGGGCGATGCCCCTGCCCATCACTAATTAACCTCCAAGTAATGCAGTGCCTGGGCCCGTCAGGCCTGTTCTCGTTCTCTAACCTGAGCCCTGGGCCCGTCAGGCCTGTTCTCGTTCTCTAACCTGAGCCCTGGGCCCGTCAGGCCTGTTCTCGTTCTCTAACCTGAGCCCTGGGCCCGTCAGGCCTGTTCTCGTTCTCTAAACTGAGCCCTGGGCCCGTCAGGCCTGTTCTCGTTCTCTAACCCGAGCCCTGGGCCAGTCAGGCCTGTTCTCGTTCTCTAACCCGAGCCCTGGGCCCGTCAGGCCTGTTCTCGTTCTCTAACCCGAGCCCTGGGCCCGTCAGGCCTGTTCTCGTTCTCTAACCCGAGCCCTGGGCCCGTCTTACACCAGGCTGGCACGACCAGGGTTACCATATCAAATGAATCTCCACTGATCTCCAAAGACGGTGAGGTACTATCTGAACTTGTCCAATAAACAACTTTAGTTTTCTGTGGTACAACATTAACATAACCCTACGCTAGGGGGACTAAGGTGCGATAGGAGTTGGGATAGGAGAAGGGGTGGAATATCTTTAAAATAAGAAAACGATTGTAGGGAGGAGAGGGGTGATGGGATGAGAGGAGAGGGGTGGTGGGATGAGAGGAGCGGGGTGGTGGGATGAGAGGAGCGGGGTGGTGGGATGAGAGGAGAGGGGTGGTGGGATGAGAGGAGAGGGGGGTGGGATGAGAGGAGAGGGGTGGTGGGATGAGAGGAGCGGGGTGGTGGGATGAGAGGAGAGGGGTGGTGGGATGAGAGGAGGAAAATGAGACTTAATTCTAGACTTGACATTTTCACATCAAAGCTCAAGGGAAGACTTCAATGCTTCCTTCTAAGCACATCCCAGCATTTAGCGCCTAATCTGGTTGCCTTTGATAATTTTGTTTGGGGGGGTTTATTTGGGGTTGCAGCGGAGGAAGTGGGCTGACATGCAAAGGTGTTGGCTGGTGGAGGAAAATAGAGGATCGGCTTGGTGCAGAGGTCAGAGTTCATGGACTCTAATATGCAAAAGTGGGGGAGAAATCCCAATATGCCACAGAGCAGAGTGTGTAGAAATTACAGCCCAATCAGAGAGGAGGAAAGACAGAAGATTTGCCAGATGGGTAATACTGCTCCCAGAGCTAAACAGGAACAAATCAAACAGGCATCTGGGATACCCTTGAACAGATTCATAACGCTTTTCAGAACACAACTTTTACAGTCAATGGAATATTACACTGTACAAGTATGTGGGATTGGTAGGACTTTAGTGTGTAGATTGTTGCATGCAGTCAAGGGTGTATTTGTGAGTGAAGGGTGCGTGTGCAAGGGTGAAGGGCAAGTAGATGGGGAGTGAGAGAGCGCTTATCAGGTGTGTGTGTGTGTAGGCCGAGGGAGGGGAAGTGAATGATTGGGTGCATGCTGATAGCAATCAGGATGGTGGTTTGGATGAGGAGTGACTCCTGAGTCATGTTTAATCCACGTCTCTGTCACCCCTGTCTCTCCGTCCCTCTCCATAGGTCCATCACTGACACTCACTCTCTCTCCATAGGTCCATCACTGACTTTCTAAGAACCTGCATCCTCTCACACACACACACACACACCACAGGAACCATACATACTGAGGACATGGGGGCGAATCAGGATGTAAATTCACCTTGATCTCTTTTCATCAGGGCTTCTTTGATCACCAAAAACGAATCCACTCTACCTTGACGGATCGTGTTTTGGGCAGTGATTGATCGTAATCTTTACGTACAGTACACAAATCCTTCTCTACAATCTCCATCACCATCCTCATCATGAGAAACGGCTATCAACTGTAGCTCCATTCTATAAAACGACCTATTCAATCAGTCCCTACCAGCCCATATCTCCAGTTCCATTAGTGTGCTGCGTGGCCATGTGTAATGACTTCTGGGGGCTTGGAGATCCGTTCCAA
This sequence comes from Brachymystax lenok tsinlingensis, assembly GCA_030435695.1. Classification (NCBI taxonomy): domain Eukaryota; kingdom Metazoa; phylum Chordata; class Actinopteri; order Salmoniformes; family Salmonidae; genus Brachymystax; species Brachymystax lenok. The sequence goes on along the minus strand of CM059808.1, from coordinate 31,976,856 downwards.
TCTGTTGAATAATGACATGCCCCCCACGGGGCTCGCTTAATTACTTTCTCTGTAGAGGGCCCAGCCCGGCCCGAGGCCAGCGCACCAGACTGCCTACCACCCTCTCGCTCACTCTCCCTCCTGGGTCCCATTTCTCACTTCTACCACTGACCCTTGACGAGCACCAGTCACGGACGGGCACTGAAAAGGTCACACTTCAAGTAAACTTCCAAGTAAAAAGGTGAGGCTGGATTGGTGCTCTTCTGCCCTGCACTGCATCCGACAGACAGAAAGATGGATGAACAAAAACTGTCCGGCAAATACCAGAGGGAGTCAACGTTTGTGCTGACTTGGGGAATACAGGGGGTGAGTGTGACTGTACCATCACACTAGCTAGCCTCTGCAGGTTGTAGCGAAGCCCATGGAGCAAAAAGGCGGAAGGTGACAGTCGTAGCGTGACCTTGACTGTTCATCACGGCTGATGGGGAGAGTGGCACACCAGAGCGGTGTGTAGTGGTGTGAACCGGTATCACCGTCTCCCCCCTCCTTCCCGTCTCCCCTCTTCCCGAGGAAGAGATGGAAACGTAACAATGGGGGGAGGATGGGCCAAGGCTGCCAACTGTCAACTTTCACCTCACCTCTCCTTCGGTCTCCCCCTCCCCTTTTCCCCCTCGTTCTCTTCGCCCTGGTCACCCTGGATAAAGGACACCCACTTGTCGCAGCGTTCTCTCAGACCACTGAGGTGTGTTGCGGCAGGCTCCTTGTCCACCTGCCAAAAGAGTGTCCTCCGTGGCCTCTAATTAATGTCCCTAGCAGCGGCGCTCAGAGGTAAATCACCTCCGTGCAAACACCCCCCCCCGACACATGGACATCGACACACCCAGACAAATTCCCAATTTGACTGGATAGGACACTGGTACTCTATTCTGCATGATTTCCCTCAGAGCTTTTCTCCGCAGCCCCCAGTTGATTTATGCTGAACGGGTGGGGTTTCCATTGATGCAAATTCATTGAGACACATTTGATCTCAGACTATATTTCAAGATGTGTTTAATGTAAACTGTTGTTACAAGGAGGGGGGCTCGGGGGGAGGTTGTGAGTACGTGTCATCTCCATAAATAGAAGATCTATGGAAAATCGAAACAGACAAACCATCGTCAACGCTATTTAACAGTGTTTATTTCAAACATTTTAAATGCTGAATCTGACATTTGGTGGCCGCAGTCCAAACATGTTCGACGACACCGTACGGGACATAAATCACAAGAAACATCTACAAAAACGGACTAAAGCGAAAGCGACATCCCCAAAATAATCTGAGAAAATAGTGTACCACAGTAGTAGTCATTACTACCCATAAAACCGAGCAGTCAAAACACAGAAATGGTTCCAATCGGTTTTCCACCATTTTATCCATTGTGAATTTTAGGGGGCTTTGTTTCGTGTAAGCTTAACCTGGCGTGACATTTTGATAAGTGTACCTCTCTCTCGGACAAAAGTAACGTTTATCAATATATTTGCCTGTATTTACCCCCCCCAAAAATGACATGTAATTAGCTGCTAATGTGGCTATTATACAGAACTACAAATGCCTGTAAAATGCTTCACGTCACTCACCAGGGTCATGCCGATCTGGACGAGACTGAAGAAATAAAGGCAAATGTAAGAATCTATCTAATGTTAGCTAAATGTAGTAATTCATAAATTGGCTCCAGTTCTTTAAAATAGACAATTCTGTTAACGGTCTTGGGCAAGTTTTAAATGTTAAGTTTAAAATGTAGCAGATGTCGCTAAAGGCTTGTGTGCCTAGCTCCAACAGTGCAGTAGTATCGAACAAAATCTCATGTGTATACTGTATTCTATTCTACTGTATTTTAGTCAATGCCACTCTGATTTTCCGAAGGGAGGGTGTGGGAGAGCCGTGTAAGCATAGCAGTGATCCAGTGTTTTACCAGAGCGAGTACTACAGTCAATGTGTTGTTAGAACTTCGGTAGCGTTTTCCTGAGATTTTCTTTATTAAAATCCCCAGCTACAATAAATGCTGCCAGGATATGTGGTTTCCAGTTTGCACTAAGTCAAGTGTAGTTCCTTGAGGGCCATCGTGGTATCGGCTTGAGGGGGAATATACACGGCTGTGACTATAACCGAAGATAATTCTCTTGGGTGGTAATACGGTCCGCATTTGATTGTGAGGTATTCTAGGCCGGGTGAACAAAAGGACTTGAGTTTCTCTATGTTATCACAAAATGAGTGGTTAATGGGCGGCAGGTAGCCTAGTGGTTAAGAGTGCTGGGCCAGTAACCCGGAAGATTGCTGGATCGAATCCCAGACCTGACAAGATAAAAATATGTCGTTCTGCCCCTGAGCAAGGCAGTTAACCCACTGTTCCCCGGGCGCCAAAGACGTGGATGTTGATTAAGGCAACCCCCCGCACCTCTCTGATTCATAGGGGTTGGGTTAAATGCGTAAGACACATTTCAGTTGGACAACTGACTAGGTATCCCCCTTTTCCCACCTCCCTTCTTCCCAGAAAGTTATTTATTCCTGTCTCTGCGATGTACTGTACCCAGCTGGCTGAATGGACGGGTACAGTATATCCCGAGAGAGCCATGATTCCGTGAGACAGAGTATGCAACAGTCTCTCTGGAAGGAGATCCTCTCACTGAGCTCTTCTCCTTTATTGTCCTGAGACTGAACATTAGCGAGTTATATACTCGAAAGCGGTGCACGCCACAGAAGTCCACGCTGAAGGCCGGTAGAGTCTTGGAGCAGCCTCTGCAATATGTTCAGTTGCCCTGGGGGGTACCAACAAAGGATCCAATTCAGGAAAGTCGTATTCCTGGTCGTAAAATGCCGGTGAGTTACCGCCGCGCTGATAACCCAAGGTTTTTCCCCCCGGCTGCGTGTAATAACACAAAAAACATTCTGGACTAATAATGTCAGAATTAACACACAAAAACAAAATGCTGCAAAGTTGCTTAGGATATAGAAGCAGAGCTGCCATGTCTGGCGCCGCCATCTTTGAGGTAGAACTACTGTCATGTTATTGATGCCAATAGAAAATACGTATTAGCACCTTTTCTATTCCAGAATCGATGGGTGTGCCTGAGTCTTCTCACCTCTCAACTAGGTAAGCCGTTTCAACCTGGAACACGATTCTTCTGCTTTGATCTGTTTCCGTCACTGCAGAAAGTGTGTGAAGGGTTTTGTCCAAGCCCAGCTCTAACACCCGACTTAAATAATCAACGTACCGAATCACGGCGATAGGCTATGATTTGTAATCAGGTATGGGCTGTAACAAAAGCTTATTCACACACACTCCTGCCAAACAGCTGTTCAGCCGAGGGGGGTGGGGTTATCCAACACACGCACCACTCTCTAGTTGAACTTGTTAACGGATGCCATGGCGGGAAAATCTGAAAACCAGAAGACAGCAGCCAGTCCACAGCTGCCCTGTGTGTCGAGTGAGTAGTACTGGTTGGTACTGCAAGAGGCGTTCGGTTTCTCTCCATTTGTAGGCTATTGTACAGGCCTGTGGGGTACAGTCGTACGTGTAGTAGTTTGTTGCATCTTATTGCATTTGTGTCAACATTGAATTAAATCTAAGCCAGATTGTTAATTTCCTACATTTTCTACTTGACCTTTATAGATGCAGACCCGAAGACATTCGAGCAAGCGTCCCACTCCAAAGTGGAGCATGCGTATTTGACCACTAGGTTTTAAGGTTATTATGAGGCGTCCACTGTGGGGCTCAATAGGGAGTAAATAGTAGGTGTCTTCTGCTTTCAAACGCATAAACAAGAGCCCATGCCGATTGTTGATATATCATTGCGCTTTTGAAGGGGAGAGAAAAAAACCCCGCTGGGAAGTCATTTGAGACGCTCAAATGGAGTCATTTTGCTTCAAAAGCCACAGTAATAACCTGCAAATTAAGACTGGGAGAGTACACTCGCTCAGCACGCCGATCAAACAGCTGTTTACTTGCCGACCGACTCCGGTTGCTACCCTCGCAGAGACCTAATAAAAATGTAAACATCAACACCATGACAACAGCAGCACCCCTGGTAGACAACAGTAAAGTTGGGGATGGACACACCAGACAGACAGAACTTTCTAGTGGGGTAGGAGAGGGGACCGACAATAATAAAGATTTCTGAGACATCCAAGAATCACATTGTGGTGGCAGGTATAGCAGAACAGTCTTGTATTGGATCATTCAATCCCAACAACAACTGATGCTGGATGGAATCAACAACTAGTCATTCAATTCATTAATATCAACAATCAAGACACTTCTATGCATCAATGAACGCACAACCAAAGCACGCTTAGGCAACACACACTGTCCTGGACATCAGAGGACCTATAGGGGAGACAAAAGGCTCTTTCAAAAAGAGCCCTCTCCAGTTGGCCCCGTTTTCCAGACCAGTTGCTCAACAGCCTACATCCAACAGGGTGTCCTATTTCATAGCCTCAGCAGGCAGGCAGCCTGGAGCAGGTGGGGAGGGTTAGGTTAGACCACCTCAGCCTAGTCAGACTCCCACAATCCCCTACTATACACACACAACCCATTTGGGGTTGTCCAGGGGTGTTGGGGGCATCAAATGGTGTTAGTATGCAAGGAAGGGAAGTAACTGCGTTTGAAGGTCATAGAAAGAGATGACCGGGTGAGGCGTCTCCAGGGTGAGGCGTCTCCAGGGTGAGGCGTCTCCAGGGTGAGGCGTATCAGATAGACCGTCACCCACCCTGTCCTCACCTGCAGTCGCCTGAGTGACATGATGCCACTCTTCTGAATTTTCCGCACTGATGACATCATCAAACGACTACCTCTCCACACACACACACACTTGATCGAGCTCTCTCACCTCAGCATGCATGTCCTACGGTAAGAGAATTAGAACACGGACGTCTTGGCAGGACAAGTTATTCTGGTGTAATTGACATGCTGCACTGCAGCAAAGGACCAAGACAATCTAATTACTTCGTATTGGGAGGAGGAAACTCAGAAAGAGAGGAGAGTATGAAAGAGCGGAGGGAAAACGGTGAGGAGTGGCAGAGGACAAAAGCAGACAGATGTGGGAACTGGGGAAGATGTGAAAATGGGGAATGTGAGGACGGGGGACGGGGGGTAAGGAGGAGGGGCTCATAAAGACATCTTCCGTGGCAGCAGCTGTGTCCGGTGCCAAAAAACTCAATAGGTGGACATGGAAAGCAGAACCCTCGTCTTGGGAGTTTGGAGCAGTCTAGAAATGCTAGACGTTGCATCCTAAATGGCACCCTATTCCCTATACAATGCACTACTATAAAAGGAAAAAGGGTGCAATTTGAGACGTCGATGCAGAGTACGTACGGGGCCTTGAGTCCTTGACACGTCGGGGAAGAATCTGGGAAAATCCGCCGGGAAAGGGAGGAGAAAATTATTAGCAGAGGGAATTATCTTTACAGTATCCTCAGACCGGCACAGAAACAGCTGGGATTCCTCAATGGTGACTGATTATTTTATCTCGCTTTCTCGAGTACAAGACAATATTTAGTCGGAAAAGGGAGAGCTCATCTTGCCTAAAAGAGAAATTAGACCCCCTTTGCTAGGCCCTTGCATCACAGAACACAACTGAGCTTCATCCCACTTCTCTCTAAGCTAACAGCTAGGCTAACGCTAGGTTAAATAAATACAAATGCTAACATATGCAGCTATGAAATCTCTATGAAACCTTAGCAAAACAATGAAAATCTCGCTAGGGGAAAGCTAAGTGGTTGCCATGACAGCTATATTAGGCTTACACAATATTTATGCTGTCGTTTGAGGTCAGAGTGACTCAGGCTGTGCTCTTCTGTTGACTACCATCGGCGTAGTTTTTCCAGACGTGCAAGGCCGCCTAATAAGAGAGCGACTCTAACCTAACGCAGCAACTCCATTACAGCAGACACAAATCTCATGTTGGTCTAGCCTTCCTCTGGTTTCAATCAACGATTTAACCTTTTTTTTTTTTACATTTCTATTAAGTTACTGCCTTAATGACCTGACTGGTGTTGCATATGAGAGAGAGAGAAAGAGAGGAGGGGGAAAGAGAGGGAAAACATTGGACTTTTGAGGTCAGCTGAGGATTCCTGGACGCGTGTTTAAAGCACGTCCCACCATCTTCGACGGGTCTCCGGTGCAAACGGCAAAGCTGCCATTCAGCCTCCCCACGTCAATTAGCTTAGGGGTTCTAGGGGGTGCCCCAGGGGGTGCCCCCTCCCCCCCCAGCTTGGTGTCACAACCCAGGGTCATGTACCGCTCAACCCAGTGTGAATGAGTACATCTGGATGTATATCTGGTGAATTGAAGTCTGGATCAAATCAAACTTTGTCACATGCGGCGAATACAACAACTGTAGACCTTACTGTGAAATGCTTACTGACAAGCCCTTCGTTGCTGTAAATGAGAACGTGTTCTCAGTCTACTTACCTGGTAAAATAGTAGGTAATTAAAATAAATAAATAACCAACAGTGCCGTTCAAGAAGAGTTAAGAAAATATTTACCAAGTAAACTAAAGTAAAAATAATAAAAAGTAACATAGCCTCGTTATTGTTATGTACAGGGGGTACCGGTACAGAGTCAGTGTGCAGGGGTACAGGTTAGAGGTAATTTGTACATGTAGGTAGGGGTGAAGTGACAATGCATAGATAATAAACAGCGAGTAGCAGCAGTGTACAAAACAAAATGGGGGGGTCAATGTAAATAGTCCGGTGGCCATTTGATGAATTGTTCAGCAGTCTTATGGCTTGGGGATCATGGCTAAGTTTGAGTTGGGCTGGGGGTCCCTGGTGCCCTGCACCATGGCCCCAACCCCCAAAGCAAACACTCAATCCTATAACCTCCCCTAGCCTCTACAGCTAGTACTGACAACGCCAGTCTGTGCTCCTACCCAGGCCTCTCTGTGTCTTTACAGTGTACGCACTCTATACAACTACAACCCTCTAGTCCAGTCTAGTCCAGTCTAGTCTCTACTCTGGATGCTTCAAGGACCATTCAGGGAGTTGAGTGGTGAGCCTTCTATTTTCTACCTCCTGTGTATTTTTGGAAAGGTTGTTTTCAACGCTGTCCCTCTCCTTACCCCCTCTCCCTTCCCTCCCCACCTGCTCCTCTGCCCATTTGGGCAACTAAATCGTAAACAGCTGGTAGCGTCGTGTTTTCCTTGTGGAGGCAACTCACTTAGCCTGTGTGCTATTCTGTATTCTGTGTGCTAAAGTAGCTTTCAATGCCATTCTGTGTAGTAAAACAGGTTTCAAAGCATTTTACGGTAAGGTCTACACTTGCATGTGACAAAGTTTGATTTGATTTCTGTGCAGTAAAGCAGGCTTCAATGCTGTGCAGTAAAGCTGGTTTCAATGCAGTGCAGTGAAGGAGTTTTCAATGTTATTCTGTGTGATAAGGGATATTCGGGAGACAATAGGGACCGAGGGAGAGGGCGTGAGGTCTCCTTTGCCTTCAGTGACAATGTAAGGCTATAAACTACCATTACCCCCACCCCTCCTGTCTAGCCCCCTCTGCATGTGGGATACGGAGAGCAGAAGAGAGAGAGCGAGACACCAGAGAAAATGAGTTCAAGGATAGCCCTCTATAGCTCCTGATTTACTAGGTACATTAGGGGCTATTTGTTTGAGCAGGGCCATCAAACCGCTGATGCCATGTCATCACAGGCAAGGACATGGTGAACTTGGTGGTAGAGACAACTGACAGGGTTAAATCTGAATGGAACAAGGAGCCTGTGTGCGCATGTGTGTTGTATATAAACATCTACGCAGATATGTAGTGTGTGTGAGACATGGCTTACATCGGGGTACTCTTTTAGAGGCACAAAGAGCTTCTCTTGAAGATGAATGATTGGCCCCAGGGCCTCGGGTAATTCCAGAGGGTGTTTGTCTACAGGTCCGTTGGCTGTGTCGTTGTACATGTCTTTCCTCACTCTGTTGATCTCTGAAACACACAAGCAGACAACACACGGTTAGAGGAGTGGATGCACAATTACCCACAAAAAGCACACACTTGAAAGGCTATGGAAAAGTCGGCATTGGACACAAAACTATGCAAATGGATATGAAGCGGAGTGAAATGGCACACAGATGGGTAGAAATGGTAGGATCATTTGTAAGCTTCCCCAAACTTGAAACTCATGAGCTGCCTATGGTCTTTACCATAACACCCATTAACAACATTAATAAGTGTGCAAACAGGAGGTCATGGGGGGAAAAAAAACGGGAAATCAAATGCCCGTCCAACTGATTCGTTCTGGCGCCAGCCGTGCTTTGAAAAGACGGTGAAGTACATATTTTTGGTTGAAAATATGTTAAAAAGGGATGTCCCGGGAGTGGTGTGGCATGTGAGGGGTTAAAGCCAACCCCCGGTGTCAGGTGGTCAGTGGTGGCTGGTCTAGTTAAATAGTGTGTTGGGGGCAGCAGCAGAGAGAGGGAGCGAGTCAATCGTTCAGGGGGAGATATGCCTTCAGCTCAGATAAAATCAGATCAGATAAAATCAGATCAGATAAAACAGACGAGGCAATGCAGTCAGTTGATCTCCAGGGGGCATGTTGAGACAAGGCGTTCATAGCTACATTTTGATGTTTGGGTTTCATTGTCATTTGTCAGGGACTGGTCCAAATTCAAGTTTCACCAGACTCATTTCCATGACGAGTGCTAGCTAGCTAGCCAGCCAGCTAACAACCCAGCTAGCAATGGAGGAGGGACAGGAACTGATTGAATCGGCCTGGAATGGGATGTCGGACTCGGCTCGGAATCAAAATGAATGACAGCCCAGAATCGGCCCAAATAAATTGGGTCGTTTCAGTCTAAATCTGGTAATTTTGTATACATTCTGGGGGGGATTCTTACCAGAATCCCCCCCAGAAGCAGCCCGATGCAAATTTAAATAAATGTATACAAAATTACCAGATTTAGTCATTTTAAATATTACTATTATACATTTTAGGCACACAAATCATACCCATCCACCAAAAAAAGGAAACACCGTACACCTGGTGACTGCATTCGTGCCCGCCACAGGAGTCGCTACAGCGCGATGGGACAAGGAAATCCCGGCCGGCCAAACCCTCCCCTAACTCGGACGACACTGGACCAATTGTGCGTCGCCTCATGGGTCTCCCGGTCGCGGCCGGCACGGGTATCGAACTAGCATCTGTAGCAACGCAGTTTGCACTGCGATGCAGTGTCTTAGACCGCTGCGCCACTCGGGAGGCTCCATCCACAAAGTTAATGCTTATCAATGCCTTGCAAAAAGTATCAAAACACTACTCAAAACAGGACTCTTATGTAAATGTTAATTGTATTTTTTTGATCATGGAAACAAATGAGAAAATAAATAAATAATGACATGTTAATTATATAAAGCAGCCGTGTAATCATCTGCCAGAGAGTAGCCCCAATCGGCCTGAGACCAAAGTAATACATTTGGGCCAGATAACTCTCAACGGAATCGGCCCAAGCTCAATCCCCGCATCCTAGCCATAAGTAACACTGCCTAAGGTGGTCCAGACTCGGGCCACATAACGTCGGCCGAGTCTGACTCTCAGCCGAGTGCACCGACTCTCAGCCGGAATCGGCCTAGCTGTGTGAGCGTACTTGATGCCATTCACTGGATCTTTGGAATGTCCCTACGCTAAACGCCTACGGTAACTATTTTAAGTGTCAACGTGAATGAGGTAGGGACGCAAAGACTGTTCACTGGGGCAATGCTTGGTGCGAGCGGCAGCGCTGTGCCAGCAGCAAATTTTGTGATTGATGTTTTTATTTTCAACTGACAACTAATCAGAATTCAGTGGCTAAAGCCCCTGCAAAAATCGATGAAAACATAGCTAAAAAACAATTAATTGAAAATGTGTCCTGCGTTGTTTTCCAGCTGGCTAGCACGAGGCAGCTCGGTCTTCAGAGCCTAGGCACATTTTTTCCTGAATCAGAAGAGACTATCCTCCTTTCGCTAGAGTAACAGTTTTTCCATAAAAAACAGGCAGCTATATCAGTTGTTTGTGAATATTTCAATTTTAAAACCAGATCCCCAAAATCCCATATAGGTCGGGCTCTATGGACAACCACTGGGAAGCAGCATGACCACTCTTCCTATGTCCGGCCCTGACTGACTGACTGACACACCTCTCTCTATTGAGCCCCGAAAAGTGAATTTATTTTATTACTCAACCATCCTTCCTTCCTTATTGCCCCAATAAAATGTTGAGGTAAAATCCAAAACAGCACCTTGGTAGGCGGTTTAGCAGAACAGAGAGAGTTCATTCCAGACCAATGGAGGTGGGGGAGAGCCTTGAAATCACAACAACTGCTGAGGCCGACTCAGAAAACTTTAAAGATAATTAATCGTGCAGCAGTCATAAAACATCTAAAAATGTACAATAAATAGCAAAGGAAACAAATATGTAAGTGCAATTAGAGCAACATTTGTTAAGTTGCAGAATTGCATTCGTAATTAAAGAGAACTTGGCCTTATTTTTTTTTTTACCTTAGGTAGTCTGTACCTGCACACAGAGGGAAGGAGCTGGAATTCAGGGTGGAGTGGATGGGAAGAGTCAGCCACTATTTTATTCTCCTTGTGGAGAGCTCTGCCAAGGTAGAGAGATGACAGTTCTGGCTGTTGCTGCCCCATGATTTCCCCACAAGTCCTGACTATCTTACCCAACCTATTCTTCCTGTGCAACCTTGATATTCGGGCGGCAGGTAGCCTAGTGGTTAGAGCGTTGGACTTGTAACCGGAGGGTTGCAAGTTCGAATCCCCGAGCTGACAAGGGAAAAAAATCTGTCGTTCTGCCCCTGAACAAGGCAGTTAACCCACTGTTCCTCGGCGCCAAGACGTGGAAGTCGATTAAGGCAGCCCCCGCACCTCTCTGATTCAGAGGGGTTGGGTTAAATGCGGAAGACACATTTCGGTTGAAGGCATTTGGTTGTACAACTGACTAATAATGGTGACTTTGACTTTTGACTTTGATATTCCCAAACCAGCAGGTCAAGCATTAGGACAGAAGGCTCTCAATGAATGATTTATAAAAAAAGAGAACCACGATGGTTAGATCAACATTAAAAAGTGCAGTTTCCATAGAGGAAATAGCACCAGTACACTGATCACAGGACAGCTTAACTAGCCCAAGGTATTTGTACTCCTCCACTATTGCAATGAGCTCACCTTTTATCAGTGATGGTGTGTCCATGGTAGTGTTCCATGTCCTTTGTTTTTTGATGTATTAAATATTAGACGGGATGACTCACAACAGCCAGTAAAAACCTTCAGAGCCAGCCCATGCTCCGTCTCATCCCCTGAAGGCTGAGGGAACAGAGACCATCTAAGGGAGAGGGGTGGAAGGTAACCTATCTGGGGTGGGCCTCAAAACGGCAGGGCTTCTATTTAAGCCTCCGCATGACAATACCCTTTGTCAATACCTGACCCCAAATGACAAGGGAGGGAAATCACCTCTACAGCATAACTAACCTTCAATGCTAACACCGAAAACCAGACTCCAGTGCACCAACTTGTGTTATTTTAATGTTTATCCCCTGACAAGGGATTGCCAAGTTGTAATCGAAGAAGTTTAAGACACACTTATACAATCGAATGTGGTTAGGCACATCTGGCATGGAGCTGGGTAGAATCTCTACAGTGGGAAGCACCTGGGGGAAGCATACAGACACACCTAACCCAACCTTCCATTACAACATAAACATCATCCCTCCATGGGTCAGAGTTTGCAGGCCCAGGTCAGACCGCTGAGACCACATCACTCCTCCCCATCTTCATCTATCAATATATTAATGGGGGGAGGGGGGGACTGCTAAGTGGCCATGTCCTTCCCTGGAAGGAGGACACAGCTTCTTAGGCCAGGCCAAATGAAATCAGTAGTTCAATGTTGAACAATCTTTGGCCTGGCCTTAGTTGAACTGTCCAATTGTCTCCCAGATTTTTTGGAGTGAGGAAGGGATTCAGTAGGTATATATATATACACACACAGTACCAGTCAAAGGTTTGGACACCTACTCATTCAAAAGTTTCTCTTTTGCTATATTCTACATTGTAGAATAATAGCGAAGACATCAACACTATGAAATAACACATATGGAATCATGTAGTAACAAAAATATATTTCATATTTAAGATTCTTCAAAGTAGCCACCCTTTGCCTTGACAGCTTTGCACACTTGGCATTCTCAACCAGCTTCATGAGGTAGTCACCTGGAATGCTTTCAATTAACAAGTGTGCCTTGTTAAAACGTTAATTTGTAGAATTGATTTTCTTCTTAAGCCAATCAGTTGTGTTGTGACTAGGTAGGGGTGATTTACAAGACAGTCCCTATTTGGTAAAAGACCAAGTCCATATTATGGCAAGAACAGCTTAAATAAGCAAAGAGAAATGACAGTCCGTTACTTTAAGACATGAAGGTTGGTCAATGTTAGGGCTGGGCGGTATACCGTAATTTAATATATACACCGGTATTGATGCAGGGACCGGTTTGGGTTTTTACTTTACCTTCTATAACGGTATTTGAATGTTTGGTTTGTTAAATGTGATACGCCATGTGTAACGTCCATTTTTATAGTTTACCCCGCTACTCGAGTCATCTCTCTCCGCTCTCTCTCTCCATGCCGCTTTCCACACAGACCTAGTCCCACCCCCCCCGTCACTCAAGGAGCACATTTGTTTTTCCTTGAACACGAGACACTTGCGTCCAGTCTGCATGGCCAATGCAGCACATGCAACAATGACAACGATGCCATTTCCGCTTTGCTTCTAAATATAAATCCACTGGTGTTCTATAATTACACTATTTGTTTGTGTTTCTTACATCTGCAAACAGCTAGTTTGTATTTTCTTAGCAAGTTAAGCTAAATCGTGTTAGCCACTAATGCTAGTTAGCTGACTAGCTAATAAAAGTGCTGAGTCAGAGCAAACGTAGCTAGTACTGCTGGAGGGTTAAATCAGCATGTTGTTTGTGCAACAGTATCTTCTAAATCAAAGAGAAATAGGCAAAGCATGAATATGTTGGCTATATGAATAAAGATTTAACGTAGCCAAAGATTATAGGGTCCCCTAGGAAACACCAAACATCACTTGGGTTCCTACACTGTCACAATAACTGGTCCATGGCATTTTCATTCGTTGTCATGTCAAAAACTGTATTCAAAGTTCCAACTATTATTTATATTCCAACTACAGAATTACAATAAACATTCTATTTCCATGATTCCAAAAGTTCACCCAAGTGTTTTGATCTAAATCACAATTGCAACATTTGGTTAAAAATAAGGCCTAGAATTTTTTTGCCCAAATTGTGGCAGTGTGGAAATGATCTCAAATGAGTGCAGGAAATGCAGAAATTTATTATTTTAAGTTGATTTGAACAGTATAAAACAATCCAAATGGAGAAATTTAGAATATGTGTTGCCACACTAGGGTCATGCATTACTCAAAGCAAATTTAGAACTTTTCTTATTCAAAAACATAAAATACCGTCAACAATTTGAAAAATCAGATATTATATATTTTGGCCATATTGCCATAGTTAATGTGGAACATTTTAAGAAGTGCAGTCACAAAAACCATCAAGCACTATGATGAAACTGGCTCTCATGAGGACCGCCACAGGAAAGGAAGACCCAGAGTTACACCTGCAAAGTTCATTAGAGGTAACTGCACCTCAGATTGCAGCCCAAATAAATACTTCAGAGTTCAAGAAACAGACACAACTGTTCAGAGGAGACTGCGTGAATCAGGCCCTCATGGTCAAATTGCTGCAAAGAAACGACTACTAAAGGACACCAATAAGAAGAAGAGACTTGCTTGGGCCAAGAAACAATAGCAATTGACAGACCGGTGGAAATCTGTCCTTTGGTCTGATGAGTCCAAATGTGAGATTTTTGGTTCCAACCGCAGTGTCTTTGGAAGACGCAGAGTAGGTAAACGGATGATCTCCGCATGTGTGGTTCCCACAGTGAAGCATGGAGGAGATGGTGTGATGTGTGGGGGTGCTTTGCTGGTGACACAGATTTATTTAGAATTCAAGGCACACCTCCACAATCAACCCAATTGAGATGGTTTGGGATGTGTTGGACCGCAGAGTGAAGGAACAGCAGTCAACAAGTGCTCAGCATATGTGGGAACTCCTTCAAGACTGTTGGAAAAGCATTCCAGGTGAAGCTGGTTGAAAGAATGCCAAGAATGTGCAAAGCTGTCATCAAGGCAAAGGGTGGCTACTTTGAAGAATCTAAATATATATTTTGATTTGTTTAACCTGTTAGGGCTAGGGGGCAGTGTTCGGAAGTTTGGAGAGTCTGGCGTGCCAAAAGTAAACTGCCTGTTACTCAGGCCCAGAAGCTAGGATATTCATATAATTGGCAGTATTGGATAGAAAACACTGAAGTTCCTAAAACTGTTAAAATAATGTCTGTGAGTATAACAGAACTGATATAGCAGGCGAAAACCTGAGGAAAATCCATCCAGGAAATGGCTTTTTTCAACTTTTCCCATGCTTTGCTATAGAACATTGAAAGGAATAGCTCCCAGATTGCAGTACCTATGACTTCCACTAGATGTCAGTCTTTAGACAAGGTTTCAGGCTTGTTTTAGTACATTCCGTCTGAAATTGCATCGTTTATTTATATATTAGGGTACCTGAGGATTGATTAGAAACGTTGTTTGACTTGTTCCGACAAACTTGACCAGTACTTTTGGGATTTATTTGTCTGCATGTTTGAACGCCTTTGAACAGGTGGATTACTGAACAAAACGAGCCAACCAAACAGAGTTTTTGGGATATAAAGAGGGACTTTATCGAACAAAACGGCCATTGATTGTGTAGCTGGGACCCTTGGGATTGCCATCAGAGGAAGATCTTCAAAAAGGTAAGTGATTTATTTTATAGGTATTTTTGAGTTGTGTGACACCTGTGCTGGTTATGAAATTATGTTAATTGAGGAAGTATGCAGGGCGCGGTCCTCAGACAATCAAATGCTATGCTTTCGCTGTAAAGCCTTTTTGAAATCTGACAACGCTGTTAGATTTGCCAAGATTCTAAGCTTTTGAATCATGTATGACACCTGTATTTCCATGAATGTTTAATATTACGATTTTATATTTTGAATTTGGCGCTCTGCAATTTCAGAGCGCCCCACCGATCCCTAAGAAGTTAACACTTTTTTGGTTACTACATTATTCCATGTGTTATTTCATAGTTTTGATGTCTTCACTATTATTCTACAATGTTGAAAATAGTAACAAAGAAAAACCATTGAATGAGTAGGTGTCAATACTTTTGACTGGTACTGTATATATTGTGTAATGTATTGGGCCCCTATAGATCAGAACATCTGGGTCGTGTTCATTTGGAACCAAATGGAACAAACCTGACAATCAAGGAGGGGCCTATCTGATCTGAATTAATCCAATAAGAAACCCTTTTATTTTTTCTGTTGCAAACTATTTTGCTACATTGTGACCTATTGAACATGGCCCAGCTGGGACCAGGGGGATGGTCTCGGGTCGGGACCTGGGGGATGGTCTCGGGTCGGGACCAGGGCTCAGAGTGGTGGTGAAGTGCTAAAAGGGATTTGTAGGAGGGCCAGGCAACACGTTTTAAAGTCTTAGCAACAGGCAACCCACCCAACACAAATTGTAACGTTCCTCCCTCTACTCTGGCAAGAACGTTCGTTTTTAATTTCCTGCAAAAATGACACATTAAAATAAGAGGCCGGGCCTCCAGCCCAAGACGTGCACCATTTTACAACATCCAATTTCGTTGTCGCCAAAATCCCCGCGCCAAGTTTCTCTCAAACGCAGGGCTCATCTAAAATTATCCCCTGCCTGGGCGCTGTCGATTAAATTATTTGTCTTTGTCCACCCTGGAGACGTGTGTCTAGTCAAACGGCAGAAGAGATTGTGAGAGGTACATTCAGACGGAATGGATGAGAAATTAAAGAAAAAGGGCTGAAAAAAAACTGGCAGTAACAGAGTAGCACTCGAGAAGATCTGTGATGGAGCACATTCAGCTGTTGCACGATTCTCTAGAAGTTTCTCCAGTGCTGTTTAACACCCACACACAAAGGCACACCCACACTAGCAAGCACGGTGCCATCAGAAACTACTGACGGCGTGTGTTTTAAGGTTAAATCAGGTAGTAATAAGTCTCGCCATCTCCTTCACCCCCACTGTCTCGCCCTCTCCTTCACCCCCACTGTCTCGCCCCCTCCTTCACCCCCACTGTCTCGCCCCCTCCTTCACCCCCACTGTCTCGCCCTCTCCTTCACCCCCACTGTCTCGCCCTCTCCTTCACCCCCACTGTCTCGCCCTCTCCTTCACCCCCACTGTCTCGCCCTCTCCTTCACCCCCACTGTCTCGCCCTCTCCTTCACCCCCACTGTCTCGCCCTCTCCTTCACCCCCACTGTCTCGCCCTCTCCTTCACCCCCACTGTCTGCCCTCTCCTTCACCCCCACTGTCTCGCCCTCTCCTTCACCCCCACTGTCTCGCCCTCTCCTTCACCCCCACTGTCTCGCCCTCTCCTTCACCCCCACTGTCTCGCTCTCTCCTTCACCCCCACTGTCTCTCCCTCTCCTTCACCCCCACGGTCTCCCCACTCAGATTCTGCCTACCCTCCACCCACCCCCTAAGGTCTGCCTACCTCCCCCCACCAGGTCTGCTACCACCCCGGTCTGCCTAGTGCCTAACACACAGTAGGGGATGTCAGCGGTCTGCTCTCGACTCCTGATATGACGGGAACTAAATAACACTGTCGACTTGAGTGGTGGGAGGAAGACAGTCGCGGAAAGAACACACAGACAGACACAGGAGACTCCTGACAGTGTTTGACGTGAGACTCTTCACTGCTTCCAAAACACCCTAGGCCTCAGCTCTCACTCCGCCTTCGGGTTTCTGCACTTTTCTTCTCTCGTTCACAGTTCCAAGAAAATGTCACACTCCCAGGTCTCAGAGCAGACTGCCCTTCTTGAGCTACGGTGAAGGCTAGATACATTTCTACTGTTAAGAGGAAACTAATGTTAAAGGTCTAAGACCAAACAAGTGAGAAAGTGAGGTTTAACGGCATCACACAGAACCAAAACCGTCTGCACACGTGCGGCATCCTGCATAATTGATTCAAAAAATTCCCCCACACCAAACGCGATCACGACATGCAGGTTAAAATATCAAAACAAACTCAACCAATTACATTCATTTGGGGACAGGTTGAAAAGCATTAAACATTTATGGCAATACATCTAGCTAGCTTGCAGTTGCTAGCTAATTTGTCCTGGGATATAAACATTGATTGGGATATAAACATTGAAACATTGTTATTTTACCTGAAATGCACAAGGTCCTCTACTCAGACAATTAATCCACAAATAAAACGGTCACCCGAATCGTTTCTAGTCATCTGTCCTCCTTCCAAGCTTTTTCTTCTCTTGACTTTATATTGCGATTGGCAACTTTCATAAATCAGCTGAATTACCACCACTGACCTCGTTTGTCTTTCAGTCACCCACGTGGGTATAACCAATGAGGAGATGGCACATGGGTACCTGCTTCTATAAACCAATGAGGAGATGGGAGAGGCAGGACTTGCAGCGTGATCTGCGTCACAAATAAAACTGACTTCTATTTTAGCCCTTAGCAACACAGACGCTCGTTGGCGTGAGCGAGCAGTGTGGATACAATAATTGAATAAAATAGATCTCTAAATGTATTTTGCAACGCTCGCGCACGCACCGCGAGCGGTGTATTCAGCCTGTTAAGATAAGGGAGTGCTAGTTAGAATGACAGCATAGACTAATATCCTGCTTGACCAGGACATCAATAACTAGGCCTACACAACCTCCTGACGGTTTTCAAACACTTCCCCTGAGCAGGACAACACAGAACTGATCAACCAGAAGCTAAAATCCAGACGGACTAGAAGTAGTCCTAAAATCAAGTCCTTGGCAATATTTTGTCGGCGCACAACAATGACAGGAAATGTAATAAGCCCAGGTTCAGACAAGGACTGTCTGTCTACATCTGGCTGCCTTCCTATCAAATGTTACATTGAGCCTGAAAAGAGCTCTCTCGAAAGGAGGAAGAAGAAACTAAACTTCTTTTTTTAGGAGGAGCTGGAGGGGGCTGTGTAGAACTGTCTGATCAGTCTGAGGCAGCATGGACCACATGGGCCTATAGAGAAAGGGGGCAGGGCTATACTGCTAACCCATGTACTACGGAGAGAGTGACAACACGACAGGCACACACCTGAAGGGAGAAAAGCTTGATCGCTGACGGCTAGCGTGCCAGTGTCAGTCTGCTTTAGTCATCCTGTCCTAAAATCCCCTCTTCTCTTTCTCCATCCCTCCCCCTCTCATTGAGCCCGCCGAGCGCTAATGCTTTTCTCCCCCTGCTGTCGTTCGTTCCTAGCAGGCCAATTCCTCACATCACTCAGCAGTAAGAGATCAAATTCTCACCCACACATGAACCTAAACCCCTCCAGGGGGTTGCAGAGCCAGGAAAAGTAGGCTCCGACTAAAGGCAAAAGACAAGGAAATAAAAATAGAATGTGCTTTACATGTTGAGCACTGAGCAGACCGCATCTAGTGGAGTTTCTCTCCATTTACCCAGTGAAAACACAATCAAGTCTAGTCGTAGGGTAAAAGGGTAGGCGAGACAGGAGGGAGGATTCAGTCATGGAAAGCTTACAAAAAGGAGGGAGAACATTATTTGTCAGAGGTACAAAGATGATGACATAGGGCAGCAGTTAAAAGCACTGCAAAGAGGCATAGGCCTCTAATTCAGTGTTCCCAAACCATGGGGCACAGGGGATAGTGTCGCCGCCCCCAAAAATAAACAAACATTTAATTTCAGGAACTCAGTCAGGCTTTCAACTTACCCTCAAAAGTTTTAATATTAGAATGCACAAGTTGCAATTTCGAAATTGTGTACTGCATCAGTTCTCCTCTTGTCGTGTCAGTCATTGCAGACCTTAGAGAGCTAGTTATAACTTGTCAGTAGGCGTGGGCGGTATCCAGATTTCCCTACCATCCTTCTCTTAATCCGCGTTTTACGGTATTACCGGCATAGGACGAGGGGCCGCTAAAAATTACACAAGAAAAGCCCATTGGGCATCGATTACCAGAATACTAACAAAATTAGCAAACTAACAGCAAAATCAGACGCTGTCAGCTAAATGCTAACGAGCAAAAAACAAACTAAAATTGCAAAGACAGACAAATTCAGCTCATAAAGTTACACAAGCATAGCTAGGTGCTACCAAATGGCGACATTTAGAAGCAAAAGAGAGAAGTTGTGCCAATGAACAAGTTGTGATGCATGCTTTTCTGAAGGAACAGAGGAGAGAAGAACAGAGGAGGAAGAACAGCATGTGTACACGGAACAGAGGAGAGAAGAACAGAGGAGGAAGAACAGCATGTGTACACGGAACAGAGGAGAGAAGAACAGAGGAGGAAGAACAGCATGTGCACACGGAACAGAGGAGAGAAGAACAGAGGAGGAAGAACAGCATGTGCACACGGAACAGAGGAGAGAAGAACAGAGGAGGAAGAACAGCATGTGCACACGGAACAGAGGAGAGAAGAACAGAGGAGGAAGAACAGCATGTGCACACGGAACAGAGGAGAGAAGAACAGAGGAGGAAGAACAGCATGTGCACACGGAACAGAGGAGAGAAGAACAGAGGAGAGAAGAACAGCATGTGTACACGGAACAGAGGAGAACAGAGGAGGAAGAACAGCATGTGCACACGGAACAGAGGAGAGAAGAACAGAGGAGGAAGAACAGCATGTGCACACTGAACAGAGGAGAGAAGAACAGAGGAGGAAGAACAGCATGTGCACACGGAACAGAGGAGAGAAGAACAGAGGAGGAAGAACAGCATGTGCACACGGAACAGAGGAGAGAAGAACAGAGGAGGAAGAACAGCATGTGCACACGGAACAGAGGAGAGAAGAACAGAGGAGGAAGAACAGCATGTGTACACGGAACAGAGGAGAACAGAGGAGGAAGAACAGCATGTGCACACGGAACAGAGGAGAGAAGAACAGAGGAGGAAGAACAGCATGTGCACACGGAACAGAGGAGAGAAGAACAGAGGAGGAAGAACAGCATGTGCACACGGAACAGAGGAGAGAAGAACAGAGGAGGAAGAACAGAGGAGGAAGAACAGCATGTGCACACGGAACAGAGGAGAGAAGGACAGGAGGAAGAACAGCATGTGCACACGGAACAGAGGAGGAAGAACAGCATGTGCACACGGAACAGAGGAGAGAAGAACAGAGGAGGAAGAACAGCATGTGCACACGGAACAGAGGAGAGAAGAACAGCATGTGCACACGGAACAGAGGAGAGAAGAACAGAGGAGGAAGAACAGCATGTGCACACGGAACAGAGGAGAGAAGGACAGAGGAGGAAGAACAGCATGTGCACACGGAACAGAGGAGAGAAGGACAGGAGGAAGAACAGCATGTGCACACGGAACAGAGGAGAGAAGAACAGAGGAGGAAGAACAGCATGTGCACACGGAACAGAGGAGAGAAGAACAGAGGAGGAAGAACAGCATGTGCACACGGAACAGAGGAGAGAGAAGAACAGAGGAGGAAGAACAGCATGTGCACACGGAACAGAGGAGAGAAGGACAGAGGAGGAAGAACAGCATGTGCACACGGAACAGAGGAGAGAAGGACAGGAGGAAGAACAGCATGTGCACACGGAACAGAGGAGAGAAGAACAGAGGAGGAAGAACAGCATGTGCACACGGAACAGAGGAGAGAAGAACAGAGGAGGAAGAACAGCATGTGCACACGGAACAGAGGAGAGAAGGACAGGAGGAAGAACAGCATGTGCACACGGAACAGAGGAGAGAAGAACAGAGGAGGAAGAACAGCATGTGCACACGGAACAGAGGAGAGAAGAACAGAGGAGGAAGAACAGCATGTGCACACGGAGACAGAGGAGAGAAGAACAGAGGAGGAAGAACAGCATGTGCACACGGAACAGAGGAGAGAAGAACAGAGGAGGAAGAACAGCATGTGCACACGGAGACAGAGGAGAGAAGGACAGAGGAGGAAGAACAGCATGTGCACACGGAACAGAGGAGAGAAGGACAGGAGGAAGAACAGCATGTGCACACGGAACAGAGGAGAGAAGAACAGAGGAGGAAGAACAGCATGTGCACACGGAACAGAGGAGGAAGAACAGCATGTGTACACGGAACAGAGGAGAGAAGGACAGAGGAGGAAGAACAGCATGTGCACACGGAACAGAGGAAAGAAGAACAGAGGAGGAAGAACAGCATGTGCACACGGAGACAGAGGAGAGAAGAACAGAGGAGGAAGAACAGCATGTGCACACGGAGACAGAGGAGAGAAGAACAGAGGAGGAAGAACAGCATGTGCACACGGAACAGAGGAGAGAAGAACAGAGGAGGAAGAACAGCATGTGCACACGGAACAGAGGAGAGAAGAACAGAGGAGGAAGAACAGCATGTGCACACGGAACAGAGGAGAGAAGAACAGAGGAGGAAGAACAGCATGTGCACACGGAACAGAGGAGAGAAGAACAGCATGTGCACACGGAACAGAGGAGAAATGTAAAACGCTAGTAGGAAGCACAGGTAAAAAGAAAAAGCAGCAGCTGTAGACAACTCACCCAGAGCTCTGACTTCTGGCAGAAAGCCATTCTAAGATACCTGATGGCAAACATTTAGCAGTGAATTGCATAAAAGTGTAACTTCATCGCCTCATGTGCACAGCACAACAGAGACTCGCTGATAGACACAGAAAGCGATGAACTCCCCAGCTCCCGCCGTCTCCCGTTGTGCTGTTTACAAACAAACATGTGTCTGGCTCAACTGGGGAACTACGATAATCTTCATCATGTTAAATAATGTGACAGGTGAAATTTATATCGCAGTCTTCTTTATCTCTTAATATTTTGCACAAGTTGCCTGCAGGTTTTTTGTTGTAGTGTTCGAGTCACTCAAATATAACATGAAAACACATAAGGCATGGCAAAATGTTTTGAATTGCAGAAAATGACCTTTAAAATAGTAATATATATATATATATATATATATATATATATATATATATATATATATATATATATATATATATATAACCACCCCATGGCAATCATTAGTACATCTAAAAATAAGAGATCTGCCGGGACGTTTTAATTGCTTTGTCATCATCCTGCTGCAGCCTTCTGGAAGCTGCTGTCCTCCTGACCTCCCTGAGCTCTCACATCAGGTGTGCGTGGGTGTCCCTCACACTAGACAACAGGAGAAATGTATGGGTGATATTTTGGGAGACCTCTTATATAAAATAATTTTGTGCCGAAACATTAAGAGTTTGACACCCGTGTATCAATTGAAGGTCTAAGGCACTGTCTCAGTGCTAGAGGCGTCACTACAGACACCCTGGTTCGAATCCAGACCGTATCACAAATCGGCCCAGCGTCGTCCGCGTTTGGCCGGTGTAGGACGTCATTGTAGATAATTTGTTCTTAACTGATTTGCCTAGTTAAATAAAGGTTAAATCTTTTTTTTTTTTTTAATACACAAAAGTATGTACAAAAGTATTTTTGCCACACCCGTTGCTGACAGGTGTATAAAATCGAGCACTCAGCCATGCAAGCTCCTTAGAAAAACATTGGCAGTAGAATGGCCTTACTGAAGAGCTCAGTGGCTTTCAATGTGGCACTGTCATCCTTTTCAACAAGTCAGTTCGTCAAATATCTGCCCTACAAGAGCTTCCCCGATTAAATGTAAGTGCTGTAATTCTGAAATGGAAACATCTAGGAGCAACAACAGCTCAGCTGCAAATTGGTAGGCCACAAAAGCTCACAGAACAGGACTGCTGAGTTTTGAAGCGCGTTGTATGTAAATATGTCTGTCCTGAATCACGCTTCACCATCTGGCAGTCCGAATCTGGGTTTGGCAGATGCCCGGAGAACGGCTACCTGCCCCAATGCATAGTGCCAACTGTAAAGTTTGGTGGAGGAGGAATAATGGTCTGGGGATGTTTTTCATGGTTCAGGCTAGGCCCCTTAGTTTCAGTTAAGGACAGCATACAATGACAATCTAGATGATTCTGTGCTTCCAACATTGTGGCAACAGTTTGGGGAAGGCCCTGTCCTGTTTCAGCATGACAATGTCCCCGTGTACAAAGCAAAGTCCCTGGTTTGTCCAGATCAGTGTGGAAGAACTTGACTGGCCTGCACAGAGCCCTGACCTTTGGAGATGGATTGGAATGCCGACTGCGAGCCAGGCCTAATCGCCCAACATCAGTGCCCAACCTCACTAATGCTCTTGTGGCTGAATGGAAGCAAGACCCCGCAGCAATGTTCCAACGTCTAGTGGAAAGCCTTCCCAGAAGAGTGGAGGCTGTTATAGCAGGAAGGGGGCAACTCCATATTAATGCCCATGATTTTGGAATGAGATGTCCGACGAGCAGGTGTCCACATACTTGGTCATGTAGTGTATCTGAGACATCCTGAAAATCTGTCTTCTCATGAAAACATCTGTAGCCTCCAAACGGTTTGGCCTACAAACTAATACAACAGCTCTGAAAAGACGAGACTCACGAAAACGATGTTCTCCGTTTTGCTCAACGACCACCACAAGTATCACAGGACTCGTCTGAAGGTAACTCCTACAAATGAATGGAGGTAGTTCTGTGCCAACAAAAATAAAAGGGGTTAAATGTGTTTCCAAAAACATTTATATATTTCCTGAGCTTTCCATCTCCTAGATATAGGACACACTTCAAAACCTTATGATTTACTGTCTTTGCCATTTATGAATGCTCTACTCAATGCGTTGATGGGCTACAGTAATGGCCAAATTCAAAATTAAACTTTTTTTAAATATACCTAAAGGGGTCAATAATGTTTTTATCAAATCGCTAAATGATCCGTTGTATGACCATCTTAAAACAATTCCATATGTTCGCTTAGTAGACCCCCCGACACACAGCTTAGACTTTGAGGCTAATGAAAGACTCGGCAATTGTAATTATAGACAATATTACAGTCACATTCTCATTAAATAACCTGTGTCACTTCCTTTCAACATATTGATACAGTGATAAACTGCACAGTTATGATTTGTAAAGTTCAAATAGATTAATCGTCTTGCACATCACGATATATCAATGTCAAACATCACAATATTTGATTTAATCATATTAAAACATCCCAACCATAACGGTTGATTGTGTGTGGTATTTCCAGGCGGTATGATCAGCTTCTCTGGCTAAAGCAGCTTTAACCTCGGATTACTGGGCATTAAGCCCCTAATACCCGGCACCTGAGAACGCAGGATCCCAATGCCAATTAAACCTGAGCCCTCTCACCCGGGCAGCCCTCTCACCCGGGCAGCCCTCTCACCCGGGCAGCCCTCTCACCCGGGCAGCCCTCTCACCCGGGCAGCCCTCTCACCCAAACTGGCTTCACCTAATCTACTCTGAAATGAAAGAATGACTGGGATAGGTTCCAGGGAGACAGAGATTGATCATGTCTCCCGCTGCACATAGGAGCAACGAGAGCAGATGAGGGAGAGAGGCAAGGACGGCACCTGACCACTACTAAAACACACACCGGTGGAGGTGGCTGAGACGAGCCTTCGCTGAGGTACAAGTTTTTCCACTTTGAAGTGGCGCACTTTAGCTATCACAAAGCACAGCAGTGAACGGATTTGGCCTTTTAATGCAATCCCTTCCTTTTATTCAGTCCACAGACTACTTGATCCAAAGCGACACTCCACTTCAACAGTTAAGGCTTTGCGGCGGAAGGCATGAGAAAGGGCTCTTAAAGTAGGTGAACAAAAATATAGTATGTGGGAGATTGAGCCATGAAAACGTATGCAATTCTGCTCTTATCAAGGACCCACAGCTGTCTCGTCGATTAAAACCTTTGCTGCTATTGTCCTTCTATGATCCGACTTAACGGCCTATAGGCAGATGGTTCCGTTCATGCGTGAGCGTTCCGTACTGAACGTTCGAAACGCCCAAAACTGTACAAGTCGTCACATTTTCAACATCAACAGGGAGAAAACATCTTCGGGACAATTTATACCAGCTATGAGGACGCATAGATACCACCATTTTGTTCAAATCAGGGCGCTTGCAAAGAAATAGCGCAAGATGTGCGAGACGGATGACGGCAAATGATAAGCAGGCCTCAACCTTCTCAGACCCAAACTTTAATACACACAGACCAGCCTATCCCAATCCCGGAGTCAGGGTCCGATGTAATTGCTGGCCTAAAACTAAATGAAAGCACTAAACGGCCAGTGAAATGAATGACACTGCAGTTTCCCGGGCCAGCAGGGAGAGATTTACGTTTGCAGGATTCTCCTAAGCAGTCGGGAGTAAAAACCTCCGGCGTCAGGTCTTTGAGCAGATAGGCTACTCAATAAATGACTGGAGTAACAAGACCTCTCAATATTCCTCGCTGCCTCCTCCCTTCCGCTTCTCTCCTGGGCCCGAGTGAGCCAAGGAGGACGACATACACAACCACACACATTGGGTTTAATTGTTCCACACACACAAATTGGGCAGGGACAAAGCCCACCCGGAGTAGAGAACACCCGCGTCACGTCCAAAAAGCAGCACGTTCCGCTCTATGGTCGCCAATAATGAGTGGGTGCTGAGCCGCTTATGTAACGGAAGAGAATGCACACTGAAGCCTGGACTGTTCGGTGTACTGTGCAGGTCCAATGTGGATCATTTCTACTGCCTCCATAAACCACACGCATATACAGAAAACAAACAGAACTTGTGGGAATGAATGTACTAAATGAGGCGTCGGTGTTTGTAGCCACAGCTCTCCAGAGAGGCAGAACACACAGAAATAACACCGGATGGGTAAATCACCTAGGAGCAGAAACTGTACAAATAACACCAGAAAATAGTATCTAGCCATTTAGACAAACTTGACTGTTTTGGAGACGCTAGCCTTTGCCGTTGGGGGGAAAAAAACGGTTTAAAATCTCCATTACTCTTTCTTCCTCCCCTTCCAGTACAAGCATTCCGACAGTAAGCCAGTGGTTTGTGGTGGCTGTGATTGGGTAGATGCAGTGTGTTGGTGTTGTGATGGAAGACATTCTTTATTTACCTCGCCGGGCTTCCGAGGTTGCCTAGCAGCAGAAAATCTGCCAAACATGATGTGGCTTAATGTGACTCCTGGCATTGGCGATGGGTTACGGCAGCATGACGAATTCGATAGGATGTGTCATAGCCAGTTAGCGTGTCGATTAGACAATGAAAACAGACAGACACAAGAGGACTGGAGAAATACACTGCCACACATTTGGGTCCCACAGCTTTGGGGAATCTCTGGGCCCGTGTGAAGTTCCACAGACTAAAATCAGCCTATCGCTGTCTTTATTTCCTATATCCTGTTGGCAAAAAAACTATGAGCAGTGAGACTAACTTTGGCGTGTCTGGGGAAGTCTGACTGGACAGCAAGAGAGTAGGAGAGGCCTGAAACCATTGACTAAAGGAGAACTTAGCAAATGTAGCAATTTTGATTCATTCTCAGCCTAAAGTCATCGCAGGGGAGGAACTTTGGCCAGATCTCCAATTCTTGCAAAACAAAAAAGGCCCAAACCTGGACATTTCTGTGAGCGGTCCTAAAGACGAGCTCTCCTCCCAGTACCAAGCCCATTACCAGATCTGAAAACTAAGAGGGAACAATCAGTCTCTAGATCTCTGCAGAGTCATTAAGCCCTGCAGCTAAAATCAGAACAGGGGCCCACATGTGATGTGAAACTGCTTTATGGGGTTGGGTGCCAGCGGGGGACACGGTATTAGCTCAATGAGGCATGGGAGTGCCCGTTTCCCCGCGCGGAGAGGGGACTACAGCGCAAGCGCCCTGTACTCAGGAGGAGGGCCGGCTCAGTGCATAATGGGCTCGTTCTTAATGGCCGCCATGGGGGGCAGGTGTTCATTACTCTCTGCGTGCAGGTAATTTAGGAAGACACCCTGGGGTGAGCACTTGCTATGAAGTCCAATCGCCCTCTGCGCTACAAGCCGCCATTACTGGGTAATGGAAAATACACGCACAAAACACATACACGCTGCCCTTGACATCACTATTGGGTCCTTCCCATAGGCAACATTCATATAGAATAACAGTAATTACAAGGTAGGTAGAGCTTGATGCCAATGATCCACTCAGCAAGTTCTGCAAATGACGCAATTCAGCAGCTCAGCGGAAATAGTCAGTCATTCTAATACACCCAAATGCAAACACCTCTTAGAAGCGAGCACTTTTACTGCCGATTTCGATCCCAATGAAAAAGGGTAGGATATGTAGCGTTAGATTGGAAAGCACTGCAGTAGTCATTTAACAGAGTAGCTTTCAGGGGAGAGGTGTCAAACTGTTTCCATTCATCTGTTGGGATACTTTTTTGGGGGAAACCCTTTAAGCAGCATGACAAAATAACAAACACAGGCCGCCACTGTCGAGACAAACTTGTAAAAGGGTGCAGAGACGCGACAGACTGGGGTATTCATCTCACAAAGCACACTCACTGTTTATTACCAAGGGAACTCATTCCACCTGCCACTGAATTTGTGCGCACAAACAAACGTGAGACCTGCACTGTGCGCTCCACTCTCCAGACTCACTCCCTTGGCTTATGTTAACCCACTTCACCACGTTCAGTGTGTCAGCTGATCCAGCAGGACACAAACACATCATCGCCCCCTCACCTAATTCAGTCTGGCCTCAGGCACACACCCACACATCAGTGTGACTGCTTTAGAGGAGAATACAGGATATCTGCTGTGAGTATGCTAAGATATGAGATGGTGAGAACAGGAGAAAAGGAACAGAATGTTGGGTGTTTGTTGAGGAGAATAGACAGAGGCAGACAGAAGCCTTGGCCCAGTTGTTTTCACTGGAAGGCCTGTAACCAATCACCTCACAGTCAGGGCAAGCCTTTCCTTTCAGTGCTGGCCGGGGCAGAGTAGCAAGGCTGTGGGAGGGCAACCAGACTCCTCAAGACTTCAGAGAAGAGTCATCAATGATATGACATCAACTTGAAAGCTATGTGGACTGCAGGCTTTTTGTGCCTCTGTTGCTATGCGTTCATTGCTTGTGTCCGGCTGAAAACAAACTCGGGTAACAGTCTCTCTCATACAGAACCAGGAAGCCAGCATAACCCCCTCAGCCACACAACAATGACAGGAAAGGTCCAGCTGTCAGAAGAGGAAGGAAGAAACATCCCTCTCAATGTGCCAAGAACAGATAACCAATGCCCTGCTTCCTCCAAGCATGAACCGCCCTCACGTCACCCTACCATCGCCACCGCCAACAGCCTGTCACAGACGGCTAACTATTCCCGGCCCTTAACCATGAACCGTCCTCATGTCAAATCAAATCAAATTTTATTTGTCACATACACATGGTTAGCAGATGTTAATGAGAGTGTAGCGAAATGCTTGTGAAAATTTCCTGAGAACGTGAAGCGAGGCTGCCATCTCTGTCGGCGCCGGAAGTTCAATACCCACCCTACCATCGCCACCGCCAACAGCCTGTCACAGACGGCTAACTATTCCCGGGCCTTAACCATAAACCGTCCTCACGTCATCCTACCATCACCAACAGCCTGTCACAGACGGCTAACTATTCCCGGCCCTTAACCATGAACCGCCCTCACGTCATCCTACCATCGCCACCGCAAACAGCCTGTCAGACGGCTAACTATTCCCGGCCCAGAAAAAAAAAAAGACTTCCCCTTAACCTGTCCTTCATTCTCCCCTCGATCGAAGGACGCTTGCAACCAGCAGTCTTACAAAACGGCCTCCACAAAGGCAGCTAAATGGGGAAATATCACTCAAAAGGGAGGAGCAGGGCAAGTATTGTCAGTGTCGATTGGGCTTTTATCCCCATAGAGCCGGACAGAAGCATTCTTATCTGTGCCTTTGCAATGGGCTGTCATTTGTCCAGCAGGTAGAAAGCAGGCCGTGTGACTCTCTGGTGGTGAGGGGGCGAGAGGAGCACAGGGTTAGCTCCTTTGTGTGTTTATTATTTCGTCCTCTATTGGTGGGAAGCGTGAGAGACGAGGAAGCACGAAAGCATTCCTTTGGCTTTAATTAGCAGGAAATCAGGTCAGGCTAAGACAGGGAGCTTTTACACCCGGGCCAGGGGGGCAGCCAGAGAGCGACAAACTGCCCTTGTGCAAATTAATGGTCATCATTCATATGTGATGATGCCACAGGCATGGAATGCCTAGACAACAACCCAGGACTCTGTTCGTAACGAGAATATTCAACACATGAAGTCACATGCAATTTAATGTTCACTTCACGAACAGAATAACATGCTGCGTACTAGGAGCTGACATAACTGTGCAACTCCAGTAGAACCGGTCATAACCAAAACATGCCAGAACTTGTTGCTCAACAGTGGCTGTATAACTCGCAGGCTGTGATGAGGGAAAGCCAGCCTCAGATCTTTGTCTGGTCTTCCCCAGTCAGCCTAGTAAGCAAAACCACCGGTCTGTGTCTGCTGAGAACAGACTGACACTGTTTTGGTCTGTTTGTTTGCTGGGCTGGTCCGAAAGGCACAGAGCTGAACTCGTACAGGCAGAAACACATGTTTCGGGAAAGGATGGCAGAAGTGGGTCAGGATGTCATAGCAACAGGCAAACAAAATGTCCACCCTGATCCGACAGCAGTGAGTCATGAAAGCCATCACGGAGTTCCTGAGACTACTTAAGTGTTTAGGCATTGATCGTCTTCAGAGTTCTGGTGTCTGATGAGGAAGGAAGGAAGGAAGGAGAGGATGGCAGGGCCATCTGGTGTGTCTGGGTGGTGGAGAGACGCAGAGCTGCAGAGGCTGGTCTGTCTGGGTGGTGGAGAGAGCCAGAACAGCAGAGGCTGGTCTGTAGAATGGGTGAACCAGGGTTAATGCAAACAGACAGAGCGCGTTACAGGCCTTTAATGTCAGCACTGGTCTTCAGATGAAAGAGGAGTTGTACCCCTCCGGCTGAATTACTGCCATGCGAGAGGAGAAAACCGAACAAGAGAGTAGTAGAGAGGGGAGAGGAGAAAGAGTGAGAGAGTAGTTGTAGAGAGTAGAAAACATAGTAGAGAGATGAGGCGAAAACAGAGAGAGAGTAGTAGTAGTAGAGAGTAGAAAACAGAGTAGTAGAGAGATGAGACAGCAGAGAAAACAGCGAGAGAGAGTAGTAGTAGAGAGTAGAAAACAGTAGTAGAGAGATGAGACAGCAGAGAAAACAGAGTGAAAGAGTAGTAGTAGAGAGTAGAAAACAGAGTAGTAGAGAGATGACAGCAGAGAAAACAGAGAGAGTAGTAGTAGAGAGTAGAAAACAGAGTGAGTAGAGAGATGAGACAGCAGAGAAAACAGAGTGAAAGAGTAGTAGTAGAGAGTAGAAAACAGAGTAGTAGAGAGATGACAGCAGAGAAAACAGAGAGAGAGTAGTAGTAGAGAGTAGAAAACAGAGTGAGTAGAGAGATGAGACAGCAGAGAAAACAGAGAGAGAGAGTAGTAGTAGAGAGTAGAAAACAGAGTAGTAGAGAGATGACAGCAGAGAAAACAGAGAGAGAGTAGTAGTAGAGAGTAGAAAACAGAGTGAGTAGAGAGATGAGACAGCAGAGAAAACAGAGAGAGAGAGTAGTAGTAGAGAGTAGAAAACAGAGTAGTAGAGAGATGACAGCAGAGAAAACAGAGAGAGAGAGTAGTAGTAGAGAGTAGAAAACAGAGTAGTAGAGAGATCACAGCAGAGAAAACAGAGAGAGAGAGTAGTAGTAGAGAGTAGAAAACAGAGTAGTAGAGAGATGACAGCAGAGAAAACAGAGAGAGAGTAGTAGTAGAGAGTAGAAAACAGAGTGAGTAGAGAGATGAGACAGCAGAGAAAACAGAGAGAGAGAGTAGTAGTAGAGAGTAGAAAACAGAGTAGTAGAGAGATGAGACAGCAGAGAAAACAGAGAGAGAGAGTAGTAGTAGAGAGTAGAAAACAGAGTAGTAGAGAGATCACAGCAGAGAAAACAGAGAGAGAGAGTAGTAGTAGAGAGTAGAAAACAGTAGTAGAGAGATGAGAAAACAGAGAGAGAGTAGTAGTAGAGAGTAGAAAACAGAGTGAGTAGTAGAGAGATGAGAAAACAGAGAGGAGAGAGTCGAGAGAGGGTAGTAGAGAGGAGAAACAGAGAGGAGAGAGCAGTAGAGAGAGGAGAAAACTGAATGAGAGTAGAAGTGAGAGGAAAGAGGCGAAAACAGAGCAGAGAGTAGAGAGAGGAGGAGAAAACAGAGAGAGAGTAGCAGAGAGAGTAGTAGAGAAAGGAGAGAAAAGAGCGAGCTAGCCATTAAGCGTGCTCCACATGGGCAGACCGGAGAAGGCAAGCGTGTTATGGACTCCCCCAAGCCAACCTAAATGGGCTAAGACAGAGCCAAGGACGTAGAGTCATTCACAATTCCCATGGGAAACTAGACACTGTTCTTAGTGTGTTAAGCACAGGAAGAAATCAGTTTAGCAAAACATTGACGCTACACTTCTTTGGGGAGAGCAAAACATTTGCTGCATCATTCACCAGAACCGAGGAGAGAGAGAGGGGAAAATACTCATACCAGGAGAGGAGAGAGAGAGGGGAAAATACTCATACCAGGAGAGGAGAGAGAGGGGAAAATACTCATACCAGGAGAGGAGAGAGAGGGGGGAAAATACTCATACCAGGAGAGGAGAGAGAGAGGGGAAAATACTCATACGAGGAGAAGAGAGAGAGGGGAACTTCCGAGAGGAGAAAATGAAGGTGGACGGAGAAAAACTGGATGGATAAAAGGATAGACCGAGCATCCGGAGGCTTCCAGGAGACCTGGAGCAGCACAGGGAGCTGTCCACTGCTGCAGATTAGGGGCACAGGTAGATACCTCACCTGAATGTGACGGAACAGCTGGCGCCTCCACACCAAGCCAGATGCCCAGAACGCTCTCACACTGAGAGGACACGGACGCCTGCCACACACAGCGAGCGCATCGTATAGGCCGTTCCGCTGTAATCTTATCCAACAACAAAACACTTCGGAATCTTTACAGAGGGCCACTGCTACGAACAGTCACTACTTAGAGTGGATGCCGATGGTGCTGATGGTAGTGATATTGGTGTCAGCAGTGGGATGGGTTGTTAGCTCTACAACACAAGAGGTCATTGAGTGGGACTGAGGTGGGGGAGGGAAAGGTGGGCCGCTGAGCTTCCCTTCAGCCTGGGAGATGACCTCATTCAGAGAACATATGCTCTTTATCGCCACCTCTCTGGGCCTTGCTCCCATTTCCTTTCAGCGCAAACAATACATTCTCTATACCTAGAAACACAGACACTCAGAGCCGGGTGGTATACTGCATTTCACTATATACACCGGTATTGATGCATGGAACACTTTCGCATTTTACTTTACCTTCACTAACGGTATTTCAATGTTTGGTTATTTAAAATGTGATACTCAACTCTGGTGTGCGTAATGTCCGTTTCTATAGTTTCTCCCTCCTCCTGCTGCTGCATACCGCCTCCCACACCAAGCCCGGCCCCCTGTCACTCAAGGAGAGAGCGGTTGCTGGACCACGGAGTCAGGAACACTTTCTCGCTGTTCCCTCTGCTGCACGGTCAGATAGATGCAACAAGGACGTTGGAGACTTCGCTGCTTTCCACAAGCGTTCTATAATTATTCGTTTCTGCATCTTGCCATCTGCAAACTACTGTCTCCTAGTTTGTCTTTTCTTAGTAAGTTGTGGGTAAACTACATCTTGTTAGCCGCTAACCGCTAGTTATAGAATAATCATTCTATTTCCATGATTCCAACAGTTCACCAATTAACTAGGCCTAGATTTGCTTGGCCCTTATCATGACCCACTGTGTGGCACAGTGTAGAAGTGATAAAAGTGCAGGAAATCTTTAAAAAAATCCTGAATTTTGTATTTGTTTGAAGATGTATTAAACAATCAGAATTGAAAAAGGTCCATTGAAATCATGTATAATTTGTGTTGCCCACCCTAGGCTCATGCACTACTCAAAGCATATTTATTATTCAAAAACATAAAACACCGTCAAATACCATCACAAATGTGAAAAATATCGTGATGTGATATTTTGGCCATATCTCCCAGCCCTAATAGAGAATGATTTCCCATTACTTTCCCACTGGGAATGCCGTTTTTGCATTTCGTATAATGGTGTTAAAGGCACTTTTTCCTCAATTAAAAAAATGTAATCTCACAAAACAGTCATTGTGTTTGCTTGTAATCTAGTCATAAACCGCAAACTGATAACATAGTCGGGCTAATCCTTCAGGCAAACAGACTAGTAGAAAAATAGCTGAACAAATACTGTCATTCATTCAAACAACGTCCATTTTTTCAGTTTACTTCGCTACTTGAGTCATCTCTCTCAGCTCCCCGTCCATGCTGCTTTCGCACACAGACCTAGCCCTGCGACCTGTCACTCAAGGAGCGCATGTGGATGTTCCTCCACCACGAGACACATGCGTCCAGTCTGCATGGCCAATGCAGCACATGTAACAATGTTGATGACAACGATGCTGTTTCCGCTTTGTTTCTAAATATAAATCCACTGGTGTTCTAGAATTACACTATTAGTTTGTGTTTCTTACATCTGCAAACAGCTAATTTTGTATTTTCTTAGGAAGTTGGGCCTAAACCTTGATAGCAGCTTGTGCTAAACGCTAATAAAGTCCGAGCAAATGTAATTAGCATAATACCAGTGGTGTAGACTTAAAGCAACATAAAGTTTGTGCAACAGTATCAAAGAGGAATAC
Organism: Brachymystax lenok tsinlingensis; assembly: GCA_030435695.1. Lineage (NCBI taxonomy): Eukaryota > Metazoa > Chordata > Actinopteri > Salmoniformes > Salmonidae > Brachymystax > Brachymystax lenok. The sequence continues at coordinate 31,943,057 of CM059808.1, read as the reverse complement.
GCGAAGCAAGAATATGTTAGCTACATGAAGTAGCTAAGAACAAGCATTCAATGTAGCCAAAGATAATAGGGTCCTAGGAAACACGTATAAACCCTTCTTGTTAATATTAGCTGTAAATGTCAAACACTGTAGTCAGTGGCCACTATCATATTCATACTACAGAAGGAGAATAATCATTCTATATCCCACAAAATATACAAAAAGATTTGATAAAATATTGAATTTGCCCTTTACTACTACAGCCCATAGAAACACATTGAATAACACATTCATTAATGTTAATTAAAAAGATAACGAATAAGGTTTCCATCTATGATTTATCTGTCCTATATCTGGGAGATATGAGAAAGCATCTCCATACTTCCATAATTAATTTGTTACTGTTACCAAGTTACCTTCAGACGAGTCCTGTGATACTTGCGGGGGTCGTAGAGCAAAACGGAGAACATTTTCATGATATGACCGATCTTTGGGATGTCTCCTGGACTGACAAACAGCAGTGTAGCTCTGCCACTTTCCACCGCAGATGTGGAATGCCGACATAGGCAGATTGAGACGCAGCCCATGCAAAAAAATTTTTTTTAGATCTATAAACTTAAACTGACAGATTTCCATGGGGATTTTGTGTGATGTTGCATCAATAACCCCTTTCTGAGCTGAGCACAGGACCGCTATCTGTCAGGGCGAAACAACTAGACCGAGGCTTACAGATTGAGAGGGCTATGCCGCAGTCGCACTCCAACGCCAAGGTGAAATCAGAGTCATCGTTTACGAGGCGACACTTCCTCGGACTAATAGAACAGAGGAAGTTAGCATGTAGCCGCGTGGCAAGGAGCATCCTTTTGCAGGGGGATACGGACGAGACAGGCGGAGCCGTGGGGTCTGAATGGCATTCCTCTCTACCTATCTGATGGTGTGGTGCTACGGGACGGTGGTCTCGGTTGCCCTTGTGAAACGCACCATAGAAGCGTTACAGAAACGCCACAAGCTGTCGAGACAGGTCAATTATTCATAGTTGATTCAGCACCACTTGTGTCTTGTCAGGAGAAGTTGAAGGTTGCAAGCCGCACGCAAATGTATCTATTATAACATTAATGGAGGGACGGAAAGGGGGCATTGAAACCTTTTCGGAGGTGGTGGGGGGGGGTATAGAAACCATTTCGGATTTTGGTGGTGGGGGTATTGAAACTTTTCAGTGATGGTGGTTGGGGGGATTGAAACCTTTTTGATGGTGGTGGTGGTGGGGGTATAGAAACCATTTCTGATTTGATTGGTGGTGGGGGAGTATAGAAACCATTTCTGATTTGGTGGTGGTGGGGGGGTATAGAAACCATTTCTGATTTCGGTGGTGGTGGGGGGTATAGAAACCATTTCTGATTTGATTGGTGGGGGGGTATAGAAACCATTTCTGATTTCGATTGGTGGGGGGTATAGAAACCATTTCTGATTTCGGTGGTGGTGGGGGTATAGAAACCATTTCTGATTTCGATTGGTGGGGGGTATAGAAACCATTTCTGATTTCGGTGGTGGGGGGGTATAGAAACCATTTCTGATTTCGGTGGTGGGGGGGGTATAGAAACCATTTCTGATTTCGGTGGTGGGGGGTATAGAAACCATTTCTGATTTCGGTGGTGGGGGTATAGAAACCATTTCTGATTTCGGGGTATTGAAACCTTTTCAGTAGATCTGACTCATCTCCAGTTAACAGAATCAGATCAGATTGAGTTCAAATTCAAAATATGAGGGGGAAGAAAACACTGAAGTGCACGCCAAGTTAGCCTAAATTCCTCAGCTAGCCGCTAGCCTAATGCTTTGCCATTCCTCTCAGAAGAGAGGACAGAATGCAGGCGCAGAGGACAGGCATTCAGCTCAGTGCTTCACCTCCCTGCTCGGTGTGTCCAAAACAAAGACGAACATGGGAAACACTGACAAACGCAGTGACTTCCATGGAGCCTAATAGTTAGCCCCCATCTGCAGCGACAGCCAGCCCCGAGAATCAAATGACTCACTACAGATAGCAAGAACTAATTGGAGAGAGAAGAGAATAAAGGGAAACTGTTGGAAGAAGAGGGGTGGGACGGGGAGCTATTCCAAACAGTCAAATGCAAGGGGGTGAGGCCCTACTCCTTGTTGCTGAGGAATGTAGGTGTGGAGGGAGGGGCGATTGAGATAAACAGGCAGCTAGTCTCAGGTGGCCTCTTACAACTCACAGTCAAATTAGTCACAGGAAACGGGAGAAGAGACAGAGACGCACCTCACAGAGAAACAACAAATTACACAGCAAAAGGGACAAAGGAGCAGAGTTTTTGGGCTTTGTTTTCAGCCATTTTAGAAAGCTCATGAAACCGGCTGGTCTTCTCGTCTCTCCCAGAGTCTAAGCCAAACAACTTCAGCAGCCCTTTCCTGCCTGAAGTGGGTGTTACTTCCTTTGGTTAGGCATGTTTCGCACATCCCAAAAATGGAGAGGGGAGAAGCGGGGTAGGTCAAAGTCTAGGGAGGATGAAGCTCCCAAGCCAAAAAAACCCAAAGATAAACAAAAGAGCCAAGAGAACTGTTGTGACATAATTATTACGACATCGCCATGCATCGTTACTTCTCCAGACTCTCAGAACGACTAAACGGAACAGCAGTCCACAAAACCTTTATGCAGCATCCATTTTGTAGCTTATCGAATTAAAAAAAAAAAAAAACAGGCAGCCAAACACAGAAAGGGTGGCAGAACCAGACAACTGGGGCAGAGGTTGTGCCCAGCACTCGCAGGATTGTGGCCTGAGATAACGGTGCAGGCAGGGCCTGTCTGAGGATGCCTTTATCAGCTGCACCAGGCTGTGGGCCAGAAGCCTGGCTGATCTCAGACAACAGCATGCAGGCATATGAGAGAGAGAGAAAGAGAGAGTGAGACACAGAGAGAGAGAGCGAGAGAGACACCGAGCCTGGGACATCCTCTGCCATCCATTTATTACCCATGGAGCATGGGGAGAGAGAAGGAGAGTCAGGCCCGGGGAGAGAGAGAGAAGGAGAGTCAGGCCCGGGGAGAGAGAGAGAGAGTGGGGAGAGAGAGAGAGAGACAGGCCCGGGGAGAGAGAGAAGGAGAGAGAGAGAGAAGGAGAGTCAGGCCCGGGAGAGAGAGAGAGCGAGAGAGAGAGAGAGAGAGAGAGAGAGAGAGAGAGAGAAGGAGAGTCAGGCCCGGAGAGAGAGAGAGAGAGAGAGAGAGACAGGCCCGGGGAGAGAGAGCGGGGAGAGAGAGAGACAGGCCCGGGGAGAGAGAGAGAGTCGGGCCAGGGGAGGGAGAGTGAGGAGTCAGAGCCACAACTAAGCTTTACAACATGCGGGTCAGTAAAGCTGCTCACAGAATGGGTCTTGTTAATTAAATTCCAGCTTTAAGTAGTGCCTTGGGAGAGAAGCAGAGGCAGGGGTGTGGAGGGGGACAGAGACGCATATCAGCTTTCAGCCTGCACAACAACAGTGCCCTGAGCCCCCTCCCCTCTCCCCTCCTATAGTCTCTCCATTCGATAGCTCCGGTCTTTCAAAGCCCCAGGCGCCATCTTGCTTTGCGAGCAGCACTCAATCTTGTTAGCTGGCAAATTGACTGTGTGTCAAAGGTTAGTGCAGGTCTCTGCCCTGCACGGCGCTGGCTAAGGGTCAGCCTACGGCGGAGCTCGCAGAAGGTCACCTTACGGCAAGAAATGAAGTAGTAACCGGCACAGTTGAGACCGATGGAGAACTTTACTCTTCTGTAATCTTTAAAGACCAACGCTAAACCTTGACGCTCTCCCAGGGGCTTGGCACAGATTCCCTTTTCTAAACAGTTAAACCTAACACCGGCAACAAACAGTAAACAAAAGACCTATCCATTACGAGGAATCGGTGGAAATTGTAACGAGAGGGCCTTTGAACAAAACGGATTAGGATTTAACAGTATAAAAGTCAGGGGGTTGACATCCAGAGAGTCTCTATATACAGTCTGATACTAGTCTATACTGATTTACAGCCCTGACTCCATCTTTAAACCAATAGCCTTCCAAAATGTCATAGCATCTCCTGCCAACAGAAAATATTGCAGTTTGCTTGTTGGCATGTCAACGGCCAATGGTTAAAAAAATAAAGAAATTATACAATGGCGGCTGTCACCTCGCAAAGATGAACAACTGCTGCGCATGGGATTTTCAAAAGCGCCTGTCAACGCCACCAAAGTGACCTTGAGAGTGGCCCGATACACACCAGCAATAAAAGGACCTAGGCTAGACACACATCTCAGTGCCGAGCTAAGCCAGGAAACTGGGAGCAGCTGTTTCACACAGGGTCACAGGGGTTAATGCTCAATGGTGTTGGCTTTCCCCTCACCATTTAAAACAGCTGCGCACACACACGTACCAAGTTGTAGGCGGAGGAATGTGTTATATACGTGTGTATGCAGGGAATGTGTGTTATATACACACACGTGTGTGTGTGTGTGTGTGTGTGTGTGTGAGTGATGTGCGGGTTGACCCATTACCCGCAGTGTGGGGAGGGCGGGTTAAGGGTCGTGAAATATTGTGTGGATAAATGGCGGGCGGGTTGAATAAAGAGAAAACAGTAACTTTGAAAATCCATAATTCTTGTGCACTCTATATCTATAGGTCACATTGAGGTCATCTGGCATTACTGTGTAATCCTTAGGGCCCAACTATACACGCCAAATAGCCTACACAGCCAAATGCTTTTGGTAACAGGCAGGATAAGTTAACTTTGATCCACGGAGACAAAAAGGACAATGTCAGAGTTTAATTCAATAAAGAGAAAAGCTGCAAAATGGAGAGTTGAAAACAATGGGCAAGGGTCAGAAAAGTTCAGGATAGATTTGTTGAAGTGGTAAGAGGATGATCGCAGTGCCGGATGTTATGTGTGATGATTGTGAGACGCTATACAAATTCCAGTCACAATACGCAGACTTCAAATAGGAATGTGTGCCTACGGCACATCAAGGGAACTGTAGCCTACTGTTCAGATGGGTTGAATGCAAACTGAAATCAGGACACTGACTATAGGTCTAGAACCTCTCACATAGCCTTAATATTAACTCATGCAGAATTAAGTATTTCTTGCAGTAAAATGATACACCAAATATATGCCAAACTTTGACTTAGGAAGAGGAGAAAGATGATTTCTTTATTTCAACATCTTGAGAATGTGAACGTGCAGTTAGGGGGTGCTATCTTCATCAGCATCATAAAAGCGGAGTATTTCAACCACATAAGATATGCATCCAAGGCGAACTGAAATCTGATCAGAAACACGTTGGGTCATTTTCACAACTTTCTATTTCCTACAATCGGTCAAAAGGAGGTCATTTGGACATTTTGCACAGAAATTATTGTACCCCCTCCCGGACCCTAAACACCTTTGACCCACCGCACCACTAGTGTGTTACATAGGTGCATGTGCAGCTGTCGGCAGGGCTCTGAAGGAGAGACAACTGGGCGAGAATCTTACTTTGCTTCAGCTGCCCGTTTAGACAGAGGAGAGGGCATTTTTGCTGTGTGGTCCATGTACACTTCTCTCTGTGTGCGAGACACGGAGAGGTGCGTATTCTTACAACACCTGTGAGTAAATGAGGACTCTCACGACGAGCACCTTAATATGTGCTTCTATCTGCACACCGAGTATTTCTCCCCAAAGAGTCTTAAGTAAAACAATGCTGCTGAAATATTGACAATAAAAAGAATCCTTGTCTTTGTTCAAGAGTATTTCCATCACTCTTCCTTCGCCAAGTCTGGTTGTCAATTCAGTAACCAATCAGCAGGCACCAGGGTCACCTTGACTAACTATAGACAGGTTGGATTCCTATAGTGCCACTTACTACGCAACCAAAATAGAATCCCGAGTTGTAAAGCTACTTCCTGGATAAAACTCTTAATGCCTCGATGGAACTCAAAACGAATCGAATGACAACGCGAGAGGTTAAATAAACAAAATCACTGCAGTCTGCAAGCTTTTGTCCCCAACAGAAGTCACAATGAGCTGCAATGTTTACCCTCCCCGCCGACTGAAACCGCAGTCGACATTTGCATAACCCGAATGGCACGCAAATGTACCTCACAACTAGAGAGGTGTACTTCATAACCATCATCCTGCTATGTCATGGGAATGCTTCTCACTGCACTTAGATGAGAGTTTCACTCAATTTCAGGAATCCACATTTACAGGGTGTGCTTTGATGGGGTGGGCTCATGCCGCCAAGCTCAAGTCCAAAATACTAAGCAGACGGCTTTAGCCAAGAGCCTCCTCTGCACTGGGGGGTTATTTTCCTTACACACCCACTAAACATTTGGCAGAGGGGTGAAGTTTGGACGGCTGCTGTAGTAACCCCAGTAAACGGTGAAGCTGTGTGGCTGGAGAGAGCAGAAGGCAGCATGTGAATTGTTAAACCTCGTGTGCAGCCAGGGAAGAGGGGCCCAGGATCTGGCCCAGGCATGGTGTCTTAAACTCCCCACACTCTGAGTAACAAGCCCGGGATGGTGCAGCCACATCGGGCTGCCAGCTGAGCGTACACCATGGCCAGCCTTACAAAGCTGCCTGGGTAAACAGATTCAGCGAGAGAGAGGCACACTGCGGAGCCTGGTCAATTCTCTTGTTTGTCTGAGGGGGAGGCAGGATGGAAGACAGGGGAGAGAAAAAAGGCCCCTAGTTTCCTGTGTCTCCCCAGAAGGAAAAACAGCTTTGACTAAAGCAGCAGGGATGGAAGGAAAGGGTTGAGTAGAGCTTGTTGCAAAGTAATCACTTTAGGAATGTTTAACCGGAGAAGTAGAAGTTGAGAGTTTATCTAAACTGGCCTGTATGGGAGACTGGAGCAAACCAAACTTGTTTTACGGGTGACAGTCGACCTTTGTTTTAACTGGTTAGCAAACATGTGTGTACGTTTGACTTGATGACACATTTGGTTCTATATTTTTGTCATGAAACTCAGGGTTACTGATGCAATATTTTCCCCGTCCTTTTGCATTAAATTACACGAAATATACAGCTAAAAGTTTTTAATTCGAGGAAAGCGATTGGATGTCAGCTGCGCACATCTGAGATAAGGACGGTGAGGGGGAAGTGGCGCTCTCTAGCGTTACCTACTCGATTACATAAACCACACTCCTGTCATGAATTGTACATTGTGTATAATAGAAAAGGACCCGAAATAGTATTATAGACTTATAATAACTATAAAGTGGCACACTAGAACAATATCATGCGACAACAACGACGCTGAGAATATGGCCCCGACAAAAAAAGACGGCATATGAAAACACGACTACGTCAAATGAAGACAAAGCTACACAATTCCTGCCTAATCATCGGGGATATTTCTTATGCACATAATGCATGTTTTAGAGCGTAATTTAACTGCAAAACGTTGGAGCTGGAAATCTTTGCAAGGCAAACAACTCCACTGCCCATTGTTTCAAAATCCGAAAGGCAACAGTCGGGGCACATTCCGATGTTGTGCAATTCCACCAGACTCTGATAAGCAAATACTGTATGTTATGGAAACGAGTTGCTTAGGAGTGCATACAGACAGATATACTGCTGTATTTGTTATGAAGCTTCATGTTTGATTACAGCAAGGTTATACTACTTTACTACCAATCCTATTCCGTTGAATTCGATGGAACGATACAGCCTCTATAGAACAAACTATCACATTCACTTACATAATAACGGTACGTGACAGGCTAAAGCCTAGACTACAGTTGAAATGTAAAGTCTGGCTATCAACCAGTTTCTTCCTGCAACTGGGATACATACTAACTTAACTAGTTTATCGGTCCTGGCTAAGTTAGCTAGTTAGCAGGCAAAAAAAAAAATACTTTTCACGTCGTCCTCAAGTCAGAGAACAGGGCATGCTAACTACAAATACATCCTTGAGGTTTTGTGGTGGGGAATAAACATCCTTGTTGAATGGTGCAAGTTTCATTTCCTCGCAGTTCTCACTTTGTAAAGTTAAAAGAAGAAGTTGTGTTGCCCAGTGCGATAATGTAGCTCGCTAGCTATGTTAGCTAGGTAGCTACCATGCATGCGCTCCTCTATGCAGAAAGCATGCCCACCGACCCCTAGGGATAGTGCCGTAGTCACTCCTTCCCTCCCAACTACCCCATTTCTCCGGGCGGCGTTTTACCTTCATCGAGAAGCCTGTCAAGGTGTGTAAAGATACCGCACAGATTTGGCAAACTGGTCATCAGCTTCTTTTCGTTTAACAATTGCATCAAATAGTCGGGACTCGGCCTCGGTCTCTCCTTCACTTCGATCTCTCCGACCATCATCTTTGCGTCTAGAGTGCGAGCGAGCCTCCAACAGAATCCTGTTTTATGAAAAGAAAACAAATGCTAAAGAAAAACTTGCAGATCAAATCCTTTGTTACTCCCACGTTTCGATTGCTGTAATTAGACGACCCTCTGAACAAAATCGGATTTAATTTGTTGTTAGAGCTGAGAGGGGAAAAATAAGCACTATCTCCTCCCAAAGACTGTGTGTACTCTCCTCTACTCCGCGCTCAGGGACGTTCCGATCCACCACTGTTAACCGCAGCGAGTATTCGCCAAAAGCTTTCGTCCCCTCTTCGCCTATTGGTCAAAAGCGCCTTCAAGGGATGGTGATATCACCAATAAGCACAAGGTACTGCACCATGAGGGCGGTGAAGTGCCAATAGGTGATCTACAGAGATTACAACCAATTGTGGACAGTGCAGAGAAAGTGTATTTACAGATTTCATACACAGTTTGTATGGGAATCTAAAAAGTATATTTCAGTAGTTGCGGAGAATCAAAAGCATAGGAGACTTTGGAAGCATTGCAAATGAAACATTATTACATTTAAATGTACGTTTTGGTCATTTAGCAGAAGCTATTACCCAGAACGACTTAAAGAAGCAATTAGGGTTAAGTGCCTTGCTGAAGGGCACATCGACAGATGAGGGTTCAGAAAGCTTTTCACAGATGGCTAACTAGTTTATGGCCTATAAAGACTAGTAGGAGGTAAAGGGACATGGGGAAATTCTCCCTGTCATGGGCTAATTCACCCTGTCAACATTTATGTAATGATTCATTTTTCAATTTGATGGAGATAATTATATTCAATACTTTGGTGTACCCCCGCCCCTCTCCTCGCAACTTCAAGAGTGATATGATAGAAATATGATCATAAATATTGGACAATCAATTGTTGAGTTTCACGGACATATTCAATCAATCCCTATCCCAGTCTGCTGTCCCCACATGCTTCAAGATGGCCACCATTGTTCCTGTTCCCAAGAAAGCTAAGGTAACTGAACTAAATGACTATCGTCCCGTAGCACTCACATCTGTCATCATGAAGTGCTTTGATAGACTAGTCAAGGATCATATCACCTCCACCTTACCTGTCACCCTAGACCCACTTCAGTTTGCATACCGCCCCAACAGGTTCACAGACGATGTAATCGCCATCACGCTGCACATTGCCCTATCCCATCTGGACAAGAGGAACACCTTTGTAAGAATGTTGTTCATTGACTACTGCTCAGCATTCAACACCAAAGTACCCTCCAAACTCATCATTAAGCTGGAGACCTTGGGTCTCGACCCAGCACTGTGCAACTGGGTCCTGGACTTCCTGACGGGCCGCCCCCCAGGTGGTGAAGGTAGGAAACAACATCTCCACTCCGCTGATCCTCAACACTGGGGACCCACAAGGGTGGGTTCTCAGCCCCCTGCTGTACTCCCTGTTCACCCACGACTGCGTGGCCATGCACGCCTCCATCAAGTATGCAGACGACACAACAGTGGTAGGCTTGATTACCAACTACGACGAGACAGCCTACCGGGAGGAGGTGAGGGTGTCAGGAAAATAACCTTTCACTCAATGTCAGCAAAACAAAAGAGATGATGGTGGACTTCAGGAAACAGCAAAGGGAGCACCCCCCATCCACATCGACGGGACAGCAGTGGAGAGGGTGGAAAGTTTTAAGTTCCTCGGTGTACATATCACCGACAAACTGAAATGCTCCACGCACACAGACAGTGTGGTGAAGAAGGCGCAACAGCACCTCTTCAACCTCAGGAGGCTGAAGAAATTTGGCTTGTCATTGTAAACCCTCGCTAACTTTTACAGGTGCACAATTGAGAGCATCTTGTCGGGCTGTATCCACGCCTGGTACGGTAACTGCACCACCCACAACCGCAAGGCTCTCCAGAGGGTGGTGCGGTCTGCACGACGCATCACCGGGGGCAAACTACCTACCCTCCAGGACACCTACAACACCCGATGTCACAGGAAGGCCAACAAGATCATCAAGGACAATAACCACCCGAGCCATTACCTGTTCACCCCGTTTCCATCCAGAAGGCGAAGTCAGTACAGGTGCATCAAAGCTGGGACAAAGAGATTGAAAAACAGAATCTAGCTCAAAGCCATCAGATTGTTAAACAGCCACCACTAGCACAGAGAGGCGGCTGCCTACCTACAGACTTGATATCATTGGAACATTAGTGTGATAGATCCTGTGTGTCGCTGGTGTAGAGGAGTCAGGCGCAGGACAGCAGATATGAGTCATAAACGTATTTACTTAAATATTCACAAAATACATCTCAAAATATTTGAGCCCACAATAACGGACCTAGTACATGCAAACAATCACTCACAAACAACCATGGGGGAACAGAGGGTTAAATACTTAACAAGTAATTAGGGGATTGAGACCAGGTGTGTAAGACAAGGACAAAACAAATGGAAAATGAAAAATGGATCGGCAATGGCTAGAAGACCGGTGACGTCGACCGCCGAACGCCGCCCAAACAAGGAGAGGGACCGACTTCGGCGGAAGTCGTGACAACTAGTCACTTTAATAATGCCACTTTAAGAATGTTTATGTATGTCGTATTACTCATCTCATATGTTTATAATGTATACTGTATCCTTCACTATCTATTCTCTTCCGGCGCCGACAGAGATGGCAGCCTCGCTTCACGTTCTCAGAAACCATGCAGTATTTTGTTTTTATGTATTACTTCTTACATTGTTACCCGGAAAATATTAAGTTTTATTACATACAACGGGAGGAACTATTGGATATAAGAACAGCGTCAACACCAACATTACGACCAGGAATACGACTTTCCCAAAGAGGTTCTCCTTTACGTTAACCCAAACACAACAACAGACTGGATAGCAGTGGCTACTCAAAACAACGCGGCGCCGGAGAAGAAAGCAGCGCGGTCTTTTGGTCAAACTTCGTCGGCAGGCGCATCGTGCACCTCTCCCGAGTATTTTAATCGCCAATGTACAGTCTCTTGACAACAAAGTAGAAATCCGATCGAGGTTGCCTTTCAGAGAGACATTGAGACTGCAGCGTTCTTTGCTTCACGGAAACATGGCTCACTCAGGACCGCGTTATCAGAGTCGGTACAGCCACCTGGTTTCTCCGCATCAACTTGACAGAAACAAACATCTCTCTGGTAAGAAGAAGAGCGAGTGTGTGTCTTATGATTAACGAGGCGTGGTGTGATCATAACAACATACAGGAACTCAAGTCCTTTTGTTCACCTGACATAGAATTCCTTACAATCAAATGCAGACCGCATTATCTACCAAGAAATTCTCTTGATTATAATCACAGCCGTGCATCCCCTCAAGCTGATACATCAGCGGCACTGAAAAGAAATTCATCGGACTCTATGTAAACTGGAAACCACATATCCTGAGGCTGCATTTATTGTGGCTGGGGATTTTAATAAGGCTAATTTAAGAACAAGGCTCCGAAATTTTACCAGCATATCGAATGTGCCACCGGGCTGGTAAAATCCTGGACCACTATTATTCCAACTTCAGTGATACATACAGGCTATTCTCCGCCCTCCTTTACGGCAAGTCTGACCATGACTCCATTTTGTTGCTCCCAGCCTACAAACAGAAACTAAAACAGGAAACGCCCGTTCTCAGGTCTGTTCAGCGCTGGTCCGACCAATCTGATTCCATGCTGCAAGATTGCTTGAGCACGTGGACTGGGATATGTTCCGGATAGCATCTGACAACAACATTGATGTATCACGCTGATCGGTGGCGAGTTTATTAGCAAAATGCATTGGTGATGTTGTACCCATAGCAAATATCAAACCTTCCCCAACCAGAAACCATGGATTGATGGCAGCATTAGCAAAAACTGAAAGCGCGAACCACTGCTTTTAACCAGGTAAAGGCTACGGAAACATGACTGAATACAAACAGTGCAGCTACTCCTCCATAGAGCAATCAAACAAGCTAAGCGTCAATATAGAGACAAAGTAGAGTCACAATTCAATGGCTCCAGACACAAGAGGAATGTGGCAGGGTCTACAGTCAATCACGGACTACAAAGAAAACCAGCCCGTCGCGGACCATGACGTCCTGCTCCCAGACAAACTAAACAACTTCTTTGCTCGCTTTGAGGACAATACAGTGCCACCGACACGGCCGCTACTAAAACCTCTTGGGCTCACCTTCACCGCAGCCAATGTGAGAAAAACATTTAAATGTGTTAACCCTACGCAAGGCTGCCGCCCAGATAGCATCTGGCAGTGTCCTCAGAGCATGCGCCAGACCAGCTGGCTGGTGTGTTTCTGGACATATTCAATCAGTCCCTATCCCAGTCTGCTGTTCCCACATGCTTCAGAGGGCCACCATTGTTCCTGTTCCCAAGAAAGCTAAGGTGACTGAGCTAAATGACTGTCGCCCGTAGCACTCACTTCCGTCATCATGAAGTGCTTTGAGAGATTAGTCAAGGATCATATCACCTCCATCCTGCCAGACACCCTGGACCCACTCCAATTTGCTTACCGTCCCAATAGGTCCACAGGCAGCACGTCGTAATCACACTGCATACTGCCTAACCCATCTGGACAAGAGGAATACTTATGTAAGAATGCTGTTCATCGACTACAGCTCAGCATTTAACACCATAGTTCCCTCCAAGCTCGTCATTAAGCTCGAGACCCTGGGTCTCGGCCAGCCCTATTGCAACTGGGTCCTGGACTTCCTGGCCGGGCGGTCCCAGGTGGTGAGGGTAGGAAACACATCTCCACCCGCTGATCCTCAACACTGGGCCCCACAGAGTGCGTTCTCAGCCCTCTCCTGTACTCCCTGTTTACCCATGACTGCGTGGCCAAGCATCATCCAACTCAATCATCAAGTTTGCTGGCGACACTACAGTGGTAGAGCTTGATTACCAACAAGCAGCGAGGCGGCCTACAGAGAGGAGGTGAGGGCCCTCGAGTGTGGTGTCAGAAAATAACCTCTCACTCAATGTCAACAAAACAAAGGAGATGATCGTGGACTTCAGGAAACAGGAGAGGGCACCCCTATCCATCGAGGGGACAGTAGTGGAGAAGGTGGAAAGTTTTAAGTTCCTCGGCGTACACATCACGGACAAACTGAATTGGTCCACCCACACAGACAGCGTGGTAAAGAAGGCGCAGCAGCGCTCTTCAACCTCAGGAGGCTGAAGAAATTTGGCTTGTCACCAAAATCACTCACTGGCTTTACAGATGCACAATCGAGAGCATCCTGTCGGGCTGTATCACCGCCTGGTACGGCAACTGCTCCGCCCACAACCGTAAGGCTCTCCAGAGGGTAGTGAGGACTGCACAGCATCACCGAGGGTTAAACTACCTGCCCTCCAGGACACCTACACCACCGATGTCACAGAAAGGCCAAAAAGATCATCAAGGACAACAACCACCCGAGGCCTGCCTGTTCACCCGCTATCATCCAGAAGGCGAGGTCAGTACAGGTGCATCAAAGCTGGGACCGAGAGACTGAAAAACAGCTTCTACCTCAAGGCCATCAGACTGTTAAACAGCCATCACTAACATTGAGTGGCTGCTGCCAACATACTGACTTAAATCTCTAGCCACTTTATACATAGGAATTGGATGTAACAAATGTATCACTAGCACTTTAAACAATTTTGTATATAATGTTTACGTATCGACATACTCATATCAAATGTATACACTGTACTCTAAACCATCTACTGTATCTTGCCTATACCGTTCGGTCATCGACCCAAATCTCTAACCACTTTAATAATTATAATTGGATGAAATAATGTATCACTAACCACTTTAAACAATACCATTTATATAATGTTTACATATCCTACATTACTCATCTCATATATATGTGTATATACTGTACTCCATACCATCTACTGCATCTTGCCTATGCGGTCAGCCATCAGCTCATCCATATATTTATATGTACACATACTCGTATTCATTCCTTTACTCTTGTGTGTATAAGGTAGTTGTTGTGAATTTGTTGATTACTTGTTGGAGATACTACTGCATGGTGGGAACTAGAAGCACAAGTATTTACACACTCGCATTAACATCTGCTAACCATGTGTATGTGACAAATAAAATTTGATTTGATTTGATTTCTACTATCTATTGCATCTTATCCGCTCTGTCACTGCTCATCCATATATTTTATACTTATATATTCTCATCCCATTCCTTTACTAGATTGTGTGTATTAGTTTTGTTGTGAAATGTGTTAGATATTAGGATTTGTTGTGGAATTGTTAGATATTACCTGTTAGATTCTGCTGCGCTGTCGGATCTAGAAGCATAAGCATTTCGCTACACTCGCAATAACATCTGCTAACCATGTGTATGTGACCAATAACGTTTCATTTGATTTTGAGTTGTTAGTCATGTGACCAAAATAGAAACGCATCATGACGTTTAAATCTCAACCAGCATGTTACAATAACTCTCAGTGTCCGCTTTGGACTAATTTATCAACGTGACAATATTCAGTACAGGCCTTGGCTATTTTAACAAGCCTGCCCCATCTTTGGACAGACCTTTCCATATTCATTGAGGATTAACTCAATTCAGATTATCAATAGCCCACACAATGGAGCTGCCCACCTGGGTCGTTCCTTAATTGAAACGAAACCCTGTCATGTTCTAAATTTGGCAGCTGTTGTCGACTGGAGTGGTGCCCACCTAAATCTGAGAATTTGACCTTGGCCCCTATTCAATTGGTTCCCTAGTCTCTCTGCCTTTGTGGAAGTAGTCCCTCTGCTTCGACGTATGAATACTAACCAGCTGCACTGTGACCTCTGCCTTTGCCGTCATATGTCAGCCCTCAGTGATGCACTTCAGGACTTCACTGGTGTGTCTCACACAGGAGATAGGCTACAACACACATTCTTTAAGATAACAACAAGGAACAACATATCTCATGGTTCAAAGCAGGAGGGGAGATGTTGCTATGGTTACCCATAGAAACAGAATTACATTATATTATTCATATAATTATATTTCTATGTCATTGCCTTACCAACCCAGCAAAACACTATTTGGTTGTAATAGCTGTCCATCACACTAAACTACTACATTTAACCATATCGAGCTGCGATACGTCGAACAAGACAACAGAGTAGAAATATTATTAACACAGACATACCAGATCTCAAGACATTTCTCCACATGGTTTTGTTGTCATCTGTCAGAGGAAAAAAAGCCTTCAACATGAATTTTATGCCTGGAGGTAAGAAATGTGTGCCCCATCTTTTCCAATTACTAAAGCACTGGTGTGAATGTACGCAACTCTAGAAGTGAAAACACATCATAAATGTCTATGTTTTTTTTTTTAAGGATTGATAACTGAATCGGGTTCCTTTTACTTCAAGGAGAGATAACCCACTTGGCAGAGTAAAAGGAAAAAACGAGGAAGAGGGAAAAATGAAATGTTATTTGATGTGGCTCAGAGATAGCTAAATTGTTCATGATTTTTGCTATATATTTCACATTTTCACTTTTCCCTTCTTTGAATATACAGTAAGTGCTGCAAGTAGAAGTAACATAGTAGACGTAAATCCGGGACACTCCAATTAGTATGAGATGTTACGTTTCGTATGGTATGTATTCATTTGTGGCTGTCCATTAATATCAAATCAAATTCAATCAAATTTTATTGGTCACATAAACATGGTTAGCAGATGTTAATGTGAGTGTAGCGAAGTGCTTGTGCTTCTAGTTCAGACCATGCAGTAATATCTAACAAGTAATTTAACAATTTCACAACAACTACCTCATACACACAAGTGTAAAAGAATGAATATGAATATGTACATATAAATATATGGATGAGCGATGGCCGAACGGTATAGGCAAGATGCAGTAGATGGTATAGAGTACAGTATTTACACATGAGATGGGTATGTAAACATTATATAAAGTGGCATTGTTAAAAGTGACTAGTGATACATTTATTACATCAAATGTTTTATTCTTAAAGTGGCTAGAGATTTGAGTCAGTATGTTGGCAGCAGTCACTCAATGTTAGTGATGGCTGTTTAACAATCTGATGGCTTTGAGCTAGATTCTGTTTTTCAATCTCTCGGTCCCAGCTTTGATGCACCTGTACTGACCTCGCCTTCTGGATGATAGCGGGGTGAACAGGCAGTGGCTCGGGTGGTTGTTGTCCTTGATTATCTTTTTGGCCTTCCTGTGACATCGGGTGGTGTATGTGTTCGGGAGGGCAGGTAGATTGCCTCCGGTGATGCGTTGTGCAGAACTTACTACCCTCTGGAGAGCCTTACGGTTGTGGGCGGAGCAGTTGCCGTACCAGGCGGTGATACAGCCCGACAGGATGCTCTCGATTGTGCATCTGTAAAAGTTAGTGAGGGTTTTTGGTGACAAGCCAAATTTCTTCAGCCTCCTGAGGTTGAAGAGGCGCTGTTGCGCCTTCTTCACCACACTGTCTGTGTGGGTGGACCATTTGAGTTTGTCTGTGATGTGTACGCCGAGGAACTTAAAACTGTCCACCTGCTCCACTACTGTCCCATCGATGTGGATAGGGAGGTGCTCCCTCAGCTGTTTCCTGAAGTCATGGCCACGCAGTCATGGGTGAACAGGGAGTACAGGAGAGGGCTGAGAATGCACCCTTGTGGGGCCCCAGTGTTGAGGATCAGCGGGGTGGAGATGTTGTTTCCTACCCTCACCACCCGGGTGCGGCCCGTCAGAAAGTCCAGGACCCAGTTGCACAGGGCGGGGTCGAGACCCAGGGTCTCGAGCTTAATGATGAGTTTGGAGGGTACTATGGTGTTGAATGCTGAGCTGTAATCGATGAACAGCATTCTTACATAGGTATTCCTCTTGTCCAGATGGGTTAGGGCAGTGTGCAGTGTGATTGCGATTGCGTCGTCTGTGGACCTGTTGGGGCGGTAAGCAAATTGGAGTGGGTCTAGGGTGTCGGGTAAGGTGGAGGTGATGTGATCCTTGACTAGTCTCTCAAAGCACTTCATGATGAAGGAAGTGAGTGCTACGGGGCGATAGTTGTTTAGCTCAGTTACCTTAGCTTTCTTGGGAACAGGAACAATGGTGGCCCTCTTGAAGCATGTGGGATTAGCAGAATGAGATAGGGATTGATTGAATATGTCCGTAAAGACACCAGCCAGATGGTCTGCGCATGCTCTGAGGACACGGCTAGGGATGCTGTCAGCCTTGCGAGGGTTAAGACATTTAAATGTTTTACTCACGTTGGCTGCGGTGAAGGAGAGCTCGCAGGTTTTGGTAGCGGGCCGTGTTAGTGGCACAAAGCGAGCAAAGAAGTTGTTTAGCTTGTCTGGGAGCAAGACATCGGTGTCCGCAACAGGGCGGACTTTTTGTAATCCGTGATTGACTGTCGACCCTGCCACATACGTCTCGTGTCTGAGCCATTGAATTGCGACTCTACTTTGTCTCTTTACTGACGCTTAGCTTGTTTGATTGCCTTGCGGAGGGAATAACTACTATTTGTATTCGGTCATGCTTCCGGTCGCCTTGTCATGATTGAAAGCAGTTGTTCGCACTTTCAGTTTTGCGCGAATGCTGCCATCAATCCACAGTTTCTGATTGGGGAAGGTTTTAATAGTCACCGTGGGTACAACATCACTGATGCACTTGCTATGAAACTCACTCACCGAATCAGCGTATACGTCAATGTTGTTGTCTGATGCTATCCAGAACATATCCCAGTCCACGTGATTGAAACAATCTTGAAGCGTGGAATCAGATTGGTCGGACCAGCGTTGAACAGACCTGAGCACGGGCGTTTCCTGTTTGATCACCTCCTCCAGATGGTTGGAGACAGGATCGCCCGGATGGATACCAACTACCGGGAGTCCATCAGCCCAGTTGAACGCCTGACGATTTGTCTCCGGTAAGCTAAATTCTAGTACATTTTTAAAGCTTTTGATACCATAATTGATTGATATTTGATACATTGTTTTTATGTGCAACCTAGCTAGCTAAAGGGCTCTCTAGTTAATAGTCCCTATTTGACATCAGATGTACTTTTACAGAATGTTAATTAGGACTATAACTTTTCCCAAAGTTGGTTTATAATCCTTTTTTAATTATGCAATGTTACCAAATGAAAAAGTTAAGGTGCCCTGATGAAGGTAGGATAGTCTTCTCCAGGACCCATTGTTGTTCAAGACAGTTAGTCATTCATTACATTCTTATTGGACTCTTAGAGAAAAAGGTTCCAAAAGTGTCCTTCTGGTTTCCCCATAGGATAACCCTTTTTGGTTCCAGGTATACAGGTTATACATGGAACCCAATATGGTTCTACTTGGAACCAAAAGGGTTCTACCTGGAACCAAAAAGGGTTCTACAAAAGGGTTCACCTATGGGGACAGCCACATAACCCTTTTAAGTAGATAGTACCATTCTTTCTAAGAGTAGAGTTGACCTGGGCTACAGTTGATTGATATAGTCATAGACTGAATTGTACTGTTTCAAGGCATTGTTAATGAAGGTTGATGAGTATTACAATATAATTAGTAGAGCATAATAAACAGTAATGAGGTAGCTATATGAGTAGATATAATATGTGGGTGGAATTCAAGTTACACACAATATTGATAATTATTTTGAATTATATTTTAGATTTTTGGCGACAGGGGACTCCTACAGGACCATTGGATTCAGCTTCCGAGTCCACGATGGCAGGCATTGTCCCCTCTGTGGCACAAGCCATTTGGGACTGTCTGGTTGGTGAATACATGCCTGTCCCCAAGGAGGAAGACTGGAGGGGCATCGCTGCCGATTTCCTGGAGAGGTGGAATTTCCCCAACTGTCTTGGCTCGATTGATGGGAAACATGTAGTAATCCAAGCTCCACCGTGCTCAGGTTCTCAATTTTACAACTACAAGGGTACATATTCAGTTGTACTCTTGGCTGTAGTAGATGCCATCTACTGTTTCCGTGTTGTCGATGTTGGTGCTTACGGCAAGGGAAGTGATGGCGGGACCCTCCAGGACTCTGCCTTCGGCCAGGCACTTCAGACTGGCACCCTGGAGATTCCACCACCTGTATCACTCCTGGGGCTGAAGACCTGGGACCTGTTCCCCACGTCTTCATCGGTGTGAGGCCTTCCCTTTGAGACCCAACCTCATGAGGCCCTCGCTGGGCGCCAGCTGCCATTGCCAAAACATGTAAGGATCTTTAACAAACGACTGTCCAGGGCAAGGTTAGTTGTTGAATGCGCCTTTGGGATTCTGGCAGCCCGGAGGAGAATGTATCAGAGAGTGCTTGGTCTCAGCCCCTCAAATGTCGATGCCTGCGTTAAGGGCACATGTGTTCTCCACAACTACCTGCGGAGGTCATTCCAGGAGCCGCTCCGGATGGAGATGGGCACACCAAATGGTCACCTACCTGATGTCACCAGGGCAGGTGCCAACAACGCCCCCAGACAGGCACTCCAAGTGAGGGAGAAGCTGACCACCTACTTCTCATGGCCAGCAGGTGAAGTCCCTTGGCAGCATGCCGTGGAGTGAAACAGCTCTTTTAAGAGCCCCCTAACACAAAGGTTATTTTAAGAACCATCCACCGTGGTCCATAACATTTATTTTTTCCCCTAGATGACTTTATGTCTCATTGTCTCTCTTCATTTGGAAGTTATATTTAAGTGAAATATGGGAGTAAAGACCACACCTTAACCCCTTCCCTCTCCCATTAACGTCAGTATTATATACACCTGGCATGGTACATCAGGTGAGCGGGAGCACTAATTAAGGTTATACGACATACAGTTAGTATGATAAAGGGAAAGGGTGACCTAGGGTCCATACTAATAGTACAGTTTACCACCATGTCCACTGGCCTGACAAAATACAGGTGGAAAAAACCCTAATTAGAAAGAGAGTGTGTTTTTACTTCAATCTTGTCTTAGATCTGCAAAGGTGTAGGGAAGAAATAAACAGATTAAGTCTAAATGAGATATTAATAAACAAATGAAACAACTGACTGTGAAAACATGATTTAATAAGTATTCAAGTACAGGACAGAACATGACAGGTATGTGTGTTGTAAAAATGTTTAAAAAAATAAAACAATTGAAAGGTGTATGTGTGTGTAAAAATTAATGTGTAGCCTGTAATCTGTAAGAGAACAACAAGAGCATGTATCTTTGGCACAACTGCAGACAGATAGAGGCACTACTCATAAAGCCTAGACGTAGTAGGGGACATGTCACCTACTGTACACACAGACACACGGTTATCTGACCAAATTATCAGGGGTACAGTAGTGTCAAACCATTACCTAGTATAACTATAGTTATTAGATAGCTATCATGGACATGTCACCTACTGTACATACAGACGGTTATCTGACAATTATCAGGGGTACAGTAGTATCTACCATTTCTATTAATCTGACATACACACTTTTTCAAACATGATTATTTGGGAAAGTTATCAGGGGTAGTAACTAGCATAATTTATATGACTATTTCTTTCACACACACACACCTCATTGGCTAGGTTAGCAAGCTAGGTTAGCTAGCTAGCTAACTAGCCACATATAGCACCAGCTCACTACTAAACTGACCTGGCAATCCGACTATCGTGGACACTTGTCTCCAAGCAGCATTTTTTGTGTTTATGTCCCTGTAGCTGTCAGCAGTTGTGTCAAAAAGACACGGTTTTGAGGATACTGCGAAAATGATTCTCTCCTCCATGTGTCCAACCGCATGCGACAATCTGCAAAAGATACCTGCATCAGTATAGTTGCCTAGATGCGCAAAATGTTATGCAGCCGTGATGCAATGACGCAGTCGGTGTGTTGGAAGCGTTACACACACACACACGCACACGCACACGCGCACACACACACACACATTGTAAGTAGTCACAAAGTTACTAATTAGCTAAAATGCTAACGTTTTGGGTTGCTAGACGTTCGTATTTTACATTAATAACATAGTTTTTGCATGAAATAACCTTCTGTCTTATGTAACCATTCAAAATATAACATATTATTCTAATTTGGTGCTCCATATTTATATTTACTGTGTTACGTCTAGTCTATGAGACCAGGCTGAGTGATGGAGAGAAGTCACAAATGTCTGGCATCAAAAAGATCTGCCATCTATTTCAAGCTTTGAAAATGGGTTTAGTTCTTATCTCCATCAGTGCGCATGGTAATTTGTACCTTGCGCCTGGCTCTGTTCCTGAGTTGGGTCACGTGGTTGTGGTATGTGTGTGTGAGAGAGGTTGAAAGAGTTTGTGTGTCTTGGCAGCGCGCTAGTGTAGAGCTGAGATATAGTGTTAAGCCCCCCCCCCATTGCACACCCAACCCCTGTGTTTTTTGTATTTTTTTTTAATAACACAGGCTCCATTCAACAATTTATCCAATTAAGAGTGCTCCAGATTATTTTGCGTTTAGCCGCTTTTGAAGAGGGCGTCTTAACGGCAGTGCTATGAGAGACCCCTGAGATCCTAACAGGAAACTAGAGACAAAAGGCAACTGTTCCTGGCCTCACGGGCCACAGGCTAATCAGGGAAATGATTCCCGCTAGGTTGAGATAGCATTGTTGTAACATTATCTATCACAGCAGTAATGATGATGGACTCCAAATACCCTTATAACACTCACACACACACACAGCACAAAAGGTTTGTGTTCTGTGTGTGGAGTTCTATAGCTATGCTACTGTGTAAACTACAGGGAAACATGCTGTCTGAATCTGGGTCAATTACAGACAAAATGCAGAGAAGAGAGGAGAGAGGGTCAAATGGAAAAGAGAGAGGTAAGCACATTGTTTGAGAGGCTGGCGGCAGGTGAAACAAGGCATACTTTACATAACACATAACCCCCGCCCAACCTCCTTTTGCCCTCAGAACAGCCTCAGTTCGTCGGGGCATGGACTGAATGCTTTCGTCGAAAGCATTCCACAGAGATGCTGGCCAATGTTGACTCCAATGTTTCCCACAGTTGTGTCAAATTGGCTGGATGTCCTTTGGGTGGTGGACCATTCTATACAGGGGAAACTTGTGAGCGTGAAAAACCCAACAGCGTTTCAGTTCTTGGCATCTACTACCATACAACACGCATATTTTCTCTTGTCCATTCACCCTCTGAATGGCACACATACAATCCATGTCTCAATTGTTTCATGGATTAAAAATCCTTATTTAACCTGTCTCCTCACCTTCTTCTACACTGATTGAAGTTGACTTAACAGGTGACATAAATAAGGATCATAGATTTCACCTGGATTCAAATGGTCAGTCTGTGTCATGTAAAGAGCAGGTGTTCTTGATGTTTTGTACACTCAGTTAATAATTAGTGTGTGTCAGTGAAGGGGTGGAAATTCACTACTATTCTCTATTCCTCTTGGTCTGGAAGAGGGGTCAGAGGAGTCTCAAAGTGGAACGGCTCAATCCTTCCATCCGTCTGGGTGGCGGTGGATTAGGACCCCTTCCCCCAGGCAGCCGCGCCCCCAGGCAGCCCCGCCCCCAGGCAGCGCTCTAATCAAATCCCCGGACAGGCGCTGTCCGTCCGTCCGTGCCACAGGCCAGCACAGCTGGTTGCAGAGAGCAGAGGGGTAAAGCCAAGGACTCTTTGTTAGGTTTTCTAGGGAGGCAAGATTGACCTTTTTCTATTGTACCTTCTCAAGGCGAAAGGAAAGCAGGGCTGATCCTCACGGATAATGGATTTGGTGGAGAGATGGCAACCTTGGTTTGTCCTTTGAAGCTAGCCCACAATACAGTCATGGTTTTGCACATTGTTCTGTTAAACACGCACATGGCCAATGCCAGTCAAGAGTGCTTGGCTAGCCTAGGCAAACAGATGAGATGTATACACTCAAACCTTCAGTGATACCACATATCCACAGATACCACAGATACTACAGATACCACAGATCCACAGATACCACAGATCCACAGATACCACAGATCCACAGATACCACAGATCCACAGATACCACAAATACCACAGATACCACAGATCCACAGATACCACAGATCCACAGATACCACAGATAAAAGTGTTATTGTTCAAAAGCCCTCAGATGTTAGATGGACTTGGCGCGGTGCCTTTCCATGTTCTAATAGTGGTCCGTCCACTTGGTGGAATGGCATGCGTGGCTGTTGTCACAGGGAGAGGAGGGAGGGAGATTGGTGGGACAGCTGCAGCCACCTCTGATGGAGAGCATTGATAGGGAAAATCTCCTTGCCATTCATCAGTCAGCGGGAGGAACCACCAAACGTCAGCACAATAACCTAGTGTCCTAAACCATGGGTCACTCTGACAGACTGGGGACAAACTACTAGAAACCTTTACAATTTTCAGTCGCCCGTCTGAAAAATCTACGCGTGGCTAAAGATAAGGAAGAAAATCCTGCAAATGCTACAACAGTCCCCATTATTGTAAACAGGGTGGGGGAAAGAGGTGACCAATAGCAGATAAGAAAGAGCGAGAGAGAGAGTGTGTGTGTGAGGGAGAGGAGGAGTGTTGTGAGTGATAAGACCTGCTGGTGAGGGAGAGGAAGAGGACAAGTGCCTGCTCATTGATTACGTTTTTCCAAGGAGAAGGATTGATCCCATAGCAAATTCTCCTGTGAGCTCTACATACAGACCGCTCTACACAGATGAGGAAATCACACCATACAGCTACACATGTAGGTCAAAAAGGAAGTAGTACTTGGTCGTAGTGGCGTCTCAATTTATTTAATATTTAGGAGGCATTTCGTAAAGTACTGCGCGGCAACTGTAATCTGAGCTCCCTTTGAAAGTGTTCCCTATTATTATCCGACTATTGAATTAAACCTCAGAACTGACAGAACTGACACCTGCTGCATTGGTTCTGGAGATTAAATACATCTCCATTGTGCATGCATGTGCTGAGTGGCTCCCTGGTAGAGTGTGGCCTCTGCCAGATTGACTTGAACAAGATGAATTGTTCCCAGTGGGCCATTTATTTTGGTTGCGCTGCTCTCCCCTTCCTTCATTGTTGCTTCTAACAATCTAACTTCTGAGAGCAGCTCACTGAGAGGCATTCCTCTACTGAACTGCACTAAGAGCCAGGCCAGTGGGTTTGCAGTGTGCTGTAGGTAGGATGGCCACAACTGGCTGAGACCTCAGCAATACCAGCCAGTAGTCATTTTAGGGGAACCTTTATTTTTTAAATGTATTTTATTTCAACTTTATTTAACCAGGTAGGCCAGTTGAGAACAAGTTCTCATTTACAACTGCGACCTGGCCAAGATAAAGCAAAGCAGTGCGACATATACAACAACACAGAGTTACACATGGAATAAACAAGCGTACAGTCAATAACACAATAGAAATCTACACAGTGTATGCAAATGGCGTGAGGAGGTGAGGCAATAAATAGGCCATAGTAGCGAGGTAATTACAATTTAGCACATTAACACTGGAGTGATAGATGTGCAGATGATGATGTGCAAGTAGAAGTACTGGTGTGCAAAAGAGCAGAAAAGTAAATAAAAACAATATGGGGATGAGGTAGGTAGATTGGGTGGGCTATTTACAGATGGGCTACGTACAGCTGCAGCGATCGGTTAGCTGCTCAGATAGCTGATGTTTAAAGTTAGTGAGGGAAATATAAGTCTCCAGCTTCAGCGATTTTTGCAATTCGTTCCAGTCATTGGCAGCAGAGAACTGGAAGGAAAGGTGGCCAAAGGAGGTGCTGGCTTTGGGGGTGACCAGTGAGATATACCTGCTGGAGCGTGTGCTACGGGTGGGTGTTGTTATCATGACCAGTGAGCTGAGATAAGGCAGAGCTTTACCTAGCATAGACTTATAGATGACCTGGAGCCAGTGGGTCTGGCGACGAATATGTAGCGAGGGCCAGCCGACTAGAGCATACAGGTAGCAGTGGTGGGTGGTATATGGGGCTTTTGTGACAAAACGGATGGCACTGTGATAGACTGCATCCAGTTTGCTGAGCAAAGTGTTGGAGGCTATTTTATAAATGACATCGCCGAAGTCGAGGATCGGTAGGATAGTTAGTTTAACGAGGGTATGTTTGGAGGCTTTGTTGCGAAATAGGAAGCCAATTCTAGATTTAATTTTGTATTGGAGATGTTTAATATGATTCTGGAAGGAGAGCTTACAGTCTAGCCAGACACCTAGGTATTTGTAGTTATAAGCATAACAACAGCAGGTACACCACAACAAAATATGTGTGTGTAGGTAGAAATTGCAAAAATGATACATGACATGGTGTGGAATAAACTCAGATGAATAGAAACAGAGGGAGAGAGTGAAACGGGCCCAATCACAGTGAGTTTGTTCGTACAGAGTTTGTTCGTACAGTGAGCCACAGTGGTGTCGTAAAGGTCCAGTTGTCGGCTCCTTTTAATATTTTCTCAGTCTGGTTGAGTGAGTGAGAGGAGCTGGCCTCCGCAGCCTGCGGTCCCATCATGCAGCTGACTGCTCTTAAATCTCACTCAGCCCCTGTCTCCTCATCTATCCTGTTGTAGACACTTTGCAATACGTATGATATGTTACACATTCAAATTTGTTGTGGCTAACGTTGGCTAGGTGGCTAACACGAGCTAGGCTAGGGGTTAAGGTTGGGGTTAAGGTTAGGAGTTAAGGTTAGGGTAAGGGTTAGCTTAAATGCTAAGTAGTTACAAAGTAGCTCAAAAGTAGTAAGTAGTTTCAAGGTAGCTAGTTAGCTAAGATGCTACATTCGTCCGTGATGTGATTCAAATATGCTAGACGTTTGTGTTATACGCCCACTCACCTATCCTCCCCGACCAATCTCCCTCCTTTCATTTTTAGCTTAACTAACCTTCTGTCTTACATAACCATACCAAACGTAACATATTATACTAATTTGACTGTCACAGATTTACGTTTACTATGTTACGTCTTTGAGGCCAGGCTGCTCTCTCAGACAATCCTATTTGTTCACAGCGCACAACCAGGCTGTTTCCATCGCCTTTGTACACTCTTAGAAAAAAAGGTCCTATCTAGGACTTAAAAGTTTTTTTTTTGCTGTCCCCATAGTAGAACCCTTTTCGTTCCAGGTAGAACCAAAAAAGTGTTTCTGCTATGGGGACAGCCAAAGAACCCTTTTTGGAACCTTTTTTTCTAAGAGTGTAGTGTAAAGTGTAAAGCCTTTGTTCTCCCGCCACCGCTATGATGGAGCGAGGACACATTGAGCTCCACGGAGGCCGACTTCTGCAGCAGAGCGGCAAGCGAGCAAACGGAAGAAAAGCGAACAGAAGAGCTAGCATAGCATAGTGTAGTGTTAGCACTAGCTGGCCCAGTTGTGGGGGGAATGAGGCAGGCCACAGGGGCAGCTGTCGAGGGCAAAGCTGTCCAGGCTAATAATAACCAGTAGCGCTTAGTGACTGCGCCCCCCCTCCCAGGAACTCCCGGGGTCAAGGATGACACTCCAGGATTAGGCCAGGTTGGGGATTAGGGAGAGCTATTTACCTCTTCCAGGAACAACTCCGTTTCCACAGGTGGAAGAGGGCCAGTGAGCAGAAATGCTGCACTCACTGGGAAAAGGGCAAACCAATGGTGGGCTGTAGTAAGACTTGAGGGACGGTTACATTAGAACCCAATAGGAAGGCTTCACTGGTATTGCATAACTGAGAAGTGGCAGATCCTTGCTTTCCGTGGATCTGCTGAATGTGTGTACACATACATCTGAAATACTGAAGTCTGTCAAACCAGATCAGTGCTGTCATTTTCAGTGTTGTTTTTCTTACACACACACATGCAGGCACACACCCACAACCCACCCCACACACACACACACACACACAACACACACACACACACACACACGTGCAACGCCAACATCAGAGGAAACATTTAATGGCACAAATAGGATCAGCAACTTCATACCTTGGATTTGACGCTTGGGCTATTTTAGCAAATCCAGAGAATCTCCTTAATCTTCTCTACACACAGGTATCAGGAAAACCTGAAGTAACGGCTAAATACAGCGATATTGCAAAACATTTGAATAACGTGTAGATCAATATTATCCTCCAGAACACCCGACGGGCAGATATTTCACAACAGGCAGTGAATCTAACAAACCCTCTAAAATCATCTGGAATATAAAAAATACAAATCACTTTATAGCAACTAGATTCTATCAGTTGTAGAGGACAAAGCCGTGCAGTTTTAAACGATTTTCAAAGTTGTGGGAAACGCTTTCCTAGTGGCACACAGGGTGACAAAATGAGAAATAGCTCATTACAGTTCGAGAGGGAAGTTAGGCTATGATCAGATGCAGTGGTCTCCGAAATGAATGTTTCTCTTTTAAGGTGTTTTCTGGCCCATTTCATTTAGAGGAAGACAAAAAAAAAAACATTCAACTCATTTCATTTCACGCTGGGCCTTCCAAATCAGATGCAGTCCTAGTGCAACGCTTCAGATGAGGCCAGATTGCTTTCTATTCATGCTCTTTTCATGCACTACCTTGCATGAGCAGCTCTCGCTCTGCTCTAACTTGTGGATGTGGAAGGACAATACACTGCCTGGGTCTGATGCTAGGGTGTGTGTGTGTCTCCTTTACCTATCAGCCCTGCTGGAGGCCAATGTCAATTTCCGCTTATGCCCTCTCACCTACCTAAATGAGCATGGGTCCAGTGTAATCGACACAGAATACACTCTATTTTACGCAGATTAGTTCCTTTCAAGTGACCTAATCGAGCTCAAACCAGACCCTTGGTGTGATGAAGATAAGTGGAGTCATACCTGTCTCTCCCTCAGTGGCTGCCTGTCTTTCCCTCAGTGGCTGCCTGTCTGGCTGTCTGTCTGTCTGTCTGTCTATCTGTCTCTCAATGGTTGTCTGTCTGTCTCTCAGTGGCTGCCTTTCTCTCCCTCAGTGGCTGCCTGTCTGCCTGTCTGTCTCTCAGTGGTTGTCTGTCTGTCTGTCTCTCAGTGGTTGTCTGCCTGTCTGTCTCTCAATGGTTGTCTGTCTGTCCCTCAGTGGTTATTTGTCTGTCTGTCTGTGGTCTCTCAGTGGTTGAAACTGGACAGTGGGAAGCCATGGATAGACTTCAATAGATCATAGCCCTGAGCACTGAGTGGATTGATCCAGTCATGGAGAGGAGGAAATGGACCTGGAAAGGGATATTTGTATGCTTGTGAAAGTAGAGAGTGACATACAGTGTAACGCATCCAAACCTACGCGCAATAACAAGTTGTAGCACTGAGCTGCAGGAATTGATTCAGCCATGGAGTAGTGGAGAGAACGTTCTGTTATGGGGAGGGATATTTTAAACCCTTAAATGATAGAGACGTACAGTGCTGTACAAGCATCAACAACATATAAGCCTTTGGCAGAGCCATACAAAGAATCTAAACATATGAGTTGCCTATTGCCGAAAACCTATTTTCTCTGTGCAGCTGTAAAGATGCTTTATGGAAGACGTTCGTTACAATGAGAACTGGGCAAATGTCCTTGTGAGTGTCAGAAATCAATTAGAGTGTCTTTCTCCCCTGGGTCGCCGTGGTGTGATGTGAGCAGCAATCTGACTAATTCAGCCATTGTTGCCTGGGAGATGGTCTTATTGTGTCTTTAAGCTCTGAGTGAGAATATAATTAACTACTGTATTCTAGACTCCAACAAGGCAAGCCTTAGAGGACTGAGGAGACACAATGTTGGTGAGAGTGTTGGTGTGAGAGTGTTGGTGTGAGAGGTTTGGTGTGAGAGGTTTGCGATACGGTTCAAAGGCAAGAAAGCAGGTTACCGGGAGCTCTGTGGCAACGAGTAAGCAGCACGCAGGAATGCTGCTGGCCCTCATTCCACCGGGCATTTCCCAGCATGCTCGGGCACGCTCCAGCCCAGGAGCAGCAGTAGTGGCAGACTGCCTTGCCTACTACACAATAATACTGTTACCAGGACATTACCTGTTGCTATGATATATGGTAGGGATATTTATATCTTACCCTATGAGGTCCGGACTACTGATGGTTTTCAGTTCTACCTGATAAATATTTGCACCCACCTGGTGTGCCAGGTTTAAATCAGTCACTGATTGGAGGGGAAGAAGAAAAAAATAAATGCAGTGGAACTGGCAGAGTCTCAATTTGAATTTCAAGGATATACAGTACGGTTATCATCAACTAATTTTAACTTCTTAGGGAGCGGCTCCCGAGGTCACGGTTTTGGAGAGTCTGGTGTGCCCAAAGTAAAATGCATGCCACTCAGGCCCAGAAAATAGGATATGCACATAAGTAGCACTATTGGATAGGAAACACTCTGAAGTTTCTAAGAGTGTTAAAATAATGTATGTGAGTATAACAGAAGTGATATAGCAGGCAAAAACCCAAGGAAAATCCATCTGGATTTGTATTTGTTTTTGTAAATGAGCATCTTCTCCATTGTGCCTATTGCATACAACTTAGGACTGAGACTGCAGTACCTATGGCTTCCACTAGATGTCAACAGTCAACAGTCAAAGACTGGGAATTCTAGGAGTGAACAGAACGGATGGGGACAAGAAGTTGTCAGGCGAACACTTTTGTAAACAAGGTTTGACGCGCGCGAGATTGTGAACGCGCACCACTTTATTTTTCTTTCCTATCGTTCACGTTATCGTCCGGTTGAAATATTACAGCAAATATACCCAAAAGGTTACCTAAGGATACATTAAAATTGATGTTTGATTTGTTTGTAGAAAGTGTATAGATATAATTTGAACGTGTTCTCTTCACGGTTCAATGGGCGACTCAACGGTGGATTTTATGATCATAACGCGCCAACCAAACTGAGAATTATGGATATAATAAATTACTTTTTCTAACCAAAGAAGCATGGATTGTCTTCGTTAGACACTTGGGAAGCCCTCAGCAGAAGTTCATCAAAGGTAAGCGATTTTATATTAGCGATTTTATGTGTTTTGTGAGATCCGTGTTGGGTTATGAATTTATGCTAATGCATAAATATTAGAGGTGCTACCCTCAAACAATCAAATGTTGTGCTTTCGCCGTAAAGCCTTTTTGAAATCTGATAACGCTGTGATATTGCCAAGAATCAGAGCTTTTGATGACTATGCAACAATTGTATATTTATGAATGTTTAATAATTCAACTTTTGGATTCTGTAAATCTCCGTATGGTTGGAGCGTTATGTTCAGAAAATCTACCGTTGAGTCACCCGTTGTACAGTGAAGAGAACACGTTCAAATTATACCTATCAACTTTGCCCAAACAAATCAAACATCATTTATTATGCATCCTTAGGTATCCTTTTATGAATAATAATGATAATATTTTACACGGATGATAACCTAAACATTGTAAAAAGGAAAATAAAGTGGAACGCGCTCACGTTCCTGTGCCCAGAAAATGTTGTTGACATTTCTGCTTCCTTCAGTAATTCTTCTTCTGTATGGTTCTGTTCAGTGCTAATTCTGGACAGATATTCCTCAGGTTTTCGCCTGCTATATCAGTTCTGTTATACTCACAGAGTGTTTCCTATCCAATAGTACTAATTATGTGCATATCCTATTTTCTGGGCCTGAGTGGCAGTCATTTACTTTGGGCACGCCAGACTCTCCAAAACCGTCACCTCTGCTGCCGCTCCCTAAGAAGTTAACGATGTTGGGTGGTTGAGGGTGAGTTAACGATGTTGGGTGGTTGAGAGTGAGTTAACGATGTTAGGTGGTTGAAGGATTGAGGGTGAGTTATTGATGTAGGGTTGTTGCAACTGTGTCCATCCATTCAGTTGAGCATGCAGGACTCGTAGGTGGGCACCAAGTATTTAATGTTGATAAAACCGTCCTCGCCCACGCAGTGCTCAAACACCTCCAGGGTCTCCTGGAACAGCTCTCTGATGTTGTCCCTCTTCTGCTGGCTGTAGTCAAGGCCGTCCCCCGAGTTGAATGTGGACCAGACAGGGAGATTTAGTTTAGTTTATTTAATGTACACAGCTAGAAGCTGAATTACAGTATACAAAAAAAGAATCCTAGCTAGGTAGCTTCTCCTCTCCTCCCCTGGGTGTTAGGGCTGAGGGGAAGGGGATTTTGAGAGACAGTGATACAGAACGTTAAATCATTCCACCAGGCCACGCTAAATCATTCCACCAGGCCACGCTAAATCTGATGCTGCGGTTAATGTGATGTATCTGACATTCCAAACACAGTGCTGCCCACTGAATTCAATTTGCATAACTCTCTATCTTTCTCCCCACCTCTCTCTCTCTCTCTCTCTCTCTCTCTCTCTCTCTCTCTCTCTCTCTCTCTCTCTGTCCACCTCTCTATCTTTCTCCCCACCTCTCTCTCTCTCTCTCTCTCTCTCTCTCTCTCCATCCACCCTCTCTCTCTCTCTCTCTCTCTCTCTCTCTCTCTATCCGTCCACCTCACTCTCTCTCACTCTCAATTAAATTCAATTTCAATTTCAATTTAAGGGCTATATTGGCATGGGAAACATGTCAACATTGCCAAAGCAAATGAACTAGTTAATAAACCACAGTAAACATTACACTCTCAAAAGTTCCAAAAAAATAAAGACATTACAAATGTCATATTATGTGCAAATAGTTAAAGTACAAAAGAGAAAATAAATAAACATAAATATGTGTTGTATTTACAATGGTGTTTGTTTTTCACTGGTTGCCCTTTTTTGTGGCAACAGGTCACACATATTGCTGCTGTAATGGCACACTGTGGTATTTCACCCAAAAGATATTGGAGTGTATCGAAATTAGGTTTGTTTTCAAATTCTTTGTGTATCTGTGTAATCTGAGGGAAATATGGGTCTCTAATATGGTCATACATTTGGCAGGAGGTTAGGAAGTGCAGCTCAGTGTCCATCTCATTTTGTGGGCAGTGTGCACATAGCCTGTCTTCTTTTGAGAGCCAGGTCTGCCTACAGCGGCCTTTCTCATTAGCAAGGCTATGCTCACTGAGTCTGTACATAGTCAAAGCTTTCCTTTAGTTTGGGTCAGTCACAGTGGTCAGGTATTCTGCCACTGCTTACTCTCTGTTTAGCATCAAACAGCATTCTAGTTTGCTCAGTTTTTTGTTGTTAATACTTTCCAATTTGTCAAGTAATTATCTTTTTGTTTTCTCATGATTTGGTTGGGTCTAATTGTGTTGCTGTCCTGGGGCTCTGTGGGGTCTGTGTTTGTGAACAGAGCCCCAGGACCAGCTTGCTTAAGGGACTCTTCTCCAGGTTAATCTCTCTGTAGGTGATGGCTTTGTTATGGAAGTTTTGGGAATCGCTTCCTTTTAGGTAATTGAAGAATTGAATGACTCTTTTCTGGATTTTGATCATTAGCGGTTATCGGCCTAATTCTGCTCTGCATGCATTATTTGGTGTTTTACGTTGTTCATGGAGGATATTTTTGCAGAATTCTGCATGCAGTCTCAATTTGGTGTTTGTCCCATTTTGTGAATTCTTGGTTGGTGAGCAGACCCCAGACCTCACAACCATAAAAGACAATGGGTTCTATAACTGACTCAAGCATTTTTAGCTAGATCCTAATCGACATGTCAAATTTTATGTTCTTTTGATGGCATAGAAGGCCCCGTCTTGCCTTGTCTCTCAGGTCGTTCAAAGCTTTGTGGAAGTTACCTTTGGCGCTGATGTTTACGCTGAGGTATGTATAGTTTTTTGTATGCTCTAGGGCAACGGTTATCTAGATGGAATTTGTGTTTGTGGTCCTGGCAACTGGACCTTTTTTGTAACACCATTATTTTTGTCTTACTTGGATTTACTGTCAGGGCCCAGGTCTGACTGAATCTGTGCAGAAGATCTAGGTGCAGCTGTAGGCCCTCCTTCGTTGGGGACAAAAGCACCAGATCATCATCAAACAGTAGACATTTAACTTCAGAATCTAGTAGGGTGAGGCCGGGTGCTGCAGACTGTTCTAGTGCCCTCAACATTCGGTGATATATATGTTGAAGAGGGCTTAAGCTGCATCCTTGCCTCACCCAACGGCCCTGTGGAAAGAAATGTGGGTGTTTTTTGCCCATTTTAACAGCACATTTGTTGTTTGTGTACATTGATTTCATAATGTCGTATGTTTTTCCCCCAACACCCCTTTCCATCAATTTGTATAGCAGACCCTCATGCCAAATTGAGTCTAAAGCTTTTTTGAAATCTATAAAGCATGAGAAGACTTTGCCTTTGTTTTGGTTTATTTGTTAGTCAAATAGGGTGTGCAGGGTGAATACGTGGTCTGTTGTATGGTAATTTGGTAAAAAGCCAATTTGCCATTTGCTCAGTACATTGTTTTCAGTGAGGAAATGTATAAGTCTGCTGTCAATGATAATGCGGAGGATTTTCCCAAGGTTGCTGTTGATGTATATCCCACGGTAGTTATTGGGGTCATATTTGTCTCCACTTTGTGGATTGGGGTAATCAGTTCTTGGTTCCAAATATTGGGGAAGATGCCAGAGCCAAGGATGATGTTAAAGAGTTGAAGTATACCCAATTGGAATTTGTGGTCTGTATATTTTATAATTTCATTGAGTATACCATCAACACCACAGGCCTTTTTGGATTGGAAGGTTTGTATTTTGTCCTGTAGTTCATTCAGGGTATTTGGAGAATCCAGTCGGTTCTGGTAGTCTTTATTAGATTTGAGAAGGGGTTTACCCATACGTCTCGGTTTTGGATAGATAACTCTTTGTGTTGTTGTTTGTTTAGTGTTTTCCAATTTTCCCAAAAGTGGTTAGAGTCTATGGATTCTTCAATTACATTGAGCTGATTTCTGACGTGCTGTTCCTTCTTTTTCCGTAGTGTATTTCTGTATTGTTTTAGTGATTCACCATAGTGAAGGCGTAAGCTCAGGTTTTCTTGGTCTCTATGTGTTTGGTTGGATGGGTTAGTACATTTCTTTCTAAGGTTTTTGCATTCTTCATCAAACCATTTTGTCATTGTTGTTAATTTTCGTATGGTTTTCTGTTTGAAATGTTTAGATTTGATAGGGAAGCTAAGAGGTCAAATATACTGTTTAGGCTTTCTACTGCCAAGTGTACATCTTCACTATTACAGTGGAATGTTTTATCCAGGAAGTTTTATAAAAGGGATTGAATTTGTTATTGCCTAATTGTTTTTTGGTAGGTTTCCACACTACATTCCTTCCATCTATAGCATTTCTTAATATTATTCAGTTCCTTTGGCTTTGATGCCTCATGATTGAGTACTGCTCTGTTCAAGTAGACTGTGATTTTGCTGTGGTCTGATAGGGGTTGTACGTGGGCTGAGTGTGAATGCTCTGAAATACTCTGGGTTGAGTTCAGTGATAAAGTAGTCTACAGTACTACTGCCAAGAGATGAGCTATAAGTGTACGTACCATAGGAGTCCCACGAAGCCTACCATTGACTATGTACATACCCAGCGTCCGACTATGTTGTCATAGTTGTGCCTAGGGGGTATATGGGGGAGGGAATGCTGTCACCTCCAGGTATGTGTTTGTCCCCCTGTGTGCTGAGGGTGTCAGGTTCTTGTCCAGATCTGGCATTTAGGTCGCCACAAACTAGTACATGCCCCTGGGCCTGGACATGATTGATTTCCCCCTTCAGGATGGAGAAGCTGTCTTCATTAAAGTATGGGGATTCTAGTGGGGGGATATAGGTAGCACACAGGAGGACATTTTTCTCTCTTCAGATAATTTCCTTTTGAATTTCTAGCCAAATGTAAAATGTTCCTGTTTGATTAATTTCATAGAGTGAGTTAGGTCTGCTCTATATCAAATTAGCATACCCTCTGAGTTCCTTCCCTGTTTCACACCTGGTAGTTTGGTGGATGGGCCTACCAGCTCTCTCTAACTTAGAGGGCGACCAGTGGGTCCATCTCCTCTCCACCATGTTTCTTGTAGGATGACAATGTCTGTATTTCTGAGTTATTTGGTGAAGTCCAGGATCCTGCTCTTTAGGCCAAAGGCAGATGACCTCAGGCCTTGGATATTCCAGGATGAGATTGTGAAGGCTTTGTGTTCCATAAAGTGTCCAATGTTGTTAGTCGTGTGGTTTGGCCTCAGACCAGTAAGTGTGAGCAGAGCATGCTGAGTATCTGGTACCTGCCATTGGCTTGGGCTAGTGTAATAGTGGGGGCTGGGCCTATTTGCCTGCTCACAGCCTGGACATATGTGTGACTTTCATGTTGAGTCCCTCTTTGCTGAAGTGGGGGGCATGGGGCGTGCAGGAGGGGCATAGACCTGATCTGAGGGGGCCTAAATGGGGTATGGGCATGTTTGACTTGGAGGGGTGTTGATTGGTTAGGGTGGGGGTGTGGATGTGGCTGGTGGTGCTGTGG